>CM035170.1:81527287-82127287 GCA_020205615.1 Panax quinquefolius | reverse complement strand
ATAATTTTCATCACCTTAAACATCAAAGATCATGGTTTTACCAAATCACAGTTCATGTTTATAATCATACTAATAAATTCATCTTTGTACTACAGGCCAAAGATATTCATTATCATTTCATCTTTGCACTACAGGCCAAAGATATTCAACAACAGTTGATCTTTGCACTACAGGCCAAAGATATTCATCAACAATTCTTCTTTGCACTACAGGCTAAAGATATTCCTCAACAGTTCATATTTGCACTACAGGCCAAATATATTCCTCAACAGTTCATATTTGCCCTACAGGCCAAATTTATTAATATCTCAAAGAAATATATAATCATTTCACAATTTATATAAACAATAATTATAACCATGTTGATCATTTCACCTTTGCACTTAAGCTAAAGATATTCAATTATAAATTCAATGGTCATGATCATACCAATCAACAATTCAACTTTTTTGCACCATCGCCAAAGAGAACCCATAGTCATGATCATACCAATAATCTACCCATCTTTACACTCAAGTCAAAGAGAAATTTCATCACCGGGATTATAAAAATGTTATATATGATAATAAAAACAATATGACCAAAACACGGATTTAATTTCAAGAATAAGATTCATAAATCATCGATAATTTGGTCAGAAAAAGAAACCAATTTTTCCGTGAATAGTAACTGTGAATAGTAACTCGTGAATAGTACTCCGTATTCGTACATAGTACCGTATACGTAAATAATGTCATATACGTAAATAGTGTCATATACATGAATAGTGTCGTATACGTGAATAGTGTCGTATACGTGAATAGTAATCTCGACTCAAAATGGTAGAAATTCCACAATAAAATTCATACCAATATTTCAATATAATGATATTGAAAGAATAACATCATTATGAAGAATATAACATCCCTTAATATCCCATACTATCCCTTACCTCAAAAGAGCAACACTTCTGACTGGATATCGGATATGACGCTAAAGGAAACTTGCACTGATGCATAGCAACTCACCAAGTATCTAAATACTCACAAAATACACTCGATAATCTAGAGAGAAAAGAGAAAACTTATGACTTCTGGTGTGATTTTCAATTCTAACTTAGCCTCTATTTATAGGAAAATGTTAAGACGCACTGAAGCGAGACTTGACTCAGAACTCGATGGCTTTACCTCTTATTCTACCCACCAAAAATCAGCCATCTTCCCCAACAACCAAAAAGTGGGGCCCACCCATTTCTAGAATTTTCCACCAAAATCATTTATAAACCTAATTTACGAATCACCACCTCTTAAAATTCATAACAAATCATTCGTTCATTTTTAACGGTTCAAAATTTGTGAACATATACTCAACTTATATATGTATAACATATCCAAAAATCACAACGATCCAACGGTCAGATTAAATATTATAACTCACACAATAAAACTGTAAGAACATTGATTTGATCTTTTAGTACCTCCAATCCGATAAAATACTGATAAAATACCTCAACATTAATTCCTTCAATTATAACCACATAAATAAATCCATCATTTATATCCACATCAAATAAATATTTCATTATCATATAAATCAATAATTAATTATTCACAAATAATATTATAGAATCACAATAATGACAACCAAAAGTGCGCCCTCAGAGAAGGGGGCTTTTCCGATAAGGATTTCTCCATCTTGGCGCAATTAATTAGGTGACCAAACCTCTCCTCGACAGAACTTTCTAGACATTGCCAATAATACTATCTAATAATATTATTCAAATAATATGAATTATTGATCTGATAATGGGAAATATTGTGTGCAAAGACAATTATTGAAACAACAATAATATAAAATATCAACGTAAAGAATTATTGATTCGATAAAATAAAATATTGAATAAAGAATTACTGTAACAATTTTTTAGTAGTTCCTTCTTACGTAAGAATCAATAATTCAAAAATACTCTGCAATACCGTGTATTATTCTTTATGCAACCACGCCATTCATCGCATTTCAACCACGGGGTATTCCAACAATGTTAATTGTAAATAACTACTGCCGTTATTTATAAAAACTCAAACTTGTCATTTTCTTCATTCGACAGCTTATTCTATTATGGGGCCCATAAATCGGCTCGCTACAGTCGCATTTAATATTCCCAAGAAAGAAAAGAATATTCCACGATCAAACGAATATTCCCCGACAACAATGAATATTTTATAACCACTTGCGTATTTTGAAAAAATTCATATATCACCCTTAACTTTAACTTTTATCAGTTTAACCATTTACTGAATAGTAATTATAAGAAAAATTGAATACTTTTATTTCATAAAATTCGGGATCTTACAATCTCCCCTCCTTATGAAATTTCATCCCCGAAATTTACGTACCTGGTATTTCAAAGAGTTGAAAATACCTTGCTTCCATCTTCCCTGTCCTCATGATTTCTTCATTGCTCATCTCCTGTATTTCAGATATCATTGTAGAATACAGCTTCAAAACAAGGGTTAATTGAACAAATTAACATATCACATAATATCCGGATATTATGACTAATAACAATTAAGCTTAGGTATGATACACTAGCGAAGGATTTACTCATCTCTCCCCTCCAAATTCTTTTCCCGATCTCCGCCAGAGATCATATCCCTAAGCTCTGATACCAAATGTGACAACCCCAAAATAGGTCCATTTCACCTAACCTATTCTGAGTCGCCAAATACATGGTACAGAAAATAACTACAACTTTATTACAACAATTGTCATACAAAATACAACAACACATATGCTGTGAGTTTGGATACAAATATATACCAACTGTGACTTACATCCCAACCTTGGATAGCACGTCACAATGGCACCTTACATAAAGTTAAAGTCAAAAACTGTTTCAGAAATTAGAATCTTTGGGAAGTGCTCAAGGAAACCTTCGTACATGGGAGGCCATGCGTCTAGGTTATAATAGATATCATATGCCCATAGAATTATCCTTGGTTGACCTAATAGACCCCCAAAGAAAAACGAGAAGATTACTATTATGTTCTTTCCAGTGGTGAGTCTTCTCTTGACATATAATTATCTCCGTTGTCTCCAAGTGAGAATTATACTTCAAACAAACACCAAGATTATATAGGTAGTGCTCGTAGATATACTCCACAAGTGGATGTGCATAACCTTGTCTTATGATATACACGAGGTTATATGTCTTTAGACATCTTGTAGATGATAATAGCAAAACACCTTTCCAATGTTGGGTTCGCCACCCCCTATTTGATTCACCAAATATAACTACTAAATGATGACCACCGCTCTATTCCTCTCATACTTTCCGGCCGACCCAAATACACTCTTATTACCAAAAAGGAATTATGAAGCAAAAGGGTGAACACAACTAGCTTCAAGAAAGAATATCATGACTAAAGATAATTAAATTATCAATAGCCTTCATCAATAATAAATCAGAGATTTAGAACATATGGTAGATGATAAAAAATTTCAACCATAGTTGCAGCGGAACGAGCAATCCATTAGAAGAGACAAATAGACCATAATATCTATTATCTTCTCCATGTTAAAAGTCCACCAACAATGTTTTATCCATGTAAAATCAATCAACAATTCCTGTCCACAATCACATGTCTAACTCATAATCGTAATTGTAGTTCTAAATTCCTTTTCTCATCTAGGACAAAGATAATTTTCATCACCTGAAACATCAAAGATCATGGTTTTACCAAATCACAGTTCATGTTTATAATCATACTAATAAATTCATCTTTGCACTACGTGCCAAAGATATTCATTATCATTTCATCTTTGCACTACAGGCCAAAGATATTCATCAATAATTCTTCTTTGCACTATAGGCCAAAGATATTCCTCAACAGTTCATATTTGCACTACAGGCCAAATATATTCATCAACAGTTCATATTTGTACTACAGGCCAAATATATTAATATCTCAAAGAAATATATATTCATTTCACAATTTATATAAACAATAATTATAACCATGTTGATCATTTCACCTTTGCACTTAAGCTAAAGATCTTCAATTATAAATTCAATGGTCATGATCATACCAGTCAACAATTCAACTTTGCACAACTGGCCAAAGTGAACCCATAGTCATGATCATACCAATAATCTACCCATCTTTACACTCAAGTCAAAAAGAAATTTCATCACTAGGATTATAAAAATGTTATATATGATAATAAAAATAATATGATCAAAACACGGATTTAATTTCAAGAATAAGATTCATAAATCATCGATAATTTGGTCAGAAAAAGAAACCAATTTTTCCGTAAATAGTAACTGTGAATAGTAACTCGTGAATAGTAACTCATGAATAGTAACTCATGAATAGTAACTCGTGAATAGTACTCCATATTCGTACATAGTACCGTATACGTAAATAATGTCATATACGTAAATAGTGTCATATACATGAATAGTGCCATATACGTGAATAGTGTCGTATACGTGAGTAATAACCCCGACTCAAAAAGGTAGAAATTCCACAATAAAATTCATACCAATATTTCAGTATAATGATATTGAAATAATAACATCATTATGAAGAATATAACATCCCTTAATATCCCTTATTATCCCTTATCTTAAAAGAGCAGCACTTCTGACTGGATATCGGATATGACGCTGAAAGAAACTTGCACTGATGAATAGTAACTCACCAAGTATCTAAATACTCACAAAATACACTCGATAATCTAGAGAGAAAAGAGAGAAAACTTATGACTTACGGTGTGATTTTCAATTCTAACTTAGCCTCTCTATTTATAGAAAATGTTAGCACGTCAAGCAGACTTGACCAGAACTTTGATCGCTTTACTCGCTATTATTCTACCCACCAAAATCAGCCATCTTCCCCAACAACCAAAAGTGGGGCCCACCCATTTCTAGAATTTTCCACCAAAATCATTTATAAACCTAATTTCCGAATCACCACCTCTTAAAATTCATAACAAATCATTCGCTCATTTTAACGGTTCAAAATTTGTGAACATATACTCAACTTATATATGTATAACATATCCAAAAATTACAACGATCCAACTACGATTAAAATATTATAACTCACAATAAAACTGTAAGAACATTGATTTGATCTTTTAGTACCTCCAATCCGATAAAATACTAATAAAATACCTCAACATTAATTCCTTCATTTATAACCACATAAATAAATCCACCATTTATATCCACATCAAATAAATATTTCATTATCATATAAATCAATAATTAATTATTCACAAATAATATTACAAAATCACAATAATGACAACCGCATAGCCCCTCCCGTAAAAGAGGGGCTTTTCGATAAGGATTTCTCCTTATCTTGCGCCGCAATTAGGTGACCAAACCTCTCCTCGATGTAACTTTCTAGACATTGCCAATAATGCTATCTAATAATATTATTCAAATAATATGAATTATTGATCCGATAATGGGAAATATTGTGCGAGGCAATTATTGAAACAACAATAATATAAAATATCAACGCAAAGAATTATTGATTCAATAAAATAAAATATTGAATAAAGAATTATCGTAACAATTATTGAGTAGTGCCTTCTCACGTAAGAATCAAAATTCAAAAATATTATGCAATACCGTAGCATCTTCTTACAACGCCAGACATCGTATTTCAACCACCGGTATTCCAACAATTATTAACGATAACAACTACGCCAATTTATTTATAAAAACTCAAACTTGTCGCTTTCTTCATCCGACAGCTTATTCTATTATGGGGCCCATTAAATCGGTCACTGGCACTATCGCATTTAATATTCCCCCACGTTAAAGAATATTCCACGACCAAACGAATATTCCCCAACAACAATGAATATTTTATAACCACTTGCGTATTTTGAAAAAATTCATATATCACCCTTAACTTTAACTTTTATCAATTTAACCATTTACCGAATAGTAATTATAAGAAAAATTGAAAACTTTTATTTCATAAAATTCGGGGTCTTACAATCTCCCCTCCTTATGAAATTTCGTACCCGAAATTTATGTACCTGGTATTTCAAAGAGTTGAGAATACCTTGCTTCCATCTTCCTTGTCCTCATGATTTATCCATTGCTCATCTCCTGTATTTCAGATATCATTCTAGAATACAGCTTCAAAACAAGGGTTAATTGAACAAATTAACATATCACATAATATTCGGATATTATGATTGACCAACAATTAAGCTTAGGTAGGATACACTAGCGAAGGATTTACTCATCTCTCCCCTCCAAGTTCTATTCCCCGATTTCCACCAGAGATCATATCCCTAAGCTCTGATACCAAATGTGACAACCCCAAAATAGGTCCATTTCACCCAACCTATTCTGAGTCGCCAAATACATGGTACAGAAAATAACTACAACTTTATTACAACAATTGTCGTACAAAATAAAACAACACATATGT
Source organism: Panax quinquefolius (assembly GCA_020205615.1). Lineage (NCBI taxonomy): Eukaryota > Viridiplantae > Streptophyta > Magnoliopsida > Apiales > Araliaceae > Panax > Panax quinquefolius. Next base: position 82,120,844 of record CM035170.1, on the reverse strand, counting down.
TGTGAGTTTGGATACAAATATATACTAACTGTGACTCACATCCCAACCTTGGATAGCACGTCACAATGGCACCTTACATAAAGGTATAGTCAAAAACTATTTTAGAAATTAGAATCTTTGGGAAGTGCTCAAGGAAACCTTCGTACATGGGAGGCCATGCGTCTAGGTTATAATAGATATCATATGCCCACGTAATTATCCTCGGTCAATTTAATAGACCCCAAAGAAAAATGAGAAGATTACTATTAAGTTCTTTCCAGTGGTGAGTCTTCTCTTGACATATAATTATCTCCGTTGTCTCCAAGTGAGAATTATACTTCAAATAAACTCCAAGATTATATAGGTAGTGCTCGTAGATATACTCTGCAAGTGGATGTGTACAACCCTGTCCTATGATGACACGATGTTGTATGTCTTTAGACATCTTGTATGATAGTAGCAAAACACCCTTCTAATGTTGGGTTCGCCTCACCCTATTTGATTCACCAAATATAACTACTAAATGATGACCACCGTTCTATTCCCTCATTACCCCCTTCCGATCCAAATTTACACTCTTATTACATGAAAGGAATTGTGAAACAAAAGGGTGAGCACAACTAGCTCAGTAAAGAATATCATGACTAAAGATAATTAAATTATCAGTAGCCTTCATCAATAATAAATCAGAGATTTAGAACATATGGTAGATGATAAAAAATTTCAACCATAGTTGCAGCGGAACGATCAATCCATTAGAAGAGTCAAATAGACCATAAAATCTATTATCTTCTCCATGTTAAAAGTCCACCAACAATGTTTTATCCCGGTAACATCAATCAACAATTCATGTCCACAATCACATGTATAACTTATAATCATAATTGTAGTTCTAAATTCCTTTTCTCATCCAGGACAAAGATAATTTTTATCACCTGAAACATCAAAGATCATGGTTATACCAAATCACAGTTCATGTTTATATTCATACTAAAAAATTCATCTTTGCACTACGGGCCAAAGATATTCATTATCATTTCATCTTTGAACTACAGGACAAAGATATTCAACAACAGTTCATCTTTGCACTACAGGCCAAAGATATTCATCAACAATTCTTCTTTGCACTACAGGCCAAAGATATTCCTCAACAGTTCATATTTGCACTACAGGCCAAATATATTCATCAACAGTTCATATTTGTACTACAGGCCAAATATATTAATATCTCAAAGAAATATATAATCATTTCACAATTTATATAAACAATAATTATAACCATATTGATCATTTCACCTTCGCACTTAAGCTAAAGATATTCAATTATAAATTCAATGGTCATGATCATACCAGTCAACAATTCAACTTTGCACTACTGGCCAAAGAGAACCCATAGTCATGATCATACCAATAATCTACCCATCTTTACACTCAAGTCAAAGAGAAATTTCATCACCAGGATTATAAAAATGTTATATATGATAATAAAAACAATATGATCAAAACACGGATTTAATTTCAAGAATAAGATTCATAAATCACCGATAATTTGGTCAGAAAAAGAAACCAATTTTTCCATAAATAGTAACCGTGAATAGTAACTCGTGAATAGTAACTCATGAATAGTACTTCGTATTCGTACATAGTACCGTATACGTAAATAATGTCATATACGTAAATAGTGCCTTATACATGAATAGTGTCGTATACGTGAATAGGGTCGTATACGTATATAGTAACCCCGACTCAAAAAGGTAGAAATTCCACAATAAAATTCATACCAATATTTCAGTATAATGATATTGAAAGAATAACATCATTATGAAGAATATAACATCCCTTAATATCCCTTACTATCCCTTACCTCAAAAGAGCAGCACTTCTGACTGGATATCGGATATGACGCTGAAGGAAACTTGCACTGATGAATAGAAACTCACTAAGTATCTAAATACTCACAAAATACACTCGATAATCTAGAGAGAAAAAGAGAGAAAACTTATGAATTCTGGTGTGATTTTCAATTCTAACTTAGCCTCTATTTATAGGAAAATGTTAGCACGTCAAGAGACTTGACCAGTAACTTTGATCGCTTTACCTCGCTACTATTCTACCCACCAAAAATCAGCCATCTTCCCCAACAACCAAAAAGTGGGGCCCACCCATTTCTAGAATTTTCCACCAAAATCATTTATAAACCTAATTTTTGAATCACCACCTCTTAAAATTCATAACAAATCATTCGTTCATTTTAATTGCGGTTCAAAATTTGTGAACATATACTCAACTTATATATGTATAACATATCCAAAAATTACAACGATCCAACTACGATTAAAAATTATAACTCACACAATAAAACTGTAAGAACACTGATTTGATCTTTTAATACCTCCAATCCGACAAAATACAGATAAAATACCTCAACATTAATTCCTTCATTTATAACCATATAAATAAATCCACCATTTATATCCACATCAAATAAATATTTCATTATCATATAAATCAATAATTAATTATTCACAAATAATATTACGTAATCACAATAATGACAACCAGGTGGGTTCCTAGGAAAGAGGGGCTTTTCAATAAGGATTTCTCCTCATCGGCGCAAGCAATTAGGTGACCAAACCTCTCCTTGTGTAACTTTCTAGACATTGCCAATAATACTATCTAATAATATTATTCAAATAATATGAATTATTGATCCGATAATGGGAAATATCAGTCAAAGGACAATTATTGAAACAACAATAATATAAAATATCAAAGCAACAATTATTGATTCAATAAAATAAAATATTGAGCGAAGAATTATCAGTAATAATTTTTGAGCAAAGGCCTTCTTTACGTAAGAATCAATAATTCAAAAAATACATCGTAATACCGTACCTTCTCTTATGCAATCACGCATATTCAGTATTTCAACCACCGTGTATTCCAACAAAGTGTTAACAAATAACCTACGCCGTTATTTATAAAAACTCAAACTTGTCGCTTTCTTCATCCGACGCTTATTCTATTATTATGGCCCATAACTCGTATGCTGCAAATATTCCGAATATTCCCAAACAACAATGAATATTTAATAACCACTTGCGTATTTTGAAAAAATTCATATATCACCCTTAACTTTAACTTTTATCAATTTAACCATTTACTGAATAATAATTATAAGAAAAATTGAATACTTTTATTTCATAAAATTCGGGGTCTTACAATCTCCCCTCCTTATGAAATTTCGTCCCCGAAATTTACGTACCTGGTATTTCAAAGAGTTGAGAATACCTTGCTTCCATCTTCCCTGTCCTCATGATTTCTCCATTGCTCATCAACTGTATTTCAGATATCATTCTAGAATACAGCTTCAAAACAAGGGTTAATTGAACAAATTAACATATCACATAATATCCCGATATTATGACTGACCAACAATTAAGCTTAGGTAGGATACACTAGCGAATGATTTACTCATCTCTCCCCTCCAAGTTCTATTCCCCGATCTCCACCAGAGATCATATCCCTAAGCTCTGATACTAAATGTGACAACCCCAAAATAGGTCCATTTCACCCAACCTATTCTGAGTCGCCAAATACATGGTACAGAAAATAACTACAACTTCTAATGTTAAAGTCCACAACAATTTATTACAACAATTGTCGATAAAATAACAAATACATATCTTTTCGTGAGTATATAATCATTTCACAATTTAAAAACAATATTATAACCATGTTGACTACCTTTGCACTTAAGCATATTCAATTATAAATTCAATGGTCAAGCGATTATTGATTCGATAAAATAAAATATCTACCCATCTTTTTCAAGTCAAAAAGAAATTTAATCACCGGATTATAAAATGTTATATATGATAATAAAAATAATATATGATCAAAACACGAATTTAATTTCAAGAATAAGATTCATAAATCACCGTAATTTGGTCGTAAAAAGAAACCAATTTTTCCAATTTTTAGTAATAGTACTCAGATTCGTATTCTACGTATCGTAAATAATGTCATATATTTAAATAGTTTCATATATATGAATGAATAGTCATATATCGTGAATAATCATCGATATCGTGTATAGTAACCTCCACTCAAAAGGTAGAAATTCCACAATAAAATTCATACCAATATTTCAAAGATAATGATATTGAAGAAATAACATCATTATGAAGAATATAACATCCCTTAATATCCCTTTACTATCCCTTTCAAAAGAGCAAAGACTTCGACCGGATATCGATATGACGTCAAGGAAACTTGCAGATCGATGAATAGCAACTCACCAAGTATCTAAATACTCACAAATACACTCGATAATCTAGAGAGAAAGAGAGAAAACTTATGACTTCCAATTCTAACTTAGCCTCTATTTATAGGAAAATGTTAGCACTTTGCAAGACTTGACACAAACTCCTGATGGCTTTACTCGCTACTATTCTACCCAACAAAATCAGCCATCTTCCCTAACAACCAAAAGTGGGGCCCACCCATTTTAGAATTTTCCACCAAAATCATTTATAAACCTAATTTCCTAATCACCACCTCTTAAAATTCATAACAAATCATTCGCTCATCATTTTAACGGTTCAAAATTTGTGAACATATACTCAACTTATATATGTATAACATATCCAAAAATCACAAATCGATCCAACTACGATTAAATATTATAACTCACTGCAATAAAACCTGTAAGAACATTGATTTGATCTTTTAGTACCTCCAATCCGGATAAAATCCGATAAAATACCTCAACATTAATTCCTTCAATTATAACCACATAAATAAATCCATCATTTATATCCACATCAAATAAATATTTCATTATCATATAAATCAATAATTAATTATTCACAATAATATTATAGAATCACAATAATGACAACCGAGCGGTTCTCAGAAAGAGGGCTTCATAAGGATTTCTCCTTCAAGCCGCTCTCTCTTGTAACTTTCTAGCCCAATAATACTATCTAATAATATTATTCAAATAATATGAATTATTGATCCGATAATGGGAAATATTGTGCGTTGACAATTATTGAAACAACGATAATATAAAATATCAACGCAAAGAATTATTGATTCAATAAAATAAAATATCGGCCCAATAATTTTTTAGTAGTTCCTTCTTACGTAAGAATCAATAATTCAAAATGTCAGTGTAATACCGTGTTACTGGTGCAACCACGCCAGACAATATTCCCCATTCCAACAAAGAAGAATATTCCACCACTCAAACTTGAATATTCATCCGGCAATTCAATGAATATTTTATAATATTCCCTTGCGTTCCATTATTCTAAAACAATGATGAAAAAAATTTTGATTCATATCACCCTTAACTTTAACTTTTATCAGTTTAACCATTTACTGAATAGTAATTATAAGAAAATTGAATACTTTTATTTCATAAAATTCGGGGTCTTACAATGTGGATTATTTATTATGCTGAGTCTCAGCGATAAAAGTGATGAAAAACCTTTTAAATCATAGAAGATAGTAGATTTTATTCTCTACTTGACTCTTCTAATGAATTGCTTGTTCCGCTGCAGTTAAACTTGATGTTTGTTATATTTTATCATTTTAACACTGTTTAAGGCTAACGATAAATTATTCTGCATTATCTTAGTCATAATATTTTTTACTGGGCTAGTTGAGCTCACCCTTTTTGCTTTCATTGTCCTCTTCAGGAAATGAGAACGTAGCTGGGACTAGTCGGGGAACAGAGTGACGGTTCAGATGATAGCATTAGTAGTCCTCACTATTCTATGAAATAGTGTGATAATAATTGTATTGAGGACTCCATTTGAGTTGAATATTGTCTAGAAGACAATATTTGTATTAAAACTCTCAGTTTATGTTTTGTCGTATTATACACGACAGTTGCATTATTAAGTTTTATTTGAATTTTATACCACGTATTTGGCTACTCAAGATGGGTGATATATACCTATTTTGGGGGCGTCACATAATTCAATGATGTGATTGGCATGATCATGACCATTAGTTAACAGTTGAATGTCTTTGGCCGTAGTGTACTGACATGCAATTGATTGGTATGATCATGACCATTGTTTTTATTATTGAGTATCTTTAGCCCGTAGTGTAAAGATAGACAACTGATTGGTATGATCATTGTTATTACACTTGAATGTCTTTAGCTTTTGGGGGTAAGGATATTGAGTGAACGTTCTATTAAGCCTTTGTGGCAAGGAGAAATTGTTGATTCACGTTATTATAAACATAAATTATTAATTTAACTAAAATCTTTGGTGGTTCAGGTGAAGACAGGTGATGAAAGTTCTCTTTATTTTGGGTATAATAATGAACTGTTAATGGGTATTACAGCGATAAAATTGATGATAAACTTTTTAAATCATAGAAGATAGTAGATATCAAGCTCTACTTGACTCTTCTAATGGATTGTTTGTTCCACGCACAGTTAAACGTGTTGTCTATTATACTCTATCAATTGTTATACTGTTGAAGGCTAAGGATAATTTATTCTGCATTATCTTAGTCATAATATTTCTTACTGGGCTAGTTGAGCTCACCCTTTTCTTTCATTGTTCTCTTCAGGAAATGCGAGTATAGTTGGGACGAGTCGGGGAATGGAGTGATGGTCCAGGATAAATGGCTTTCGTAGTCCTCACTATTCTGTGAAATAGTGTGATAATAATTATAATTAGGACTTCATTGAGTGTGGATATTGTCTAGAAGACAATATTCGTTTAAAAACTTAGTTATGTTTTGTCGAATTTTTACACGATAGTTGTATTAAAGAAGTTGGTATTTGATTTCTATACTATATATTTGGCGACTCAAGATGGGTGATGTATACCTATTTTGGGGGCGTCACAGTCATAATCATGCCAATCAACAGTCCATCTATGCACAACTGGCCAAAGATGACTTTTACCACATCATTGGTAACATTACGGTCATGATTATACCGAATAATCCCTGGTCATAATCATACCAAGTCCATCTATGCACTACAGGTCAAAGATGACTTTTACCACATCATTTGTAACATTACGGTCATGATTATACCGAATAATCCCTGGTCATAATCATACCAAGTCCATCTATGCACTACGGGCCAAAGATGACTTTCATCACAATATAAGCATGAGGATGATGACAATGATATGTATAATGAATAAACATAAATAATCAGAATAATAAGATAACATAGATCTTAGTGATTTACAACTTGATTATCCATAGTCCAAATTGCTAACATAATATTAGATAAAGCAAAAACTATTAAGGATATTCTAATCATTTCAGAACCTTTCATCATTTAATGATAAGCTGAAGAAACGAATAATAACATCTTACCATAATATAGAGTATGAAAGAAAATGATATCACTTTACCATAAAAATGGTACCCCTTACTACAATAATGATATCCCTTACCTTAGCATGTGACGTGATTCTGCTTTCTGTAAAATTGATCAACTTAAACAATGTTTGCATTCCTTATCTACACTTAGAGTAATATTATACTCAATATAAATACTCACAATATTATAGTACTCACAATATTGTAGTAAAAGAATTCTATATTTTTAATGTAGTGATGGTGTGTGTTTAGTTACTCAACCGAGCAACCTATTTATACTAAAAATTTAGTAAACAACTAGCACGCCTGCTGTGACAAAATAACCAAATGAGGTATATAATAATGGTAGTGGAATTTATGGTCCCACCGAAAAAATTAAACCAACTTGTACATGCACGTTTTAACAAAATTTATTCAATAATATAGTTGTGGTTCATACTACTTTAGAAAAAGTAGAGTGTCGGCAAGTCCTGCCAAACATACTTTTGTAAAAAAATAATAATTAAACAAACATATGTATATCATACTTATCTTTAATCAACACCAAATCATATTTATCTCGAATAACATATACACCAACTAACAATTCATTATTCATTCAAGTTGTCTTTATTTATCGCATAAAATCATTATTCATATTCCAAAACTTTAGAAGTGAATAATAAAACTTGACAAATCTAAAACCTCATATATAACAATCCACTATTATGATATTATCACCATTTTTACTTTACCAAAAAATATTATTTTTGTTTTTATCATAACTCATTCGTTACTTGTGCGTTTACATCCTGACACCTCATGAGCTTACTAACACTTCTAAAATATTAAATAATATGATTCTGAACTTTCCAAACAATTTTCACAATTTTCAGATTATCCAACAATTTTCTATAATTATTTCTTTTTATAAAAACTATCATTTAATAGCTTCAAAATAGAAATACTCACTCCACATACTTTTATATCTTTAAAACATCATCAATATTAATCTTATATTATTATAATATTTTTCAAAGAAAGTTCATAATTTTCTACCATTCATAGAATTTTCTATGAATTTCCTCTATTTTAAACTAACTATAAATAGCTTAAAAATACAATCAATATTTCATTATTCAATAATTTATCAAACCTGCCCAAAAATTATAAAATAAAATTATAAGATTTTTCACCAAGTTTCATAATTTTTCATCATTCATAGAATTTTCTATGAATTTCTTCTATTTTCAAACTAACTATAAATAGTTTAAAATATAATAATTACTTCGATTTTCAATAATTCATCAAAAATTTATAGAAAGTCTAAGATGATATTATAAGCATTCAAATTTTAAAATAATTTTTCCGATAATTTAATTATAAACTTCAATATTCAGAAATTTCAATAATTCATAATAATTAGCATTTTTATCAGAAAAATACAGATCTTGTGTCCTTTCCATGTAAAATTTAATTCTCTACAACTTTGTAGAAAAAAGTTTTTCCAAATTATGACTCTAACATACAGAGATATTCTTACTGAAAAAATTTGTTTGAAGATTTCCGAACAAGCCACCTCACAAAATTCATAACGAATCATACGTTAATCATTAACGGTTCAAACTTTGTGGACATATACTCAGCTTATATATGTATAACATATCCAAAAATTACAATGATTCAACGGTTAGATTAAAAATTATAACTCACGCAATAAAGCTTAAGAACACTGATTTTTCGGACTATGAGTTCTTCGGACCAATTTCACTTAAACAGTCACCATAAAAAATCCACAAAGAATTTTTGGGTGGTTCAAACTTATGCGTTTGGCTTACTTCCAGGGCTTTCTGTTGATATATGGCTCATCTCCTAACTCAATATACACAAAGGGTTATGGATTTTACAAAATCAAGTAGTAAACTAATTTTCTGAAAATTTCCAGATTTTGTTCTTCTTTTAATTTCAAGATTTCTCTTATTTGATTCATGTTTTTGCAAGTTTAAATCATCCAATACATACATAAGTATGTACTCCTTATATAAAATCTATAAAAACTTAAATATAAGAATAAATCAAAGATTTTTAAATATACCTTTTTAATTTCTTCAAGCTTTTCCATTACACCCACTAGCTTCTTAGATGTTTTAATGGATGAAGATGAATATAGTGATCATGGAATGATTAAGGATGAATAAAATATGAAATTGTGGGTTTAACTCTTCTTCCACTTCTACCTTCTCGTACCTCTCTATTTTCTCTTTCTATTCTTCCCTTTCTCCTTCTTTTCCCTTTCTTTTCTTCCATTCTCTCTTTTCTTTTCCCCCAAATTGTTGCTACGGGAGGATGGAATGGAAAAGGAGATTGATAATTGCCTTAGTAGGATAATAAGGTAGCCAACATATTTACCCCACACATGCCTAACATTTGAAAATCACAAACCATAAAAGACTTTTTTGGTGAATGAATTATGAAAGGTTTGGAGCATACAGAAAATCAGCATTCCTCCCATAATTATTTCACTAATCATTTCCCACTTACTCTCTTTCTTCTCAATTATCAACATTTCATTAATTCACGTTCCTCTTTTATTTGCTCATTTATCCGATTAATTGTTCATTTGACCATTTATCAATTTATCATTTAAAAATAATAATCATAAATTAAATTAGACTTTTATTTTATAAAAGTCGGGGTTTTACATCTTATGTACGCTCAAGTTTGTACACGTCTAGATATAGCGCATGTAACTGGCATGCTTGGAGGTTATCAGTCAAATCTAGGTTTAGATCACTGGAAAACAGCCAAAAAGGTTTTATGCTACTTACAGGGTACTAAGGATTTTATGCTTACATTCAGAAAAACAGATAACCTTGAAGTTGTTGGTTATTCTGATTCTGATTTTGCTAAGTGTAAAGACAAAAAGAAATCTACATCAGGGTACATTTTTATGCTTTCAGGAGGCCCTATTTCGTTGAGAAGTCATAATACTACAAGAAAATAGCTTAGTTCCGACAAATTTAACTTCGACAGACCACATTCAGTCGACCTTAGGCTACTTTCGATTGAATAATATGTCGGCAATAATTTCAACGACAATAAAGTAAGCTCGGCAGATATCCGTCGAAACTAGTTCTTCCAAGGGCGCCAAAAAGTTCCCGCCAGCGCGTAGTCTAAGGTCGACGAAGGTAACTTATTATCGACGGAACATCCGTCGTAAAATAATATAGTTTCGAGGAATTAAAATTGACTGAATTTCGTCAAAAATAAATCTAACTTAAACCTACATTTCATTACTTCTTCTTCAGTCGCTTTAGTCTAAACATAACCCCTCTCTCTCTCTCTCTCTCTCTCTCTCTTTCGTTCTCAGACTATGATGAGTGAGTTTTATACTCATGAATTGAGTGCATTTGATCTTAATCTTTTGGAAGTTTTTAAGTGTTTGTGTCTATTCTTGCATATTTTATGTTGTTTTGTAGGAATTGGGACAAAAGTTATGTGGATCGACGTTTGGGGTGGCTAGATGCACGTTTTCGGCTTATCATTTACATAGCAGCCACTTCAAAGCCAATTTCAGCATTGTTCCGCACCTTATTTCGAAAAACGCAAAGAATGAAAGTTGTATATCTACGTCTCCTCTTTTCAAAAAATCTTGAATCATTAAAATCGGAGTTCGGGCGAAGACGTTATGGACATTTCCCCAAAGGACGTCGGAGTAGAAAATTTCTGGAAAAGGGCCCAGCGCTGGGGAGCCCAAACAAGGCATATGCCCAGCGCCGAGGAGCTGGGAGGCAGTGTGTCAGCTCCGTGCCCAGCGCCGGGGCACTGGGGAAGAGTTTGGTCAAGCTTGGACGCGTTTTGGGGTGAATTTTGACACTTTTTTGACTCCCAATAGTGTTAGGTTTGTTCCTAAGCTAAAAATTGGACTTGTAACCTATAAATACATGATGTAATGCATAAAATAAATGCAGCTTAGACTAGGGAGATAGCATTTCATTAGACTAGATTAGAGTAAATTAGATCAAAACTCTAGTTCTTGTTAGATTTGGAGATCGAAGCAACTTGGAGACCATTGAAGATTCAAAGTAGGAGCAAGGAGGGAGCTTCAAATCTACAGTCAATAGATTCTATCTTCTTATGTTCTTCTATCTTTATCTTTTAATGATTATTCAATTGTGGATTCTTAGTTTTAATTCAATGAACTAATTCTTTGTTTGAGATTACAATGGATCTTATTGTGTAGTTTATTTTAATATGTTTCACTATCAATTATTATGTTCTATTGTGAGGATTGTCTATTGTGATTTGCACTTAATTTCTTAATTGCCTAGCTAACAATTACCGTGATAATCTATATGAACTCGAGAAATGAAGTATTGATTTAGATCTTATCATGATAGCACGTGTTTGTGATTTCTGCGTAGATGGAATTCATGATTCGTGTTTAGATAGAGATATGCCTTTACGCCATATGTAATCTTATAGAGAACTTGTGCTTTAAATCCTTTTTAATTGTGATTCACATAGAGATATAGTGGATTAGTTAATTAGGGTGTCTTGTTTAATTCTATCATCTATGGATTTAAGTGAGTATGGATATTATGCATTGAGCGATGGTTTTATCTGCTTTAGTGTTCTTGATTAACAATTCATGATAGAGAATAATTGATGAGAAGTGTGTTAACTTAAATGAAGCAATAAGTAAAGTTGTGATCTTAAATCTCCGTAATCTATTTAACTAGTGTAATTTAATAGTAGTTTAATTATAAATTGAAATTCATTAATTTAAATAAGATTTAGTTGGTTACGGGTTAGTACTTGGTGATTTATATTAAACAATTCCTCGTGGAAACGATACTCTACTTTCACTTTATTACTTGTTGACAATGTATACTTGCATGTTGTGCGTAATTAGATTTTACCCAACAGACTACCCAACCTAGCTCTATGTCTCTCGTTCTTCGTTTTAAGCCCCTAGCTCTCCCTCTCTTCTCATCTCGGTGACGACCCAACCCTTAATTTTCTGGCCATCATCGAAGTGGCTACGACGACGAATAAAGGGTACCAACAAAGAACCAAATGAAAGTCGTCGCTTCAAGACACGCGGCGGCGCTTCAAAGACACTACGCTTCAATTTTATCTCTCCCTTTCATTATCTCCAGCTTAAGGTAATTAGCCCTAAATTAATTTTGCCTAAATTATTGATATTGAGTAATAATGAATTAATGATTCATGTTGATTTGAATATTCAGTGTATACCTTCAAATTTGCTAAACTCTAAATAAATTATCTAATTTGGTTCAATGCTCTAAATATATAATCTGTTTATATAGTGAACTGAAATGCATGTGGGTTTACCTTATAATCTGATTTTTTTGCTGCCATATATTTGGTTCAATTTGGTTATAACAATGTTATTTGCAGTGTTGTGTGGATTTGGTTGGTATAATTTGCAGTGTTCAATTTGTTGTGTGGATTTGTTGAAAACTTATAATTTGCAGTGTTCAATTTGGTTATAATTTGCAGTGTTCTCTTATTAATTGGTTGAATGTTATTTCCTATTTTATTTTCCGATTTTAATTTCAATGGAACTTAAAGATGCTAATAAATTAATACAAAATAAAATACTAGAAAATTAAATAACACTAATAAATTTTATAATATAATATAATACACTATAAAATAAAATTATTTAATAACATAAAATAAATTTAATAAATTATATAATATAATATAATAAAAATTTAAATAATAATAATAATAATAATAAATTAGATTAAAATAAATTATATAATATAATACATAATAGTAGCATTTACTTAGTTTTGTCACTTCTAAATAAAATTAAATAATATAATAACATAAACTAACTTATAATATAATATCGATAATATATTATGAAATAATTAAATTAATATAATATTAGAATACAATAAATTAAATTCAATATAATAAAATTAATTTAATTTAATAAACTAAACATATTATTATATATAACATAAAATAAATTGAAAATAAAATAAAATAAAATAATTTTAATTTAATAAAATAAATTAAAATTAATTTAATAAAAAATTATATAATAAAATAAAATAAAAATTACTAAGTAGCATTTGTTTAGTTGGGATGCAATATAATATAATACAATTAAATAAAATTAAGTACAATTAAATACAATTAATAACTAAGTAGCATTTGCTTAGTTGAGATGCAATATTCAATAAACTAAGTAGCACTTACTTAGTTTTTCATTAGCAAATTAAACTAAGTAGCACTTACTTAGTTTTTCATTGGCAAAATAAACTAAGTGACATTTGCTTAGTTTGAATGATATGATCTGGTTCCCATAATAAAATATGAAAACCAGATCATATCGTTCAAACTAAGCAAATGTTATACTTAGTTTATCTTGATGAAGACATACATGCTTTGGAGGTGTCAACTTAGAAACCCGTTCGACATTCACTCATTAGGAGTGCATGTCGAATAGTCCCTAGTTTGGGACTGTTACTGGATGTTATGTCTCTCACTTTGGTCGATGCCAATGCACAGGGTGCGTTTTTTTAAATTTTGAGGAACTTTTAGTTGGTGTCTCTACATGTTCTCCGAGTGCATACTTAGACTAAGTTTTTTTGGTCTATTTCGTGTACTTGGAGACCATGGGGAGGTGCTGCTGAAATTTTTTGAAAATAGTAGAAACGTGCTTAAGATTGGCACTAGTGAGGAGACGATCCAGAACTAATAGGCTTAACCCTCAGAGAGTGGAGATATAAACTAGGTAAACTAAATTCATGCTTGGACCACATTCATGATTATTCTTGATCTAATTGGGTATTTTCTTCAATTAAATATGGATGCCAACCGGAGTTGGATGTACCGTAGGATAAAGATTGATGGGAGGATTAGTTGATGCGCATCTTAGTGGGGGGTGTCCAATTTTATGAACAAAGCAATAGAAACGTCAATGATCTAAATGAAAAAGATGAGATGCCCGTCTCTCAAGTGTAAGAACATGATATGGAAGACTGTTGATGAAGTGAAATTTGACTTATATTCACGTGGTTTTATGGATGGGTATTCGGTATGGATTCAGCACGGGGAATCTGTTGAGTTTGGAGAACTGTCAGACAGTACTATAGACCAGTCAAATAACTATGATGTCGTGGAGATGTTGGTAGATGCGTATGGCCCTACGAATATTGACTGGGCTAAAAATGAGCCTACGTCAAGCAGTGCTGATCAACAAAAGCCAAATGATTCAGCAGCTGTCTTCTACAAGATGCTATCTAAATTAGGGACCCCATCAGATCCCGACACGCACGTTAACACACCAAAGCTTTCTCGCAATGACGAAGCTTTTACACTATAAGAATGAGCATGACTGCAGTGAGAGAGGATTCAATGATTTGCTTGCTATTTTCAAGGAGTTCTTACCTAAGGATAATACTCTACCCGCGAGTTACTATGAAGTGAAGAAGATGGTTAAGGGGTTGAATCTCGAGTATGAGAATTCGATGCTTGTGAGAAGGACTGTATGTTATACTATGGGGAAGACAAAGTTAAGGTGTCGTGTGATATATGCAATTTTCCTCGGTACAAAATCACAAAATGTGGGGGGAAGGAGAAACATGTTACGAAGAAGATATTACGGTACTTTCCTCTTGCGCAGAGGTTGCAGCGGCTATTCATGTCTTCGCATACTGCTCCCAGTATACGTTGGCATAGGACAAGGGACGTCGTCCCTGGTCAGCTTACTCACCCAGCAAATGGAGATGAGTGGAAGAATTTTGATGCCAATTTTCCACAATTTACAGACGAAGTTAAGAATGTCAAGCTTGGCATGGCTACATATGGATTTTGTCCGTTTAATAATTTTAGTCAGCCATACTCTGTTTGGCTAGTGATTATGGTAGCTTACAATCTTCCACCGTCAATGTGCATGAGGGATCCGTATCTTTTCTTGACTTTACTAATACCGGGGGATCCTACAAAAGACATTAACGTGTACCTTAAACCGTTAGTCGATGAACTTAAGATGTTGTGGGAAACAAGGGTTCAGACTTTTGATAAATCTGTCGGGCATAATTTTTTGATGAATGCAGCCTTATCGTGGACTATCACTGACTTTCCGGCACTTGGGATGGTCAGTGGTTGGTCGACCCATGGTAAGTTGTCATGTCCAGTTTGTATGGGGATGTGCAGGGCACACAACTGCGTCATGGGCGAAAACCTAGTTTCTTTGGAACTGCTCAAAGATTCTTGCCTGTTGAGCACAGTTATAGAAAGATGTCTACACAGTTCAATAGAAAAACATAAAAGAATGGGGTTGTTGGTCGCTTGTCGGGCAGCGATGTACTGGGATGGCTAAATTATTTGACATTTCCACCGCCTGGGAAGGAGCATGGCAAGTTAAGAGCAATAGGGTACGTTAAAGCTCATAATTGGACACACTCGAAGAATTATGCCTGCTGGTTGTACGAGATACGACATAGGGCAGTCCGGGTGGTAGAAGAATCGCCAGGGACTACTTTGCGAGAGCATCAGCTGTTGGTAGTATCAGATGCACCATGGGCTGTGATATGTGCGTACTGGGATGATGTTGCGTTCAAGACCAAGTCGGAGCAGATGAAAAAGAATCGTGGCAAGCTGCGAGTTGTACATACTTCTGGCTCGCAGTCGTTTCAGAAGGTTAAGTCGGTATGCATTTCCATTTAGTTTAGTTTAATATTAAACTACAACTATAGTAAATTAAGGTGATATTATTTAATGTATATGATTTAGGCCATGCGGAGTAGCTTGGGCCGACCTCATACTATGATGGAGTTCTGGGATAGAGTTCATACGCCAAAGGGCTCTACTTCAGGGTCGACGATGTCTACAGCAGCACTAGCTATACGGGTAATACATTTACTATAATAAATATTATTTAGGATAATATTACGTAATTTATATGATGATACCAAGATAACTCACATATACATATATCAAATTACAGGAGTGGTTTGACAAGCTCTACAGCCAGCGTATAACGGAGTTACAGGTTGCTAGGGGTGATACTAAGATGTTAGACTCCACTATCCCTCCACCCGAGATTTGTTTATCTCAAGACAAGGAGACTGCTCTTTGGGTCGCGTCACAGGATACTCTCACTAGTACTACTGGCCGGTATCGAGTGCTGGGGTTACCAAAGATACCAGCCTATACACTGCCAGGAGGTATAATATTTTAGTTTATTTCTTGTGTATGAATAAAGTAAACTTATTATATTATTTATGTTATATTTATTTTTGTAGGCTCTAGCCAGCGTCTGCATTCGAGAGCCCCCGTGGGACCATCACATACGAGCATTGGCTTAGACGATGTTTTGTTCCAGCGTGTTATGGTTGCGGTGTCGGAGAGGTTTGAGACCGATTCGCTATTCCATCGTCGGGGACACCTTATCCGCTCGCTTCCATCACCAAGCGCAGACGTTCTTACATTTGGTGCCACCGCCGAAATACGGGTATCCCGAAAGTATTATGCATACAAAGCCAATCATGTATGATGATAAAGCATATAATGTGGTAATCAATCTTATTTATTTATTAATAAAAGAATTATTTATTAAAGGCATTTATTATCTACATGGTGGTTGTTTTTAATAATATGTGATAAACCCATAGTTTTAAGCAACGCTTTTAGAATAATGATGATGATCATTCTAATGAGATCTAAATTCTTAGAAAGCTTAAAACTAAAATAGTTCCCAATCATTGGATTACTAAATTGGGGATTAGTGAATCCGGATAGATTGGTACATACGTTCTTTGCTCATCGATGAGGATGATTGATCTCACGATCATTTGTGTGGAGACACTAAAGCAAGTATGTAGGTGCTTATTGGAGAATAAGTTCACCGAACGTGACTCGCTAAGGAATACCTAATGGAGTTTTACTTACACCACAATAGGAATTCCTATAGTGATAGTAATCTACAAATGATCCTTAGACTTGAGATCATCATAGTATCTTATATATAATGAATTACACTTTGACTTATTCCTTAAGACTCTTAGAGTATATCAAAGGGTATGCTTGGGTGTAATAAGTTATATATGAAGATAATGAATGATCAATAAAGAATCTACCACTTCTAGTAAAAAGGAGAGATGTCCTATGTGATTCGATAAATGATAACCCGTGAACTCCTTGGCGAGGTGGAATGAAATTAGAAAGTAGTTTCTAATTTGCATTCATTAGGAGTTGTTCATTTAGAATCAAATACATATAATTAAATAAAATAAGACTTGATGAAGAATTCCATGTCTTATATTTAATTGAGACATTGT
Source organism: Panax quinquefolius (assembly GCA_020205615.1). Classification (NCBI taxonomy): domain Eukaryota; kingdom Viridiplantae; phylum Streptophyta; class Magnoliopsida; order Apiales; family Araliaceae; genus Panax; species Panax quinquefolius. Next base: position 82,103,190 of record CM035170.1, on the reverse strand, counting down.
ATGGTGGAAGGATTGAATTATGCGGTAACTATTTACTCAAAGGTTCTTTTATGATTAATGTTGAAATCTATATTATCTCGAAAGTCGTTGAGCGCTAGGAGGCTTATCCCTATTGTAGAATAAATATTATTTATTTAAATAAATTATTTGTTTAATTTATTTATTTAAATGAGATTAGAATTGTTCTAATTGATTTATTCACAACCGGTTTAATATGGAGAACCTAAAGGGTCACACCATAAAAGGAAGAATAATTATTTAAGAAGTTAATGGCATAATTGTAATAATATGTTAAGTATATTTAATTTAATCTATGGTGATAGAATAAATTAAATAGCTTAATATTTATTATTTAATATTTTAAAATATTAAATATAAATTAATAAGAGGAGTCTTATTAATATTATTATAATTATTATTATTTTAATTTCTAAAAGGTTTAGGAATTAATTTAATATTAGTACTCTCATTTATTCCTAATTGGATTAGGAAAGAAAATTAGTTAAAGGAGTTTAACTAATTATCCCTAATAGGATTAGGGGAGCCCATTTAATTAAAAGAGTTTAATTAAATAAATAATACCTTATTTTAATTAAAATAGGGTTATATAATATCTTTATAAGAGGAGTCTTATATTAGATATGAAATATACGTAATTCCAAGATTTGAGAGTACACCCTTTTTTATTAAGATAGGAAAAACTAGGGTTTGAGCAAATTCCTTCTTCTTGAAAAATTCCTCTTCCTTGGTGGATCACCTATAGAGGCCACACACTTGGGTGGCTTACATTGATCAAAGGAAGGAATCTACCTTGAGATTCAAGGAGATCGCGAGAAGTAGGAGGTGAACTCGCACTGAGGAAGCTCGTTTCTACAAGGGTATGATTTCATAATTTCTTATTCTTCGCTTAATTAATAATATGCATAATGGATGATCCGGGTAATTGGTTTGTGAAAATTTAAAATCGATTTTATCTCGCTTAGCTTACGTTTTGCAATTTGATTGCTACTTTGATTTTCACGAAAACCTAACATATCCCTCCGAAGCAATGGGCCGCGATACGCGACGAGATTGTTCGGATGGTGGTTACCTTAGTCGAGGATGCGTTTGGTAGATGTTGAGTCAATGATCGAATTGCTTTCGTATATACTATTCGCTTTAAATTCAAATATATATTTTGTATGTTATTTAATTTTCATTTAGTTATCTTTAATTAATCATATATATGGACTAATGAGTTACATTATATTGTATCAACAGGTGACGAAAGCGGGATGACGATGATGGCAATTTTCATACTCCGGAAGGCGTCGGCCGCCACCCGATGATCCTCCCTCATACAAGGGCTCTACTAGCTTGACTTAGTTTACATTCTTTTGTAGTTTACATTATTTTTGACTTAGTTTACATTCTTCTGAGTTACATTATTTTGTAGTTTATATTATTTTTGACGTATTGTAATTTAAACCTTGTCATTACTTTAGTTTAAAATATCACTTTACTTTAGTTTTGTTGTGGTTTGACATTTAGTTTAATTTAGCTTAATGGGATGTTTGATATAGTTTAGTTTAGATTAATGGGATGTTTTTGACATTTTTACTTTTCATTTAGTTGGTTTTTGACATATTGTTGGCCTTGGTATGTGCTATTTTGAAAAACATGAACAGGTACATCAGATGTGGGTTAAATCCCTGGATATTGTAAAAACAAATAAAACATTTTTTAAAAAAATATTATTCTCGACGGAATAGTCCTATTCTCGATGGATTTTCGTCGGAAATAAGTCCTTACCATTTTGGTCATGTGCCACGTGTCACATATATTCTCGACAGGATATTGGTAATATCGATGGATTTCCGTCGAGTTTAAGGGCTTTACCATTTTTGACAGGCTACCACGTGGCATGCTTATCATCGACCGAATATCCTCGATAGACTATTTTCAGTCAAAAATATATTAACCCCGACTAAATATTCGGTCGATGATAATTTTGTCGAGGTTAAGTATCCCCGATCAAAAGATGGACGGACTTAATTTTGACCTGCTTATATACGACCGAATTTCCGACCGAATGTTCCGTCGGAAATAAGGTTACCTCGGCGGAATATCCTTACTACCGACAGAATATTCCGTCGAAAATAACCATTTTTGTTATAGTGTAAGCAGGAGTTAACTATCACTTCCACGATGATGGCAGAATATGTGGCTTGTTATCATGCTACTTGTCACGCCGTATTATTGAGGAATCTTATTTCTGGACTTAAGGTTGTAGATTCCATTTCAAGGTCATTGAAAGTATTTTGTGATAATGATTCTGCTATTAGTTTTTCCAACATCACTAGTTCGAGTGGTGCTGGACTATACCTCGACACTAAGTACTTATTTATCAGGGAAAGAGTTGAAGATCAAAGTGTTGTCATTAAGTATATTAGTACGCATGATATGTTAGCGGATCCACTTACGAAAGGCTTACCACCCAAGCTTTTTTTAGAGCATGTTGCTAGCATGGGTTTAACTGTTAGTCTTAATTAGTGAGTTATTTTGATGTAAGACAACAATTTTGAGCTCGTTATTTTGAAATTCACTTTATGTTTATAGTTTGATATTTTCTTTATTGTGCACACTTGAGAACTTTTGAGCAAACGGCAGTTATGTTTTGGACCATATGAATGAGTTTAATCTATTACCACTTATGTAAACTCTATTCATACTTGTTATGCTTAATGTTAATCTTTGTTTTAATAAAAATACAAATTGTGTAACTAATAGGGATCTTGTGTTAATAGTGACACAAAGATTGTATTAATTCGCATTGGTATTTTTATTTGAACAAGATGTAGAGATTAAATTAATACTTGGCCAAATTAATGATCGTAAGTGTTACATTTTGTATATAAATAGTATATCGGCCAAGTCGGAGAATGTTGGAATATTTTATTCCTTATGTGGCCTCTACTATTTATGTAATTATTTGGCTTACATATTGTATTAATTTAATCACTTTATTTATGGGTTTGGTAATTAATTATGTGGCCTATAAATAATATTCCTAATAATATTTGGCATAATGAACCCTAGGGTTTCATAATCTTGATGGACGATTTTGACCCTTAGTTATTCTATAAATAAAACAGTTAGGGTTTGGTCCCAATTGTCGTCTCAAGAATTTTATATACACACCTATACATCTATCCTAAGATTGAGAGAGGCAATTGAAGACTTTCTGTAATGCCCCCAAAATAGGTCGCCACGAAAATACACTCAATGAATTTTCCAATTACAAACTTCATTATTACAATTGTCGTGCAAAATACGACAACACATAGGTTGTGAGTTTTAATACAAATAGATACCAACTATGACTTTCATCCCTTTACCAGGATATCACCTCACAATGATACCTTACAGCGGTACCTTACATAAAGTACAGTCAATAACTGTTTTAGAAATTAAAATCTTTGGAAAATGCTCAAGAAAACCTTCGTACATGGGAGGCCATGCATCTAAGTTATAATAGATATCATATGACTCGAGAATTATCCTTGGTTGACCCAATAGACCGCAAAGAAAAATGAGAAGATTGCCATCATGTTTTTTCCAATGGTGAGTCTTCTCTTGACATATAATTATCTCCATTGTTTCTAATTGAGAATTATATTTCAACCCAACTCCAAGATTATATAGGTAGTGCTTGTAGATATACTTAGCAAGTGGATGTGCACAACCATATCTTATGATAACACGAAGTCGCATGTCATTAGACATCTTGTATGATAGTGGCAAAACACCCTTCCAACGTTGGGTTCGCCTCACCCTATTTGATTCACCAAATATAACTACTAAATGATGTATAAAATACAACACACTATTCTAAAGTTCTCAATAAAATTATTTCCATACTGTTTAGGGAGAACCTCCACAGCTAGAGACCACTGTTCTATTCCCCTGTTACCCCCGCTCGATCCAGCTATACTCTTAGTACCTGAAAGGAATTGTGAAGCAAAAGAGTGAGCACAACTAGCCCAGTAAAGAATATCATGACTAAAGATAATTAAATTATCTGTAGCCTTCGTCAGTAATGAATCAGAGATTTAGAACATATGGTAGATGATAAAACTTTTTAACCATAGTTACAGCGGAACGAGCAATCCATTAGAAGAGTCAAATAGACCATAAAATCTATTATTTTCTCCATGTTAAAAGACCACCAACAATGTTTTATCTCTGTAACATCAATCAACAGTTCCGATCCATAATCATGTAAATAACTCATAATCATAATTGTGGTTCTAAATTCTCTTCTCATCCAGGACGAAGATAATTTTCATCACCTGTCTTTACCTGAAACATCAAAGATCGTGGTTATACCAAATCACAGTTCCTGTTCATAATCATACTAATAAATTCATCTTTGCACTACAGGCCAAAGATATTCATCAACAGATTCATCTTTGCACTCATCGGCCAAAGATATTCAACAATGATCATCTTTTGCACTACTGTGCCAAAGATATTCAACAATGTATCATCTTTGCACTACTGAAAACCAAAGATATTAATATCTAAAAGAAATATATAATCATTTCAGAATTTAAATAAACAATAATTATAACCATGTTTATCAATTCACCTTTGCACTTAAGCTAAAGATATTCAATTATAAATTTAATAGTCATGATCATACCAGTCAACAATTCAACTTTGCACTATTGGCCAAAGAGAACTCATAGTCACGATCATACCAATAATCTACCCATCTTTACACTCAAGTCAAAGAGAAATTTCATCACTAAGATTATAAAAATGTTATATATGATAATAAAAATAATATGATCAACAACTGCATTTAATTTCAAGAGTAAGATTCATAAATCAACGATAATTTGGTCAGAAAAAGAAACCAATTTTGTCGTGAATAGTACCCATGAATAGTAACTCGTGAATAATAACTCATGAATAGTACTCCATATTCGTACATAATACCGTATATGTAAATAATATCATATACATAAATAATGCCATATACATGAATAAAGGTCGTAGACACGAATAAGACTCAGATATCGTGAATAATAACCCCGATAATTTAAAATGTAAAAAATTCAAAATAAAATTCATATCAACATTTTGGTATAATGATATCAAAAGAAATAATATCATTTACGAAGAAAATAACATCCCTTATTATCCCTTACCTCAAAAGAATAGTACTTCTGGTTAGAATTTTGAATGTAATGCCGAATGAAACTTGCACTGAATAACAACTCTCAGAGTATCTAAATACTCACAAAATACGCTTGATAATATAGAGAGAGAAAACTTATTTCTGGTGTGATTTTTAATTCTAACTAAGCACCCTATTTATAGGAAAACGCTAGAACGCCATTGTAGACTAAAATTTAATAAATTAATATTTTATTAAAAAATTCTACGCCCACCATCTTTGCCCCAACTTTAGCCACCAGAAGTGGGACCCACCAATTCAGCAATTTTCCACACCAACCAAAAGTGGGGCCCACCCATATTTTTAATAAAAATATTTATTTTTGAAACTTCAATAATTCATAATAAATAGCCCTTTTATCAGAAAAATACGAATTTTATGTCCATTCCATAGGAAATCAAATTCTCTAGAACTTTGTAGAAGAAAGATTTTCCAAATTCCAAACAAAAATGACCGAAATCCACATACGGACGATTTTCCACACCTCTTAAAATTCATAACAAATCATACATTAATCTTTAATGGTTCAAAATTTGTGGACATATAGTCAACTTATACATGTATAACATATCCAAAAATCACATCGATCCAACGGTCGGATTGAAATTATAACTCACACAATAGAGCTTTAAGAACACTGGTTTGATTTTCGGACTATAAGTCCCTCGTACCAGTTTCACTCAAACAATCACCACGAAAAATTCACAAATAATATTTGGGTGATTCAAATTTATGCGTTTAGCTTACTTCCAGGGATTTCTTTTGATATATGGCTCATCTCCTAACTCATTATACACAAAGAGTTATGGATTTTACAAAATCAAGTAATAAACTAATTTTTTATGAAAATCCCATATTTGGTTCTTCTTTTGATTTCTAGATTTCTCTCATTTGATTCATGCACCATGAATTTAGTGTAAAAATATCACCATTATGATATTATTATATAACCACATTATACATTTATAATGTAAGATAAAATATCAATTTTCAACAATTGACACTTTTCTAAGAATTCCTCCATTCCGACAAAATATTGATAAAACACTTCAGCATTAATTTCTTCCTTTATATCCATATAAAATAAATATTTCCTTATCATATAAATCAATAATTAATTATTCACAAATAATATTACAGAATCACATTTATGACAACTAGGTCGTTTCCATGAAAGAGGAGGCTTTCCGATAAGGATTTCTCCTTATTGGCCCGTAATTAGGTAACCAAACCCCTTTTCTAGACAAAACTTCCTTAGACATTGCCAATAATGCTATCTAATAATATTATTCAAATAATATGAATTATTGATATGATAATGGAAAATATTGTGCAGTGACAATTATTGAAACAACAATAATATAAAATATCAACGTAGCAATTATTGAATCAATAAAATAAAATACTGAACAGTAATTACTGTAACAATAATTGAGTAGTGTCTTCTTACGTAAGAATCAATAATTTAAAAACAATATTGTGCAATACCGTGTCCTACTGTGCAACCATGCGTATTCATCGTATTTTAACCAATAGGGTATTCCAACAAGTGTTAATTCATTAGAACGATTACAACTGCTTATTTATAAAACTCAAATTTGTCATTTTCTTCATCCGATAGTTATTACATTATGGGGCACACAAAGGTTGCTACTGGCCGCATTTAATTTTCCCCGACAACAAGAATATTCCACGACCAAATGAATATTCATTGACAACAATGAATATTTTATAACCACTTGCTTATTTTGCAAAATTTGCATATTTCACCCATAACTTTAAACTTTTATCAATGTAACTATTTACTAAATAGAAAAAATTGAATACTTTTATTTCATAAAATTCGAGGTCTTACACTTTCACCCTTAAGCGTAGCGGAAGCGTGATACATACAAGATGACTTCTCTCAATTCATGTAAGTACTTAATATATGATTATTGATTTTATTTTATTCTATGCAATAGTACGTTCCTGTAAAATTTATTCAACAATAGAAGCTATAATATAGATAAGAAACTAATAAACTCATAAGAAAATTATGACGCCCCCAAAATAGGTATACATCACCTATTCTGAGTTGTCAAATACATGGTACAGAATATAAATACAACTTAATTATACAACTGTCGTATAAAGTACGACAAAACATAAGCTGTGAGTTTTAATACAATTATTATAATCTAGACAATATTTAAACTCAAATTCAGTATTAGTACATTTATTTTCCACTATTTCACTGAATAGTGAGGACTACTAATGCTATCATCCGTCCGTCTACTCGCGCCCCGACTAGTCCTCGCTACGCTCTCATTTCCCGAAGAGAACAATAAAAGTAAAAGGATGAGCTCAACTAGCCCAAAGAGGGAAATATTATGACTAAGATAATGCGTAATATATTATCGTTAGCCTTCAACAGTGTTAAACTGATACAATATAACAACCATCAAGTTTAACTGCAGCTGAACAAGCAATCCATTAAAAGAGTCAAGTAGAGAATAAAATCTACTATCTTTTATGATTTAAAAGGTTTTTCATCACTTTTATCGCTGGGACTCGGCTTAATAAATAATCCACATCATCGAATCACCCCTGCACTACGGCCAAGGATATTCTTTAGTATCACGACCATAATTATCCATGCACTACGAGCCAAGAATATTTGTGTATTCAATAATAGTCATGATCATGCCAACAACTGTCCATCAATGCACTATGGGCCAATGAGGACTTTTACCACATCATTTGTAACATTACAGTCATGATTACACCGAATAATCCCTGGTCATAATCATACCAACTCCATCTATGCACTATAGGCCACAGATGACTTTCAACAAAATATAAACATGAGGATGATGACAATGATATAAGAATTCAATAAAACAAGTTCAAGAATTATTTTATCCAGAACTAATAACGCCCAAATTGTCAACATGATACTTTTTGTAGAGTAAAATTCAAGAATGCTCGTAAGAATATTTCCATGAAAAGATATTGGATGAAGCGCAAATATCAAGGATATTCCACTAATTTCATGGAGTATAGAAGTCAAAACTTTAACCAACCGAGTATAATAAGGAATGGAATAACAAAAGAAATCACCAGCATGCGATAAACCGCATGACAGCGTGTTATTCCAATGTAATAATAAATAACGGAATCAGTCCTACAGAAATGCATGATGTGATATTCCAATAGAATAATAAAGATTTTAATCAGTCCCAACATAAAACGCATGCATGACGTGATATTCCAATGTAATAATAAAGATTTTAATCAGTCCGGCCATGAAAACGCATGCATGGATATTCAAACATAATAATAAAGATTTTAACCAGTCCCACCAGAGAACGCATGCATGTGATGTTCCAACAGAAATGATAAAGAATGGAACAATGTAAGAATTTCACCAAGTATAGGGTATCCCACAGATACAAAGTTATTCCAATGTAATAATAAAGAATGGAATAATGTAAGTTCTCTTCATAGATAAGAAAGAAATAATACTCCCTACCTTAGAAAAAGCGGATACTCGGAATAAAGAGGTAGCGGACTTTTCTTCTTCTTTCTATAATTTCTCTCTATAATAATCGCTTCTAAAGCTTTTGTGAATTGGTGAGAAATGAAGGAAGAATGAGCTTCTATTTATAGGAAAATATAGTTTCGATAATTGCACGCTTGGGGCTCAAAAATTTACAAAGACAATACCTCCAACTTTTCCTTTATTTTAATTTAGTCATGGAAGTATTATCAAACTTGCACCACCTCCCCCAATAGTAAATAATGTGATTCAATAGTAAATTATGTGAATCAATAGTTCTAGACATGTGAAAATGCGAATTACAGTATAATACCTCCATCTATACCTCCATTTTTAACTTAGTCATGCAAGTATTATCAATCTTGCACCAACTCCCCTATTAGTAACAAGAATGTAAAACAATAGTATACACATGTGAACAAATAGTTATAATCATGTGAAATAATAGCAATCAATTGCTCATTTATCCTAAGTTAAATACCCGATCGTCAATATAACCTCCAGACATCAATTATTATCGAAATAATTGTCGATTTTCACTAACACAAATAATTTTAACACAATGAAACCATTTTTATCAAAAATATAAATTTTGAAATTTCGAAGTTTGACTTTTCCCAAAAAAGTCAACTGTTGACTTTTTGACCAAATAGTGAATTCCGAAAAATTTTGTGTTTATAGACTATTTTTACTAATTTCATCGTTCCGAACTCAAATATCACGTCCGCGTCTCCAAATTCAACTCCGAACACAACTTTAATTTTAATAACATTCATCATTAATATTATAACTCATAATATTTATCAACCAGTCGCTCCTGTGAAAGAGGGGCTTTCAATAAGGATTTCTCCCTATCATGCCGCAATTAGGTGACCAAACCTCTCCTCGATGTAACTTCTAGACATTGTAAATATTACAATTTAATAATATGAATAACTTTGTCGCCTTAATTATTGATTTAATAAAATAACATATTATGCGTATGATACTACGACAATAATCGAATCAATAATATAGAGAGATATGATCGCAAGAATTATCGTAGCAATAATTGAGTATAACCGAGTGACTTCTCACGTAAGCATCAATAATCAATACCGTAGTGCTACTTATATGCAACCACGCCAGACATTATTTTTTACTACCGGGTAGTTCAACAGTTAACGGTAAAAATTCCGCCGTTATTTTCATAAAGTATTTTTATCATTTTCTCAATCCGACAATAATTCCGTTGTGGGGGGTCCACCAATGATTGTGTCGTTGTACGATTCCCTGTTAAAATGAATATTCCCCGACCAATAGAATATTATATAACAACTTGCGTACTTTGCAAAATTTGTAAATATTACCCATAACTATAACATTATATCAAATCCACACCATAATATTCAAAAATATATTTCGAGAAAATTTAATCTTTACTCAAAAAGTTGGGGTCTTACAACCTCCCCTTCTTATGAAATTTCGTCCTCGAAATTAGGGTGCGTACCTGGTATATCGAAGAGGTGAGGATACTTTGATTTCATTTCAGATTCTAACTCCCAGGTCATTTCCTCAACATCGTGGTTTCTCCACAAAACTTTGACTTGAGGTATAACCTTGGAGCGTAGAATATGTTCCTTCTTATCCAAGATTTTAACAGGAACCTCTTCATACGTTAAATCTTCCCCTATTTTGTCTGGTTCTAACTCAATAATGTGGTTCGGGTTTTTCACATATTTACGTAACATGGATATATGAAAAACGTTATGAACACGAGACATACTTGGTGGTAACGCAAGTCTATAGCCCACAATTCCTACTCGATCGAGGATTAAAATGGGCCAATGAATCGAGGATTGAGCTTTCCTCTCTTTCCAAATCTTGTAACTCCTTTCCATGGAGCAACACGTAACAACACACATGATCTCCAATATCGAATTCTACGTCCTTTCGATGAAGATCAAGATAACTCTTTTATCGATCTTGTGAGGTTTTTTATGTTGTTTGATCATTTGAATCTTTTCGTAGTAGTCATACATACCAACTCGGTCCCAACAACGTTGCTTCACCCACCTCATCCCAAAGATATCTCGAGAACGACACTTTCTTCCATACAATGCCTCGAATGGAGCCATGCCAATACTTGTTTGATAACTGTTGTTGTAGGAAAACTCCACCAATGGTAAGAACTTGTCCCAACTTCCCTTAAAGTCAAGGACACAGAGTCTTAATAGATCTTCAAGAGTTTGAATCGTCCTCTCCAACTGCCCGTCCATCTGAGGATGATATACCGAGCTAAGTCGTAAATCCGTGCCCATAGCTTTTTGCAAACTAACCCAAAATCTTGAAGTGGATCTTGGGTCTCGATCAGAAACTATGGATACTGGCATACCATGCAATCTTACAACCTCGTTTATGTACATACGAGCAAGACATTCAAGTGTATAAGTTTCTCGTATCGATAAGAAATGAACAGACTTGGTCAATCTATCAACAATGACCCAAATCGCATCTATGCCTTGAGAAACTTTGGGAAGACCGTAATTAAATCCATGGTAATGTGCTCCCACTTCCATTCTCGAATTTCAAGTGGTTGCAATGGACCTTTTGGTAGTTGATGCTCCGCTTTAACTCGTTGACAAATTAGACACCTTGAGATAAATAACTACTATCTCTCTTTCATATTGCTCCACCAAAATGTATGATCAGATCACGATACATTTTGGTACTCCTGTGATGGATTGAAAAATGTGTGCGCGCCTCCATCATGATTTTATACTTTAAATTAGGGTCGTTAGGAACACAAAGTCTAGAGTTGATTCAAGTATTCCTTTTTCATCGATTCTTGCTTCCTAAGATAAGCACCTTCTTGCACTTTCTTCCTCATACGCATCAACTCCGGGATCCAGTAATCTCGAAAGCAACTTTAACTTTATCAATTAAAGTCCTGTTCTACTCAGATATTCGCCATCATCACACATGGTCCCTAGAGTCTTTAACTATATCTCATCCTTTGTAAGTCACACAAAATGAGCTTTTGTGTTGTGAATATCGCACTCATTCCCAAGATATGATCTTTTACTCAATGCGTCAACTACCACGCTCGCTTTTCGAGGATGGTATTGGATGGTATGATCATAATCTTTCAATAGCTCAAGCCAACGTCGTTGTCGCATGTTGAGTTCCTTTTGAGTGAAGAAATATTTGAGGCTTTTTTATGATCCGTAAAGATCTCCACTTTCTCTCCATACAAGTAATGCCTCCAAATTTTAAGTCACGAAGACAACAAATTTGCCAAATCTAGATCATGAGTAGGATAATTCCTCTCATATTCTTTGAGTTGTCTTGAGGCATAGGCTATGACTTTCCCATGTTGCATGAGAACACATCCTAACCCTTTGCCTCAAGCATCATCAGAGATGACAAATCCTCCGAACCGATGATGGTATTATTGTCGAGCAGTCTTTCAAATGAGTCTCCTTTTGAGTTCTTGAAAACTCTTCTCACATTCCTCGCTCCAACCGAATTTTGTATCTTCTCGAGTCACCGAGTTAATGGAGTAGCGATTCGAGAAAATCCTTCCACGAATCTCCGATAATAACCAAATAAACCGAGAAAGATACGTCATTTCGGTCCATCGATTTAGGTTGCTCCCAACTTTGAATAGCTTCAATCTTTGCTTACGGGTCAATCGATATTCCATGACTTGATACTACGTGCCCAAGGAATGCTACTTCCTCAAGCCAGAACTTACATTTCTTTAACTTGGCATAAAGCTTATATTTACAAAGCTTTTGGAGTATCAGCCTCAAGTGTTGCTCATGATCTTCACGACTTTTGGAATAAATAAGGATGTCATCAATAAAGACGACCACAAAGTGATCCAAATATTCCTTGAATACTTTGTTCATCATATCCATAAAGGCAAAGATGAGCATTAGTCAATCCAAAAGACATGACTAAGAATTCATAATGCCCGTCATCGAGTTCTCAAGGCGCCTTTGGAATATCCTCGCTTTTAACCTTCAAATTGATGATATCCGTAATCGAAGATCGATCTTTGAAAAAATTATACTCCTTAGAATCGAACAAACAGTCATCAATACGTGGCAATGGGTACCTATTTTGATGGTGACATGATTCAACTCCCGATAATCAATACAAAGTCGATACTCCCATCTTTCTTCTTCACGAATAGAATCAGAGCACCCCAAGGAGACGTATTAGGACTTAATGAAACCAATGTTTAACAATTCCTGCAATTGGGTCTTTAACTCCTGAAGTTCAATAGAGCCATTCGATATGGGGCTTTGAAAATGGGTTTTTACCGGGTTCAAGGTCGATACAAAATTCAACTTCACGCCTCCGGGGTAGGCCAGTAGTTCTTCAGTGAATACATCGAAATTTATTAACAATAGAAATATCCTTCAAATCTGACGTATTTTTATTTAAATCCGTGACATGAGCTAAGAAAGCTTGACATCCGTTTTTCAATAAACGAATAGCATTATGGCTTGAGATGACCGTGATTGATTTTAATGGTTTGGTCGCTTGAATTCGCATAATAGGTTTATTAGGAATATGAAATCTAACAACCTTACGAAAATAATTAATTTTAGCATGATGAGTAGTTAACCAATCAATCCCTAGAATCACGTCAAATGCAAGTATTTTTAAGGAGATAAGATCGACAGGTAACGTGCGATTACCGATTTAAATCAAACAAGACTTATAAACAGTGGATGTAATGAAGGTTTCTCCTAATGGAGTTTCAACAGATAAGTCACAGTCTAATTTCTCCGGAGTCAAATTTAAATGTTGAGCGCAAGTAGGAGAAATAAAAGAATGGGTAGAAACGGTATCAAATAAGGTATAGACTTCACTAGAGTTTATGATAAGCTTACCCGTGATAACCTCGTTTGGGTTCCTTGCTTTCTGGGAGGTCACAACAAACGCTCTCCCTTGCACTACCGGCTTTGACTTTTCTGGGATGGCCTTTGGTGCCTCCATCCTAGCTGAATTTGTCTTCGGTGAACGACAAAATCGAGCTAAGTGACCTTCTCTTCCACAATTATAACATGCTTTGGACGGCATCGCCGCTTGATTTGACCGATGTGTCCCTCCCTCCGCATTTGAAGCATATGATAGGTGGTCGTTTCTCTTTCCTTAACAACGGTCTTTGGTCGACGTCTTTCCATCATTGTTAAATCTTCTTTTCTTGAAATGTCCATTTTTATTGTCTTGGCTATGATTACCACCAAAGTGGTTACCATTTCGCATGTTGATTCCTCCACGTTTGTTGTCACCGCTTCGATAATCGCTACCACCGGGTATTTTCATTCTCGCTTACCGCTTTCTCTTGGTTGCGTTGACTCGTTATCGCGCTCCAACAATCGAGCCCTATTTATAACATCCTAATATAAACACGCTTTATGAGAAATAAGATATAATCGTATCTCCTGGTTTCAAACCTCTTAAAAACATTCGGTCATTCGCTCCTCATTATCAACCAAATGGGATACAAACCGGGATAACTCCGCAAATTTAGCCTCGTATTGCGACACGGTCATATTGTTTTGTTCCAACTTGATAACTCCACCTCTTTCATGTGACGAATACTTTTAGGAAAGTACTTGTCGTTGAATGCTCTTGAACTTCTCCCAAGACATCTTGAAAAGGCCAGTCGGGTAATGCGTTTACATATTCCCACCAAAGATGTCGCCTCTTCACGCAACATAAAGGTGGCGAAGGGAACCTTTTGTTCCTCGGAGCATCCCAAGACATCAAATATCTTGGTTATCTCGCTTTATCCTTGCTTCCGCTTTAAGTGGTTTTGCTCTCCAATAAACTCCGGTGGTCCCAGCTCCTTGAACTGCTTTGGCGGTGACCGTCCCGAGAGTTGCAGTGTTTCCACCGCATTTTGGATGTGAGCCCGCTCTACCTGATGTTGCATGAATTGCATGAAGCCTCAGAATATTCCATCGTTCATCATTTGGTCAGTGTTGTTGCTTGCATGAGGATTGTCGCCTTCCTGATGCACATTGTCTTGGTTATTGATCTGTGGAGACTCAACGGTCTCCTGTGCTCCATTGATGTTCTCAACATTCTTGGATGCCATATTCAAATGCTGCCACAAAACAAGGGTTAATTGACATGAAACATATTATCCCTACACTCTGACTGACCAATTAAATACCAAATAAACTTAGGTAGGTCATAGTAGCGAAGGAATTCCCCGTCTCTCCCCTCCTAGTTCTAGTCTCACATCTTAGCCAGGGATCATATCCCTAAGCTTTGATACCAACTGTGACGCCCCCAAAATAGGTATACATCACCTATTCTGAGTCGCCAAATACATGGTACAGAATACAAATACAACTTAATTATACAACTGTCGTGTAAAGTACGACGAAAAACATAAGTCGTGAGTTTTAATACAATTATTGTCGCCTGCACAATATTCAAACTCAAATTCAATATTATTACATTTATTTTCCACTATTTCACCGAATAGTGAGGACTACTAATGCTATCATCCGTCCGTCACTCCATTCCCCCCGACTAGTTCCTCGCTACGCTCTCATTTCACTAAAAGAACAATAAAAGTAAAAGGGTGAGCTCAACTAGCCCAAAGAAGAAATATTATGACTAAGATAATGCGTAATATATTATCGTTAGCCTTCAATGATGTTAAAACCGATACATATAACAACCATCAAGTTTAATCTGCAGTGAACAAGCAATCCATTAAAAGAGTCAAGTAGAGAATAAAATCTACTATCTTTTATGATTTAAAAGGTTTTTCATCACTTTTATCACTCGGGACTCAAATTTTAATAAATAATCCACATCATCGAATCACCCCCGCACTACTACTACTGCCAAGGATATTCTTTAGTATCACGACCACAATTATCCATGCACTACGGGCCAAGAATATTTGTGTATTCAATAATGGTCATGATCATGCCAACAACTATCCATCAATGCACTACGGCCAATGAGGACTTTTACCACATCATTTGTAATATTACTACCATGATTACAATCAATAATCCTCAGTCATAATCATACCAAGTCCATCTATGCACTATAGGCCACAGATGACTTTCAACAAAATATAAACATGAGGATGATGACAATGATATAAGAATTCAATAAAACAAGTTCAAGAATTATTTAATCCATGAACTAATAACGTCCAAATTGTCAACATGATAATCTTTGCTTTGTAGAGTAAAATTCAAGAATGCTCGTAAGAATATTTCCATGAAAAGATATCGGATGAAGCGCAAATATCAAGGATATTCCACTAATTTCATGGAGTATAAAGTCAAAACTTTAACCAACCGAGTATAATAAGGAATGGAATAACAAAAGAAATCACCAAGCATGCGATAAACCGCGCAGCAAAAGTTATTCCAATGTAATAATAAATAACATAATCGTGTCCCACAAAATGCATGCATACAGGATATTCCAATGTAATAATAAAGACGGAATCGGTCCCACGTAAAATGCATGATGTGATATTCCAATGAGAATAATAAAGACGGAATCGGTCCGACGTAAAAATGCATGCAGTATGATATTCCAACATAATAATAAAGATTTTAACTAGGTCCGTGAGTAGAACGCATGAGCATGTGGATGTTCCAAATGTAATGATAAAGAATGGAACAATGTAAGAATTTCACCAAGTATAGGGTAGCCCGCAGATACAAAAGTTATTCCAATGTAATAATAAAGAATGGAATAATGTGTTTCTTTCATAGATAAGAAAGAAATAATACTCCCTACCTTAGAAAAAGCGGATCTTTGGAATAGTGAGGTAAATGAGACTTTTTCTTCTTTTTTTATATAACTTCTCTCTATAATAATCGCTCTAAAGCTTTTGTGAATTGGTGAGAAATGAAGGAAGAATGACCTTCTATTTATAGGAAAACATAGTTTCGATAATTGCACGTTTTGGGACTCGAAAAATTACAGTACAATACCTCCAACTTTTCCTTTATTTTTAATTTAGTCATGGAAGTATTATCAAACTTGCACCACCTCCCCTAATAGTAAATAATGTGATTCAATAGTAAATTATGTAAATCAATAGTTCTAGACATGTGAAAATACGAATTACAAAGATAAGACTTCCATCTATACCTCCATTTTTAACTTAGTCATGCAAGTATTATCAATCTTGCACCAACTCCCCTAATAGTAACAAGAATGTGAAACAATAGTATACACATGTGAACAAATAGTTATAATCATGTGAAATAATAGCAATCAATTGCTCATTTATCCGATTAAATACCCGATTGGTCAATATAACCTCCAGACATCAATTATTATCGAAATAATTGTCGATTTTCACTAACACAAATAATTTCAACACAATGAAACCATTTTTATCAAAAATATAAATTTTGAAATTTTGAAGTTTGACTTTTCCCAAAAAAAGTCAACTGTTGACTTTTTGACCAAATAGTGAATTCCGGAAAATTTTGTGTTTATAGACTATTTTTACTAATTTCATCGTTCCGGACTCAAATATCATGTCCGCGTCTCCAAATTCAATCCGAACACAACTTTAATTTTAATAACATTCATCATTAATATTATAACTCACAATATTTATCAATCAAATTCGCTCCTGTGAAAGAGGGGCTTTCCAATAAGGATTTCTCCCTATTATTGCGCAATTAGGTGACCAAATCTCTCTCGATGCGAACTTCTGACATTGTAAATATTGTAATTTAATAATATGAATAACTTTGTCGCTCAATTATTGATTTAATAAAATAACATATTATGCAAATGATACTACGACAATAATCGAATCAATAATATGAGAGATATGATCAAAGAATTATCGTAATAATAATTGAGTATAACCGAGTGACTTCTCATGTAAGTATCAATAATCAATACCGTGTCTACTACTATGCAACCACGCCAGACATCATTCTTTTTTTACTAATGGGTAGTTCAACAGCTTAACTGTAAAACTTCCGCCGTTATTTTCATAAAGTATTTTTTTTGTCGTTTTCTCAATCCGACAATAATTCCATTGTGGGGGTCCACTAATGATTGTCTTAGTTATACGAATATTCCCCACCAATCGAATATTATATAACAACTTATGTACTTTGCAAAAATTTGTAAATATTACCCACAACTATAACATTATATCAAATCCATACCATAATATTCAAAATATATTTCAAGAAAATTTAACCTTTATTCAAAAAGTTGGGGTCTTACAAAAATGATATTTTTACAACAAAATCGTTTATAGATCTTATAACAACAGCTTTTCATTAGTCCTTATATATATATATATATATATATATATATATATATATATATATATAGATTTCATCCACAAATAAACCTATTGTTGTTGAAAGCAACCCATTTTATCCAAATTGCCATGTTATAATTTTACTTTATCAATTTATTTATTTTTTTTATAAGCCGCTACAACCTTGTAATGTACGGGCTAAAATTGGGTTGCTCCCCAACAACCGGATTATATATATATATATATATATATATATATATATATATATATATATATATATATATATATATATATATATAGCGACATTATTGTTGTAAAATATCAATTACAATATGTGAAAATTTATCCCTTGAGAGGAGTGGACTATTGGAAAGAATAAAATAAAATACATAATAAAAGAACTAATTCTTTTATAATTTGCAATATTCCAAATTTGTCATCTCTCCTCTATAGCTAGGAAGGGAATGTTTTAGGGAGTATAATATTAAAATGACGATGTAACACTAATTGATTCCAAAAAGTGGTCATTCTCAAGGTACAGTGAAAAAGCACTACTTTTGTTAGTGTGATGAGATGTGTAAAGTGTAAACAATGAAGGTGAGGTGAGCATAATGATCAAGTGAATATAAATAAAGATTAGAATTGTGGGTAAAGTGACAACAAGCAAATGTGGCTTTTAGCATTGTATCATCATTTGCTTTGTGTTTTGATTTCATGATAGGCTCCGTATCTAATTATTAAACTACTATTATTATCCATAATTATTACGGTCCGCCGCTTAAGTGCTGTTGGGAATTTTCAATGTCTAAGAAATGATTTGTATGTCACACAAATTTTATGATAAATTAAATTATAATTAATGTAAAATTTTAAATGATAAAATATAATAATTTAATGTGAGATCCTTCTCAATTCTCTTCTATCCTATGTATTTATAATTACCCTATTTATTTTTGGCATAAATTTATTAATGAAATTTTAAGTGATAATAATTTAATATGGAATCCTTCTCAATTCTCTTCTATCCTATGTATTCATAATTGTCATATTTATTATCGGCATAAGTTTATTATATATATATAGCAAGACTTATAGGAATATCTATATATTCATCCATTGTAGAATCCTTCTATATATCACAAAAAAACATAATTAATGGAATTAAATAAAAAAATTAATGAAATAAAATATTTGGTAATAATATTTGGTTGTTATAAATAGTACTTCCTCCGCTTTTAAATTATAAGATTATTATTGACTTTTGAAAGTCAATTTAAAATATTTTGACACTCAAATTAAAATGATTTATTAAAAATTAAGAAACAATAAATATTACAAAGAGTAGTACTTTTTAAATAGTTTACAATAATCACTTTTGTATTGACTAAAATTAAAAATTTATATCAATTTTAATTTTAAAATATTTTAAATTAACTTTAAAAAATCAATAATAATCTTATCTATCTTAATACGGAAGGAGTATTATCTTCTCTATTATTTTTACAAACAAACTTACCCCATGATGAGTGAGAGAAGATCCTCTGTCCCCATTTTCCCTGTTCCTCTTGTGTCCCTCACTTAAATTTTGACACATAGTCTCTTATTTAATTTTAGAGTTAATTGATGTTAAGTAAATGGCTAGGTGTCAACATTTAAGTGGAGGGACATGAAAAATGGGGACATAGGATCTGCTCTCATGACGAGTATGTGTATTAAAGATCGTGGATTTCTCAAATTAAAGTTCATTTTAGTAAAGTCAAATAAAATATTCTTCCGATGGAAAATGCAAAATATTAAAAGATAAAATGATTTTTTTTTTCTTCTATTTTTCTTTATAAAAAACATGTACAAATATAATATTTGTGCAAAAAAATCAATAAAAATAGCCCATGTATCAAATTAAACTACATGCTTCACTGTTTGACTAGGATCTCATCAATTTATTTGAATTTTAGTTTTGTGAATGTATTTGTAGACGGAATACTTAACGCGTAAACTACAACACTGTATAGGTTCACACACACATAATGTCTATCGTTTATGGTTTATTTTTCCTTCAAACCAATGTAGTATTTGAAACAATTAATCAATTCGAACAAATTGTTTGCTACGATAATCTCATAAAGAATAATTTTTACCAAAATTCAGCATAGCAAATCTTTTCATAAACTCAAAAGTTACACTAGTTACATTGGCATTTCCTTTTCATGGTTTTGGGATAATGTAAAAGGGGAAAGCATCTTAATATTTCATTCCATTTAATGGATTCCACCATATATTTGCAAGATCTCAACTTGTCAAATCTTTCTTAAAATTCATTTTTCAGTTAGTAAGACTTATAAACGAATAGAATATCTACAAGTTCACAACTTTCTTATAATTCTTCCACATTAACTCTGCATTGATATGAAAAGTCAGCATATCGAATTTAGCAAATAAGTATTGTTATATATGTCAAAAAAAAAAATCAATAGACTTTTCTCTCGAGCAAATATAATAACGTGCTAAAAAATAACAAGTACAGAGATATTAATGTTATGTTTGGATTGTAGAAATAAAATTTATAAATAAATAGAATAGAGAATAGAATGAATTGGCAAGTGAAATTATTCATTCCATTCATAACTGAAATGTGTCATTCCATATTCTCTACCAAGGAATAAAATTCAAAAATTTGGTAGGAATCAAAATGATTTATTCCATTCGAATGGAACAAACAAACACAATATTTTGCATTTCGTATGAATGAGTTATTACATCCTACCTTGATTTCTACAATCCAAACGTATCATAAATTAATCTTTCTACTTAACGCGAAAATGGATCAAATTTTGTTTGTTGGGATACTCCTCGAATTCTATTCATAAAAGAATTGGTAATATAGAAAGGAAGAACTCCTATTTTTAATAGGTGTATTATTTTAGAAAGAAATCTATTTGTAGTATAGTTTTATTTTAGAAGTGTCCTATTTTGAATAGGAAGAGGAGAATTGTGGGTACTCTATAAATAGAGTATTAAGTTGAGTTATTGTAGTGTAGCACAATCAAAAGTCATGTAGCATTCTACGAGTTGAGAGAGGATGGTTTTGTTTTTGTGTGAGGGTGAGGGTGAGGGTTTTTGCAATTTTTATATTTCGTGCAAAAAAGTTGTATTGTGGGTGAGAGGGTTTTGTAGCTTTTATTCCGTGCAAAAAGTTGTATCGCAATATTGTGGAACCTCAAGTTTTAGTGCGTAAAACTTAGGATGATTATTGTAAGCCCATTATTTTAAATAGAGTAGAGATTTGGAGTTTGGCCTGTGCTTTTTCCCTTTAAGGGTTCCACATTAAATCTTGTGTTGTTTTATCTCTCTTTATTTTATTGTGTGGTTTGCGTTGACTTAATTCCCAACAAGTGATATCAGAGTTAGGTTGATTGGATTCACGGTAGAAGAGGAATTAGTCGCATTGGGGTGACAAATAACGAGAGTGAAGAATGAATGACTTGAATTCGAGTTTCATCATGATGCAGATGAATAAAAGATTTTGCAGTTATGGAGGATCACCGTTGTAGTTGCTAGATGAAGATCATGAAGATGCTAATGAAGATAAAGACAATGATGATGCAAATAATTCTGATTATGCAAATGGTGCGGATGATGCGACGTGGATGACACAGATGATGGTGATAGTGTGGGTAATGCGGATCATGCAGATGATGCAGAGATTATGACAACGGTGACAGTGATGAAGTTGAAGAGTTTGCGGAGGATTCGAGTCGATGGAGGAATTATTGGGAAACTCTTCAAATCCTATTCAGATATAAAGTTGAAGTATCCGGGGATTCGAGTCGAGGGAGGAATTATTGGGATACTCCTCGAATCCTATTTATAAAAGAATTGCTAATATGAAAAGGAAGAACTCCTATTTTTAATAGAAGTATTAATTTAAAAAGAAATCTATTTCAGACACACACACACATACATACATACATACATACATACATACATACATACATATATATATTCCGCTTGTCCAACGTACCAGTTTGTCAGCTAACTAGCTATAACGACGATTCAATCCGTCGCTATAGCATAAAAAGCTGACTCTATAGCTATGGCGATGGTTCATAAAATTGATTTTTCTGTGATTTAGCAACGGACGAACCGTTGCTATAGTCGATTTATCTTTAGTTTGTTTTTCACGGTTCACTAGAGAAATTATATATATAGGGGGCTGATCTATAGCTAACATTGTAAAAAAATTATTTATCCTTAAAACAAATTCTGATTGTCCATCTGGATATTTAATGACCTATATTGCTCCCGTCTGCAGTTTAATTTCCAGTATTCCGCAATTTAATATTGCGGATGTGACAAATGACCAAAATACTCCTCTTTGAAAAATTCTCTCATCCACAGTATTAAACTGCGGATGCTAACTTCCCTTATGATACGGGATGACGTCATTTCAGTCTTAGAGGCAAAATCTCTCATCCACAATTTAATATTGCGAACGCTAGGTCCAGTATAAGTATGACCAATTGCTTATACAAACTTCATACTTCATATAATGACTTTTGGATCTAGGATTTTCTTATCTCATTTTGACAATTTTTATGAAGAATTAGAAGAGTTTGAATTAAAGCTCAAGAATTTTCTCTTTCTTCTTGCATAGTTTTATTATTTGAACATGAATAATGTTATATGTGCTAATGAGGCAAATTCATGGCTAACAAATGGAATGATATATTGAAAACACTTTTTCCCATTGGTATATATCCATTTTTCCATTTTTTAGCCATGGATGTATTTCAACATCCTAGATTACATGAATCTGTAACAACTAACAAGAATATTCAAGAGAAATAATAGATGATTTTTAGCTTTAATAAGATATATATATTTTTAGATCTCATCTCATTTTTATAGTACCGATCTAGGACGAGTATAGTTCGATTTAAAGCTATTACCTTTTCTATTTGTTCTTAGGTATTCTTATCAACAATCTAAATAAGATGAATCTGCAATAAGATTACCTAGGAAAAATGGAAGACTAATAGTTTTAAATTGAATTGTTTTTGTCTAAAGTTCTCATCCACAATTTAATACTGAGGATGATGTTTTAATTTTAAAACGGTGTCGTTTTTAATAAAAACATGTCCATATTTGATGTTTTTTTATGTAGAAAAAACAATGTCATTTTAATATTAAGTCACATCCGCAGTTTAATACCGTGTACGATGGTTTAATATTAAAACGGTGCAGTTTTTATTAAAAAAAGAAGTCAAAAGTGTATGTTTGTTTTATATAGATAAAACAATGATGTTTTATTATTAACTGTCGTCTACAGTTTAATACTGCTAGGTTTATTTAGTAAAACGACACCGTTTGAAGTTAATATCAGTCCACAAAACTAAACTACAGACTCTTATTCCACTAAATAAATTTTGTAACCAATAGTTAGGGTTTCTTGTGCATTTGAGATCTAAACAACCAATAGTTTGGGCTTCCTGCTACTATTTGTGAGAATAGCAACCAAGCAATCGGAGATCTAATCAACTAAACAACCAACCGTCTTCGAATATGTAAGTTTGAATTTCGTCACATGTATATATGGTGTATTCTTCTTTGTTGTATATAAAGATGCAATGTTGAATATACACAGCCTGTGGTAGTTACAAAAAATGTTTATCTTGTTGATTACAAAAAGAAACTTTGTCTTGTAGTTATGTTAGTTTACGATATCTTTTTCATATATGTTTATTTTCTGTGTGGCAATTACACTAATGGAATTCAATCCCAGACGTACTGTCAATACATTGTTGTGGGATCAACCAAATCACATTTCAACAACCATATGAAATAATCCCCATTACACTAGATCATTAAGAACTAATGAGACTGGAAGATCTTTTGTGTGATGACCCCAAAATTTATACAATTCATCTCTCGACTTTGGGCGTTAACAATACGTCTAACTTCTAATTTTTTATCATTATTCGATGTTAAACTTAATAAAATGCGGAATAATTTAAACTTTTCTTCTTACTTTAATTCCTTGAATCAAAACCTTTATCATCTACATATCTCTGAATCAAATTTATTTTATGATTCGCTTCATCAAAGTTATTATATAAAATCTTACATCTCAGCTCGATATCCCTTATACATTGGGTAGCTCAAAATTTACAACTAAATATGAAATTTCACATCATAACTTATCAAGTACATATCTCAAACCTTTATCTTTACCTACCTTTGAACCATACTTAGTTTATTACTCACTTTATCAGAGTTAATAAATAAAACTTACATCCATGTTCAATACCCTTTATACATCGGATAAAACTTAAACTTTATAACTCAACATCTATTAAACATCATACATTATCAAGTACATCATCTGTAACCTTAAATATGGTTTAAAATAATAACAACTCAGCCAAAGTATATAAATCTACATGCATTACATCTGATTCATGTCTTTCAAGTAGCACATAGTGTTACCTTGAATCCTTAACTTGCAAAAGTGGTTATTTTCAAGGTTGAACTCGACATCCCAATAAATATAACAGTTTTCATGCAACACGTAGCACATAAATAACATGTTCATCTTATACATCATAAACATCTGTCTATACACATTATACATGTTGTAAATCACATATCAAATAAAGATTGAGTTCCATAACCCAATCACCATTCCTTGCTCAACAAATGTAGTCACAAATTAACCTGAACATTTGATATTTGTAACATAAGTAATACATCATGCTCTTTGCAATACAGATTTAAAATAATTCATCATCAAGTTCACATAACAAATAGGAACTAAAAGACTTGCCTTGATCGTTGTTTACCAATAACAGATTAATAGATTACAGTTATCTGCACTTCACGTGCCCTACACAATTATATAATCATGCACATCAACTATTAGTCACTTAGCAACACATAGTAGTTGTAATGTAAACTTTACTCTACATGTCATAACCCTTCCAATTAATTAATACACAATGTTCAATTTGATTGTGTTAACTTTTGACTTATATCTCACTATATTTCTTCTTAGATCATACTCGAAGTTCATTCAAGTGTTTAATCCTTACTAGGAATCCTTATTGGTTTATATTAACCACATTCCATATCTTATAATTTTCACTTCAATTGAATTGAAACACTTTTTAAGTTCATTAACACTTGTCACGACGTTTCAACGTTCATTTGTCACACGCCCGATTTGTCTCTCTTGTTAAGGATCATTATATTTACTAATATTCATGTTTTATAACTTAGAAGAACGTCTTTTATCATCAAAAGCACTACACTTGTATACGTACATGCCTGACGCCCTGCCGATTGCCTCCGAATGCACATCAGTCTCAACGATGGACATTTTGACC
The DNA here is from genome assembly GCA_020205615.1 of Panax quinquefolius. Taxonomy (NCBI): domain Eukaryota; kingdom Viridiplantae; phylum Streptophyta; class Magnoliopsida; order Apiales; family Araliaceae; genus Panax; species Panax quinquefolius. Next base: position 82,077,760 of record CM035170.1, on the reverse strand, counting down.
CCTTTTCCCAAATTCAAATTTAAAACCTTATCAAATAAAAGTTTTAGTTCTACTTATCCTCGTTCTGGATCATCTTGAATCGCCTCAATCGGAGTTGGTATGAAAACGTTATACACATTTTAGTAAAATGTGTCCGGATAGATTTTTCTCTAACACTTGGTCAGTCTACCCACCCCTGCCGGAGCGGGGTTTTTGACCTAGAAAAGCCCTCTGGGGAAGGATATCCACTGGGGCGGTACTTTTTGAACTATAAACCCCCGCCGGGGTGAGTATTCCCAGACTCCAATTCTGCAGTTCGTGTTCTTCGCGATTTTTCGACCCTTTCTCCTTCTAATCTTCATAACTCGAGTTATACACATCCAAATCACTCTATTTTCAACTCTATGGATTCTTAATTCATTGAAATACAACATACCAGAAAATCAACAATTTTAAGAAACTTTAACTAACCCAAATCTTGACCCAAAACACATGTTCATACTAAATTTTTAAGTTTTAACATGTTTAGCGAATTCATTCACTACGAATTCGTTTGTTAACCAAATTGATTCATTCAACTTGCGTTCTTTTATTTTTTTTTCAACATTCTTACAGCATCCATCACCGATTTAAGGTTTCCACCATGATTTCATAACTAATTTTAGTCTCAAAATTGACCAAAATGTACATATTCAACCAAAAACTCAATTCTTTATTTTAAAACATATTTTCATGGATTTGATTACTCAAAATCCACTTATAGATAATATAAAAACAAATTATTCATACCCATTAATACTTATAACCAATTCTTTAACAACTCTTCTACCAAAATCCCTTTACAGAGAAGTATATTCAAGAACAAAATAGATTTTACAAGTTATTACCTTTGATTTCTTCTTGAAATTAATTAAGAGAGTCTTTACTATCCTTCTTCTTCCTTCTTAGATTCTCAGACCTTCTTCTTAATTTCTCAGAGAATTTCTTCTCTCAATTTCCTCTTTTCCTCTCTTCCTCTCTTCCTCTCTTCTATATTTGCAATTTAGACTTAGCAAAATAATATGTAACTAACAAATGGTTTACGCTAAGTTAAGGATCTCAGCAGTTACAACCCACTAAAGATCATAAGAACTTGTTTGGTTTAACTTTATTAAACTTCTGCTAGTTTAGTTTAATAATCTTTTTATCATATATTACACCAAATGTCACACTTTATTTTATTTAAACTCGTATCCCAAAACAATTACAATTTAATTAACAAATCTTTAATTCTCTAATTTGATTATTTAACTAAATTAGATTAGCGTAATAAAATACGCACTTATTATAAAATCATTTAACATAAATTAAAATATTATCATAATTAAACAAATTATTCCCTAATAATTTTCGTCGAATATTTAAATATTCCAAAAAAAATATTTATTCAATTCCATAAATATTTCTAACTATTTACAAAACTCACAACCTTACTATATTAACATACTAGCAACAATCCCGTGCTTCCGGCACTATGGATGGTGGAATTTATCCTAAAATTTGGACGGTCCAGATAATTTATTACGATGAGCGGTAAATTCAAAATTATTTATATTTTGTTATATAGATTACATATATATACAATATATATTAATCTCTCATTTTATTAAAAAAAATATTCACATTAATTCACTATTTTAATTAAGTGAATAACTCACATTATTTATGAAACTTAATTCATAATAATTTTCATTGCCCACAAAGAATAACAATCAAATTATATTGTCTCACAATATAATTTTATTTAATTAAATGAACTAATATTATTCGGGTAATTTTCTTTTCGAAATAACTTCATTTATTTTCTTGATAGTTTAATTAACTATTAAACCTCTTTTTCCCCAATATATGAATATATAATTCTCTTCACACCAAACCACATATTTCACAATATATATCACATAAATACACATACCCAAACTCAAAACATCTCATCTTAAGAATTTTATTTATTAAATTATTATCTTTATAATTTTTGAAAATTCGGATTGTCACATTTGGAACTGTGAGTTTTAAGTGATAACCAAAAAGATTTATTACGTGAATGGGATTTTGGGGTATTTACGAACACTAATGTTTGTAATCAAATAGATGCTTCATTGATAGAAGTAATAGTGGAGTATTGGAATAGTGAGACCAATACATTTCACTTCCCCACCGGTGAAATGATAATAACACTTGAAGATGCACATTTTATTTTAGGGTTACCGGTTATAGGGGATCCTATAACATGTACATTAATACAAAATCCTAAACAATTATTTCGTAATACTAAATTTAGTAAATATATTTTGGAGGATGATAAGGTGTATAGTATAGGATTTTTGAAAGATATTATGCATAAGGTTATTTCTTAAGTCTTGTAGTATGATGATAAAGCATATTTGAATAAATAGGATTAGGGGAGCCCATTTAATTAAAAAATCTATATTATACACGAGTTTAATTAAATAAATAATACCTATTTTAATTAAAATAGGGTTACAATGATATCTTTATAAGAGTAGTCTTATATAAGAGAGTTATATCGAATATCATATGTAATTCATAGTGATAGAGTTGGAGAGTACGCCTTAATATTTTCTATATGAGATAAGAAAAACAATTATTATTATTTTTAATTTCTAAGGTTTATGAGCCAATACTCGTGAATGGGAGGTGAACTTCGTGCACGAGGAAGCTTGTTTCTACAAGGGTATGATTTCATAATTTCTTATTCTTCGTTTAATTAATAATATACATAAGGATGATCCGGGGTAATTGGTTTGTGAAAAATTTTAAAATCGATTTTATTTAAGCTTAGCTAATTTTTCAATTTGATTCTACTTTGATTTTCATAAAACCTTGGTACGATTGGTATCATTTATCACGAATTATTAATTATTTGATTCCATATATGCATGGGTATGTATTTTGAATAATTTATTGGGCATAATTTATTGTATAAAATTATTATTTTATTGAAGAAAAATATATATATATATATATAAATTTTTCCGAAAACTATTTTCGAAAAAAGCATTTTTTATGCAATCAAAGTAGTGATTTTTTTTCTTCAAAAGTTGAGTCCGTCTGCATGTTGCTATTTTTTTTTCTTTCATTTGGATGGTTTATATATATATTATTTATATAATGTAAATTAAATGTAGCTTTTTTTTTTTTTTTTTTTCCGTTAGTACATATATATATATATATATATATATATATATATATATATATATATATATATATATAATATTGTTAGCAAAGCAAGGTGTGAATCCTTTGTTTCCAAATCTTTGTTCCACGTGATTTACCATTCTGAGAATTCTAATGTAATATATATATTTCACTGCGTGCGGATTAATATTATATATATATAATAGTTATATATATATATATATAATATTATAATAATTTTATAATTAAAATAAATAGTTTATTTTAATCTTGAAATTGAATTTCATGCAACGTAAAATTGCCCACTAAATGATATTCATATATATATGGAATGATTTTATTTATTGATACATATGGTGATATGTATGATAATAAATGGGATTGATTATGGACAATTGACCAATGTGATTGGATTTATTTTAGTTGGATGTTTGAATGAATGGATTTTATTAAATGGGCTCGTCTTTTCTCGATTTTCTTCTTGATGTAAATTCTATCTATCTCCTATGTACTTCCCTTGGCTGGCGATCAATCGGTTTCTATTTAAATTAAATAGTTTATGTAATAGGACTAGTTAGAATTTTTCAAGAAACAAAGATCAAGGAGCAAGGCTAAAAGACCCGTTTGTAATGGAGCCGGGTTTAAATGTAATAGTTATATTTAAATGTTTATTCTTTCAGCCACTAGGGTTTGACCTTTTGGTTCATGGTGGCTACAGTAGACCAAACTAGAATAAAAGTCCATAATCAATCCGGGTAGAATATAGTATTCTATATGTGCATGCTAGTATTATATATATTATATATATTATGCGAAACATAATAATATGGCCGCGATATTTTATATATATATTTGCATGCCAAAAAGACAAGATGAGACAAATAATAACAAATCCCTCAAAGTTTTTTTATATTAAGTCTTAAGCGTTCAAAGATATTTAGAATATCGAGCGTAGCGCCTAACATGATAAAATTAATAGGTATTAAATATTTAATATGAGTTTGTTGTGTCACCACAAAGGCAAGTATTAAGTATTTAAGATGTTAATTTATCACATTTGATGCTTATAAAGAAAATTGAACAATATTGTTTTGTTGTGTCACCACAAGAGGCGATATTTTTCTTTTTTGAATATATGGAAGTGCTAGGTTGGACTTAACTTAGTTAATTTTGATTCTGATGTGCCACCACTTGATCAAAATAATCTAAGAGGCAAAACATAAGGAGTTACATGTTGATGTAATTGTGAGGAGTTGTCTACCTATTTATTTATATATAGTTTGTTGTGTCACCACAAGGCTATATATATTTGAAATGGGATCCTTATTCTCACTAGCAAAAACTTTAATTAGATTTTTTTAGAACTATATAAATGAGGGTAATATAGTTTGAAGAAAATAGTGGGAGATACCAATATAAAATAAGACCTAATTTATTTTGGTAATTAATTAAATGAATGTTTGCTAAAATATTATCTTTTACATGCGAAATTTTGAAAATGTCACATTCACTAATTTCATCACGTAGCATACTTGATCTTAACAAAGTGGGCCGACCGGATCAGAACTACAATTTGGTTAAGAAATCGAAATTGTTCTCACTTTGAAAAAGATTTCTTATGTCCTAAATTCGCCCGTACCTGCAAAAGTTGCAGAGACACTGACCTCTGAGAAGAGATTGCTACTTTTAAACTGTGGCAAGATGATGCATCTGTGGCTCAATGCATCATGCTCGCATCCATGAGTAACGAGCTTGGTAGTCAAAGATGAAAACATGAATGCTCCTCTTGTACTTTGCACCTTCAAGAGTTGTATGGTGAGCCGAAAGTAGACCGCTAGATATGAAATATCTAAGGAGCTCTTAGATCTCGGATGACCAGAGGGTACTACTTGATCAATCCGATTGAGCGTCTTGGACAACTTGGGTTCAATCGTGGATGGGGAATTGAGTCAAGATTTAGTCTTGCAGTCACCCCACGCCTTCTCACAATTTGTTGTGAATTTTCACATGAATAAGTTGGATGTCTTACTTAACATGTTGAAAATCAACGAAGGTCACTTCCATCCAAGAAAACCATGTCTTCTTGGTGGATGATTCTTCCAAGAAAGGAAGAGGCCCAAGGTATCTTCCTAAAGAAGAAATCCAAGAAGGCTAAGGAAAGGCGAAAGTGAAGGATCAAAAGAAACTGATCCAGCCTAACAAAGGAATTTGCTTCCATTGCAATAGGTGGGTCATTTGGAAGAGGAATCTGCAAGGATTATCTCCACGTAACAAAAGCGAAGAAGCTCCTAATCAAGGTTTGTTTATGATTGAAATTAATTTTTACGAAAGTCGATCTTCTACTTGGGTATTGGATACCGGATGTGGTTCTCACGTATGTAATAATATCGTGGGGTGTTTGAAGTAGAAAATTCATTAAAGATGAGGTGCGTCTACTAGTGGGAAATGGAGCAAAAGTTCTTTGCATTAGTATGAGGGACTTATTGTTTAATACTTTGCTACAAGTTCATTAATTTAAATAATTGTTATTTTGTTCCAAATATCATTAGAAACATTATTTCTATCTACTGTATTGGATATGGATGGTTTTAATATTATAATAAAGAACAACGGTTGTTACATTTATAATGATAATGTTTTATATGGTGTTGGTAATTTGAAAATGGACTTTATATACTTGACTTGCATGAAAATATATTTCAAATTGAACAAACTAAGAAAAGGAAAAGAGATGATGTTAATTATACCTTCATGTGGCACTCAGAGACTCAGTCGTATTAATGAAACAAGATTATCCAAGTTGCGTAAAGATGGGCTCCTAGAGCTATCTCGATTATGAATCATATCCACACCTTGAATCTTGTCTCATGGGTAAAATGACTAAATCTCCTTTTGTGGAAAAGGAGAAAGAGTTCTGAGTTGTTAGCGCGTTAGTACACCTACGGATGTATGTGGACCTATGACAACAACGCACGAGGAGGGTATTCTTATTTTATTACATTCATTTGGCGACCACTCAAGATTTGGATATGTGTATTTAATGAAATACAAATCTGAATCATTTGAAAAGTTCAAAGAGTTCGAAGTGAAGTTGAGAAGCAAACCGGTAAGAGTATTAAGATTCTTGATCGATCGAGGAGGAGAATACTTAAGTGGTGAGTTTCTCAATTGTCTCAAAGAAAATGGTATAATCTCACAATGGACTCCACCAGGGCGCCAGGATGAATGGTGTATCTGAAAGGAGAAATCGAATATTGTTGGACATGGTTCGATCTATGATGAGTTTTACCGACCTTCCGGTTTCTTACGGGGATATGCCCTAGAATCGGTACCTACTTAACTAGGTACCTACAAAATTTGTCCCCAAGACCCATATGAGTTATGGACGGGGAGAAAACCAAATCTTAAGCATTTTAAGACTTGGGGTTGTCGAAATATGTCAAAAGTTTGAAAACGATAAGCTCTGAGACTAGATCGACAAATGTAGATTTATGGGATATCCTAAAGAAACATCGAAATATTATTTCTATCATCCAACCGATCAAAAGGTGTTTGTTGCGAAACATCTTTGCCTTCTTTGGAAAGGAGTTTATCCTTGAAGGGTCGATGGGGGTAAGATATATCTTGAAGAGGTTCAAGAACCACAAAATACAATAGATCAAAGTGAGGTACCTAACCAAGTAGAGATTCCTTCATACCACACCCTATTCAGTAAATGGAAGAGTGCCAAAGATACCGAGAAGGTATGGACTTGTCATAGAAGATGACAATGAGGTACGCATCATAGATGATGATGATCCATTGAATTACTAATGGTATGAGTAGTAAAGACTCGGAGAAGTGGCGAGAAGCCATGAAATCCAAGATGGACTCCATGTATGAGAACCAAGTATGGACTTTGGTCTCACCACCAAAGGCATTAAGCCTATTGGGTGTAAATGGGTCTTTAAAAGAAAGACTGGAGCGAGGCGGCAAGGTAGAGACCTATAAGGCCCATTCGGTTGCAAAAGGTTTCAAAAAAGACAAGGAGTTGACTATGACGAAACCTTCTCACCAAAGAGTAATGCTCAAGTCCATTCAGGATTTTGCTTGCGATTGCGACTTACCATGACTACGAAAATCTGGCGGATGGACGTGAAAACGGCCTTCCTCAATGGGAAACTTGAGGAGGATGTGTATATGACACAACCGAGAGGATTTGTTTCAAAGGTTGGAACAAATCAAGTCTCAGAAGCTTCTGACGATCCATTTATGGATTAAAGCAAGCTTCTCATGCATTGTGGAACATCGGTTTTGATGAGACAATCAAAGAGTTTGATTTTATCAAAATGAGGATGAACCATGTGTGTACAAGAAGGTTAGTGGGAGCCGCTGTTTCATTCCTTGTATTATATGTTGATGATATATTACCGATAGAGAATGATATTCCTATCTTTGCGATCAATTAAAATCGGTTATCTAAACACTTCTCCATGAAGGACTTGGGAGAAGCATCCTATATTTTGGGGATAAAGATCTATAGAGATTGATCTAAAAGGATGCTTGGCTTGTCCCAGGAACGATACATTGACTCGATGCTAAAGAGGTTTAGCATGGAAGATTCCAAAGAGGCCTCATGCCGATGAGCCATGGAATACATCTCTCAAGAAACAAGCCCCAAAGACACTGAGAGAGAAAGCTGTATGAGTAAGATTCCTTATGCTTGAGAATAGATCTATCATGTACTGGTATGATATGTACTAGACCGGATATGTCGCTCATGCACTTAGTGTAACAAGCGAGATATCGGTCGAATCCGGAGAGAAGAACAACACCGGAAAGCGGTGAAAAATATCCTAAAGTACTTAAGAAGAACTAAGGATGTATTTCTTGTCTCACGGTGGAGTGCGAATTAAAACTAGAGGGCTTCACGGACTCAAGTTTTCAAATGAGACCAAGATGACAATAACTCCGTTTGAGGTATGTGTTTACCTTAAACGGTGGCGCGATGAGTTGGAAGAGTTCCAAGCGTGAAAATGATGATTGATGATTCGATGTGAGAAGTACATATAGCGCAAGTGAAGCCGCAAAGGAAGCTATTTGGATGAAGAAGTTCATTACCGAACTTGGTGTGGTTTCTAGCATTAAAGGACCAAATGCCTTTATTCTGTGGACAACACCGGAGTCACAGCACAAACTAAGGAACCCGTGTCTCATCGAAATCCAAACACGTGTTGCGGCGATTTCATTTGATCGGAGAGATCATTGAAAGAGAAGACGTCACCACACAGGCGTGTGGACTCTCAAGACAATATTGCGGATCCATTTACTAAAGCGTTAACACAAATGTTTGATCGTCACTTAGAAGATGGGTATGAGAAACCAAAGCGATTGGCTTTAGTGCAAGTGGGAGATTGAAAGTATTATGCATACAAGCCAATCATGTATGATGATAAAGCATATCTTGTGTAATCAATCTTATTTATTTATTAATAAAAGAATTATTTATTAAAGGCGTTTATTATCTACATGGTCTTGTTTTTAATAATATGTGATAAACCCATAGTTTTAAGCAATGCTTTTAGAATCATGATGAGATCATGCTAATGAGATCTAAATTCTTAGATAGCTTAAAACTAAAATGTTCCCCAATCAATGGATTACTAAAAGGGGATTAATGAATCCGGATAGATTGAGTACGTCGTTGTTTGCTCATTGGATGAGGATGATTGATCTCATAATCATTTGTGTGGAGACACTTAAAGCAAGAAATGTAGGTGCTTATTAGAGAATAAGTTCATCGAACGTGACTCGCTAAGGAATACCTAATGGAGTTTTACTTACCGTCAATAGGAATTCAGTAGTGATAGTAGTACAAATGATCCTTAGACTTGAGATCATCATAGTATCTTATATATAATGAATTACACTTTGACTTATTCCTTAAGACTCTTAGAGTATATCAAAGGGTATGCTTGGGTGTAATAAGTTATATATGAAGATAATGAATGACCAATAAAGAATCTACCACTTCTAGTAAAAAAAAGAGAAATGTCCTATGTGATTCGATAAATGACAACCCGGAATCCTTGGCGAGGTGGAATGAAATTAGAAAGTAGTTTCTAATTTGCATTCATTAGGAGTTATGCATTTAGGAATCGAAATACATATAATTAAATAAAATAAGACTCACGACAAGAATTCCATGTCTTATATTTAATTGGGACATTGTATGGTGGAAGGATTGAATTGTCTTTGTAACTATTTACTCAAAGGTTCTTTTATGATTAATGTTGAAATTTATATTATCCGGAAAGTCGTTGAGCGCTAGGGAGGCTTATCCTATTGTAGAATAAATATTATTTATTTAAATAAATTATTTGTTTAATTTATTTATTTAAATGAGATTAAATTGTTACAATTGATTTATTCACAACCGGTTTAATATGGAGAACCTAAAGGGTCACATCATAAAAGGAAGAATAATTATTTAAGAAGTTAATGGCATAATTGTAATAATATGTTAAGCATATTTAATTTAATCTATGGTGATAGAATAAATTAAATAGCTTAATATTATTATTTAATATTTTAAAATATTAAATATAAATTAATAAGAGAAGTCTTATTAATATTATTACAATTATTATTATTTTAATTTCTAAAAAGGTTTAGGAATTAATTTAATATAAGTACTCTCATTTATTCCTAATTGGATTAGGAAGAAAAATTAGTTAAAGGAGTTTAATTAATTACCCCTAATAGGATTAGGGAGCCCATTTAATTAAAAGAGTTTAATTAAATAAATAATACCTTATTTTAATTAAAATAGGTTACATGATATCTTTATAAGAGGAGTCTTATATCGGATATCGAATATAATCGTAATTCCAAGAGTTGGAGAGTCGCCTCCTTTTTCTATCTGAGATAAGAAAAACTAGGGTTTGAGCGATACACCCTTCTTCTTGAAAATTCTTCTTCTTTGGTGGATCACCTCTAGAGGCCATACACTTGGGTGGCTTACATTGATCAAAGGAAGGAATCTACCCTTAGATTCAAGGAGATCGCGGAGAAGTAGGAGGTGAACTCAGTGCACTGAGGAAGCTTGTTTCTACAAGGTATGATTTCATAATTTCTTATTCTTCGTTTAATTAATAATATGCATAAAGGATGATCCGGGTAATTGGTTTGTGAAAATTTTTAAAATCTGATTTTATTTCGCTTCCGCTAATTTTTCAATTTCATTGCTACTTTGATTTTCGTAAAACCTAACAGTATTGTCGTGGTTGGGCAGCTGATTTTATCAAGTTCCCTATATGGTAATTGGGAAACGGTGGTGACATACACCAAAGCATACGTACTATTTATCTTGGGGAAGATACTATTTGCATCGACAAACCGCGATGTTAGGTATCTTATATTTTTAGAAGATATTAATAAAATTTGTGATTATGCATGGGGAGCTGCTGTGTTGGCTTGTTTGTACCGCATTTTACATAAAGCAACTCGCCTTGATGCAAAGAGCTTCTCCGGTGTTTAACACTTCTTTAGCTATTTAATTGTCTATATAGTTTGTTGTTTATTTAAATTGATATTGATATTAATATTGTGTGGCTGAGTTCTAACTCAATCACGTATGATACAAGTGTGGGCCTGTGACGCCCCCAAATTCAGGTACTTGAAACCTGAACTCAGTGCTTCACGATACCATTTCTTTGAGCGAAATAATAATAATAATGTCATAAATATCAAACTTAATTTACATATCAGAGTTGTCTAAAACTCAGTTGCGTGACCTTAAAATATTTCATTACATGTTAGATAATAAATAACATCATCTTATTTAAGTCTAGCTATTACATAAGATAACACAAACTTATTCTAACAGCTTTTCTTTCCCTTTGTTCTTGCCTGAACCTTCAGGTCGATCATACATAGCTGAAAACATTTAAATTAAGCAAGAATGAGCATTTAAGTGCCCAGCAAGTAATAACAATTAAAAGCATTAGCTAAAAGGGTTAAATGTTTTCTTTGAACGACTCTTCAACAACGAAGCAATAGTTATGAAGTACTGGAGCAACACTAAACAACATAACAATTCTTATTTCAATTTTGAAACTACGTATTGACTATAAATGGAGAGCAGTCGATAGACTATGAACATTGTTTTCAGTTTTCAAAAAGGTCAAACAGAACTTCATCTGCAAACCATCATAACTTACAAGCACGGGGGGTGATCAGCCCGTTATGCCCTGTATTGATCAATACTACATACCATAATGATATTCTCGTTCATCATATCCACCTCAGGCGCACAAAAGTTTTTCCCAGATTAGGGATGTTCATACTTAGTCGGGATTCCGAACCAAAACAATTTGATTGGATACAAAAAGGTTTTATCATATTCAACGATATTTCTAAATTTGTGTCTAGCTGATCAAATAGCTTAGACGGCTATATATATATATATATATATATATATATATATATATATATATATATATATATATATATCAACATGTGTTTGACTATAATGATTATCCAAGTGAGGACACTTGTATAATCATATTTCGAAATTAACAAACAGAATATATATATATGAGTTATAGGATATAATATCATGTTGATAAACAATGATCGGATATAATATATACGATAATACGGTTAATAATCTAGTGCAATAATAATATAAATCAGAAACTTTCTTACTCATGTTCATTGCATAAAGAAAATGCAAATGTAAAGATACATGCTTACGATATCCGTTGAATAAAGTAAAACAAGAGTTCAGGATACTTGCACAACGTAAATGATAGTTTAGATACTTACTCAAATAAAAGAGTAAGAGTTAAGAAACTTGTGCAGTGCCGCTTACACAACTTAATTATATCTTTAATTCAACGACCTATCATTTATAAGATTGTTCTATTGATTAGAATAACATATAACACATAATCTTTTATTATTTACAATCAACACATATCCTAATTATATTGTCTCATAGTTATATTAGTCATTAAGACATAAACAAATACTAATACAATTCAAACTATATCAGATTTGGATCAATTTCTAGAGCATTTTGGTGTGCATTACCGGCTTTATCGTAATTATCGAGTTGAAAACTTTCTCATGCAGCTTCAATATTATCCCGAATATTTTAAATACCGACCATATTATTTTTTTAAATGACTTATAATAATTTCTAAATAATTATTATAATTTATCTTGATTTTTCAAAATCTAGAATCATTATTAAATGATTTAAATATTAGATAATTCTATTATCATTAATATTTAAATAATATTATAATATTAATGCAATCATTGCCAAAATATCAAAGTTATTTTTAATAACTCAAAATATTTTAAAAGTATTAATATTACCCTTAAATGACTTTTAAAACATTCAAAATCATTTTTAAACAATTACCAATAATATTAAAATATTAAGGTATTATTCATTAAATATTAAAAGTCACTTATAATTACTTAAAATATGTTTAAACCATTTATATCCTTTTTAAATGATTTTAAATCAATAAAATTATTTTTAATCTATTTATTTAATATAATTATTAAATAAATCTACTATCATTAATATTAAATAATTAATGAAATTTACTTTAAAATATTGAAAGTTACATTTTATAACTTAAAATATTATTAAATACCTTATTATCATTTAAAATAATTTTAATATAATAAAATTATTTTAGTTAATTTATTTAGTGTATTTATCACATAAATAATATTCAAATAATTACTAATATTTATGGAAAATATGCCAAATTATTAAAAGTTAATGTTTATGACTTAAAATAATTTTAAAAACTGATTTCATAATTTTCGAAATTTATTTACTATTTTTAAATGATTTTTAGAATTTATTTCTATTTTTAAATAATTTTTTGAAAATTAGAAAATATAAATAATAGAAACCATCGCTATAGGCTATAGCGACATTGTCTGTCGCTGTTGGTGTTCTTGAGCTCACGAACACCGACAAGGCAGTTAACGAGGGGGTACGTTTGACCAAGTTTAATTCAGTGTGTATAGTGCTTCTGGGCTAGACATTGATTAGATCTTGTAGTACTAGTGTAACACTACATTTAACAACAACTAACAAGGTCCAATAATAACACAATCGAGAGATATAAGCCATCAAAGTGGTACATGGACATCGTTCTTCATTTTGGGTTACCTTAACGAAGAAACGACTTGAGGTCTTACTTTGGGGCTCTACTACTTGCTAGACGTGTAAGGTATTTGTGATATTAAGCTTGCAGTGATGTAGAACACATGTAGGTGTACAGATCTAGTACATAACATAATCATAACAACAATACAATCGAGAGATCTAACCCGGTCAACCCATGTCAGAAGTCACGGTTTAAGTTTTCTGGGTTACCCAGAAAACTCATCTCGTGAACTTCTTGCTTGGTTTGACCGTCCACTACTCTCAGTAAATTTATGGTTTGAGTGATATATAGGCATGGTTATAGAGATAATACTACATGCTACAATCTGGATAAAACAATATCAACAACCAACATCAAACCTGACAGATCCAAGCAATTGAAAACGCTGTCAGACGTGTTCTTGAGTTTCTAGGTTGCCCAGAAACTCAAGCAGTCACAAGGGTACTACTTTACAGCCTTATAGATTACAGTATAGGTCCGGTTTATGTGGTATCAAGGTTTAAACTTGTAGAAGTGATGTCAGCAACTACATAACATCAGATTATCATGACGACATCACCATCACAAGTTTTGAATCGGTCAAAGTATGGGTCAGACGTTGTTCTTCACGTTTCTGGGTTTTCCCAGATTTTGTCAAGAACAGTTGGTCAATACTACTTTGACCAAGTATAACTTTGCTTCTATGTATTTTCTAGGTGAGATAAAAGCTTTATTGTGTAGACCTTTTACCAGACTACAACTTTAAACCTTTAAATCACCAAAATAATATACGAACACGGATCTACAATGTAAGACCCCTGCTTTTATAAATAAAGATGAATTTTTCTATAAATATTATTTTTGAATATTATGGAATAAATTTGATATAATGTTATAGTTGTGGGTAATATTTATAAATTTTGCAAAGTATGCAAGTTGTTATAAAATATTACGTTTGGTCTGGGGAATATTCTTTTGTTAGGGAATATTCGTATAATGGCTCAATCATTGGTGGACCCCTCAATGTAATTATTATCGGATTGAGAAAACGACAAAAATATTTTATAAAAATAACGGCGGAGGTGTTACAGTTAAAAGCGCTGAACTACCCGGTGGTAAAAGTATAAAGAATATGTCTGGCGTGGTTGCATAAGTAGCACTACGGTATTGATTATTGATGCTTACGTGAGAAGTCACTCACCTATGCTCAATTATTACTCAAATAATTGTGATCATATCTCTTATATTATTGATTCAATTATTGTCACAAAGATCATCGTATAATATGTTATAGTATTAAATCAATAATTGAGACGACAAGTTATAAATGATTAATAATTGTTGAAAGATTAAATATGTGTTGATGAAAAAAATGATTTGTGGTAAGTTTGATTATTTTATGGGGGGCTCATATGTCATCATCTAAGAGTCTCTTCGTCAATAGTAATTACCTTCGTCAATAGTAATTACCCTTGTGAATAGTATTTACCTTCGTCAATAGTAATTACCTTCGTCAATAGTAATTACCCTTGTGAATAGTATTTACCTTCGTCAATAGTATTTACCTTCGTTAATAGTAATTACCTTTACCAGACGTCGAACCACTTGTCGTTTCACATTACAGGCGTCGAACCACTTGTCGTTTCACATTACAGGCGTCAAACCACTTTTCTTTTCACATCATTAGTCGTCAAGCCACTTGCCTTTTCACACGGCAGGTGCTAAGCTAGAAATCTTCTATAAATAGAGGCCTAGGGCTTCATTATTTTTCACGAATTCATTCAAGCTATAGAGAGAGAAAGTATAGAGAGAATAAGAGAGAAAGAAGAAGAGTATTTTGTTACTACACTGCTGCAGTATTCAATCTCCTACCAAATGTAAGGGTGTTATTCTTTCTTATTCATGAAGAGAACTGTTGTTATTCCATTGCTTATTATTCATTGGAATAACTTTTGTATACATGGTTTACCTATACTTGGTGACATTCTTCTATTATTCATTGGAACATCCTCATGCATGTGTTTTACACCGGACCGGTTCCGCCTTTTTATTATTTTGTTGGAACATCACGCATGTGTTTTACACCGGACTGGTTCCGCTTTATTATTCTGCTGGAACATCCTGTGCATGTGTTTTACACCTGACTGGTTCCGCTCTTTATCATTCTCATTGGAATATCCTATCTCGTGTGTTTTACACCGGATCTGGTTCCATCTTTATTATTCTGTTGGAACATCCCGTCGGTGTGTGAATTTCACCCGACACAGTTCCGTTATTTATTATTCGCTGGAATAACTTTTGTCTGCAAGCGGTCCTATCGCATGCATGGTGATTTCTTTTGTTATTCCATTCTTTATTATACCCAAATGGTTAAAACTTTGACTTCTATACTCCATGAAATTAGTGGAATATCCTTGATATTTGCGTTTCATCCAAAGATCTTTTCATGAAAATATTCTTCTTGAATTTTACTCTACAAAAACAAAGATCGTGTTGATAATTTGGACGTTAATAATTCCCGGATAAAATAATTCTTGAACTTGTTTTATTGAATTCTTATATCATTGTCATCATCCTCATGTTTATATTTTTTTTTAAAGTCATCTGTGGCCTCGTGGTGCATAGATGGACTTGGTATGATTATGACCGAGACTATTCGGTTGTAATCATGGTAGTAATGTTACAAATGATGTGGTAAAAAATCCTCGATGGTAGTAGTGCATTGATGGACGATTGTTGGCATGATCATGACCATTAATGAATACACAAATATTCTTGGCCCGTAGTGTATTGAATAATTGTGGTGCGTGATACTAAAGAATATCCTCGGCCGTAGTAGTGCGGGGTGATTCGATGATGTGGAATATTTATTAAAGTTTGAGTCTCACTATAACAAATGATGAAAACCTTTTAAAACCCTAAAAGATAGTAGACTTTATTTTCTACTTAACTCTTTTAATGGATTGCAGATATTCAAGCTTGCAGCTTAAACGGGTTGTCTATTGTATTTTATCGGTTTAACATTGTTGAAGACTATTGATAATTTATTCTCGCATTATCTTAGTCATAATATTTCTTCATTGGGCTAGTTGAGCTCACCTTTTCTTTCACCGTTCTCTTGAAATGAGAATATAGCCGGGACGAGCCTGTGGAAATGAGTGATGTCCTGAAGATAGCATTAGTAGTCCTCACTATTATTATGTGAAATAGTGTGATAATAATTGTAATGAGGACTCCTTTTTGAGTTTGTATAATATCTAGTAGGCGATGTTTGTATTTAAACTCACGCTTATGTCGTATTGTATACGGCAGCTTATGTTAGTAAGTTGTATTTAAATTACATACCATGTAAGTGGCGACCCAAGATGGGTGATGTATACCTAATTTTGGGGCGTCACATTGGTATATCAGAGCTTATGGATATGATCCTCGCTAAGATATGAGAATAGTACTAGGAGGGGAGAGACGGGAATACCTTCGCTAGTATGACCTACCTAAGTTTATGTGTTATTTTATTAGTTGGTCGGGAAGATAGGGATAATTTGTTACATGTCAATTAACCTTTTGTTTTGTGGCAGTATCTGAAAATGACATCTGAGAATGTTGAGAATAGCAATGGAGCGCAGGCGATCGTTGATTCACCACATATCAATAATCAGGATAATGTGCATCAGGAAGGCGACAATCCTCATGCAAACAACAACACTGACCAAATGATGAATGATCAAATGTTCAGAGGCTTTATGCAATTTATGCAACAACAGGCGAGAACGACTCCTGTCCAAAATGTAGGTGGAAACACGAAAAACTCTCGGTCACCGCTAAACAATTCAAGGAGCTGGGACCACCGGAGTTTAAGGGAGAGCAAAACCACTTCGCTAAGCATGGATAAAGCAGATTACCAAGATATTTGATGTCTTGGGATGCTCGAGGAGCAAAAGGTTCCTTTCACGCTTTTATGTTATTCTTGAGAGAGCGGATTCTTGGTGGGAATCGGTAGAAACGTACTCAACTCCGGTCAGATCAAGATATCTTGGGAGAAGTTCCAGAGTCATTTCAACAACAAATACTTTCCGAAAGTATTCGCCATATGAAGGAGGTGGAATTTATCAAGTTGAAACAAAACAATATGGCCAGGTCGCAATGACGAGGCAAAATTTGCGAGTTATCACGGTTTAAGTCCCCACTGGTGGATAATGAAGAGAGAATGGCGCGAATGTTTTAAGAGGTTTTAAGCCGAGATACGTCAACATCTTATTTCTCATAAAAGCGTGTTTGTATTCGGATGTTGTAAATAGGGCTCGATTAGTGGAACGCGATAATGAGTCAACACAATTAAAAAAGAAATGTGAGCGAAATTATAATAATACCGGTAGTAGTCATCGAAGCGGTGACAACAAGCGTGGAGGGAATCAACGGGCCGAATATGGTAACCACTTCGGTGGTAATCGAGGCCAAAACAATAAGAATGGACATTTCAAGAAAGCGGAGATTCAACAATGGTGGAAAGACGTCGGCCACCAAAGACCCATTGTTAAGGAAGGAGAAAGACCACCTATCATATGCTTCAAATGCGGAGGAGAGGGACACATCAGTCCAAACTGCATCATGCCATCCAAAGCATGTTATAATTGTGGAAGAGAAGGTCACTTAGCTCGATTTTGTCGCCATCAAAGACAAATTCAACTAGGATGGAGGCACCAAAGGCTATCCTGGAAAATTCAAAACCGGTAGTGCGAGGGAGAGCGTTTGTTGTGACCTCCCAAAGAGCAAGGAATCCGAATGAGGTCATCACGGGTAAGCTTATCATAAACTCTAATGAAGTCTATACTTTATTTGATACCGGTTCTACCCATTCTTTTATTTCTCCTACTTGCGCTCATCGATTAAATTTGACTCGGAGAAATTAGACTTTGACTTATCTCGTGGAAACTCCGTTGGGAGAAACCTTCATTACATCCACTGTTTATAAGTCTTGTTTGGTTCAAATCGGTACCCTCACATTACCTGTCGATCTTATTTCATTAAAAATACTTGCATTTGACGTGATTCTAGGGATTGATTGGTTAACTACTTATCATGCAAAAATTGATTGTTTTCGTAAGGTTGTTAGCTTTCATATTCCTAATCAACCTATTATCTAATTCAAACGACCAAACCATTAAAATCAATCACGGTCATCTCAAGCCATAAAGCTATTCGTTTATTGAAAAAGCGGATGTCGAGCTTTCTTATCTCATGTCACAGATTTAAATAAAAATACGTCAGTTTTTAACGATATTCCTATTGTTAATAAATTTCTGACGTATTGCGAAGAACTTCCCGGCCTACCCCAGGCGTGAAATTGAATTTTGTATCGACCTTGAACCCGCAGACAAAACCTATTTCCAAAGCCCCATATCGAATGGCTCTATTGAACTTCGTGGAGTTAAAGACCCAACTGCGAGAATTGTTAGACATTGGCTTTATTCGTCCCTAGTACTTCTCCTTGGGGTGCTCTCTGCTCTATTCGTGAAGAAGAAAGATGGGAGTATGCGACTTTGTATTGATTATCGGGAGTTGAATCATGTCACCATCAAAAATAGGTATCCATTGCCACGTATTGATGACTGTTTGACCCGGTTGCAAGGAGCCAAATTCTTTTCAAAGATTGATCTTCGTTAGGATATCACCAATTGAAGATTAGAACCACGACATTCCAAAGATTTGGCCTTCAAAACTCTCGATGCGGGCATTATGAATTCCTAGTCATGTCCTTTGGATTGACTAATGCTCCTGCTGCCTTCATGGATATGATGAACCGAGTATTCAAGGAATATTTAGATCACTTTGTGGTCGTCTTTATTGATGACATCCTTATTTATTCCAAAAGCCGTGAAGATCATAAGCAACACTTGAGGTTTGACACTCCAAAAGCTTCGTGAATATAAGCTTTATGCCAGTTGAAGAAATGCGAGTTACGGCTTGAAGAAGTAGCATTCCTTGGGCACGTGGTATCAAGTCATGGAATATCTGTTGACCAAAAGAAAGATTAAAGCTATTCAAAGTGGGAACAACCTAAATCGATGGATCGAAGTCGTAGCTTTCTCGGTTTAGCTGGTTATTATCGGAGATTCATGGAAGGATTTTCTCGAATCGCTACTCCATTGACTCAGCTGACTCGGAAAGATACAAAGTTCGGTTGGAGCGAAGAATGTGAGAAGAGTTTTCAAGAACTCAAGAGGAGACTTATTTCAAGACTGCTACATGATACCATCCTGCTCGGAGGGGATTTGTCATCTAGAGTGATGCTTCTGCAAAGGGTTGGGATGTGTTCTTATGCAACATGGAAAAGTTATAGCTTTATGCCTCGCGACAACTCAAAGAATATGAGAGGAATTATCCTACTCATGATCTAGAGTTGGCGGTTGTTATCTTTACTTACTTAAAATTTGGAGGCATTACTTGTATGGGGAGAAAGTGGAGATCTTTACGGATCATAAAAGCCTCAAATATTTCTTCACTCAAAAGGAACTCAACATGCGACAACGACGTTGGCTTGAACTGTTGAAAGATTATGATCATACCATCCAATACCATCCTGGAAAAGCGAACGTGGTAGCTGACGCATTGAGTAGAAAATCATATGCAAGTACGAAAAGCGATATTGTCAACGCAAAGGCCCATTTGTGTGACTTGCAAAGGATGGAGATAGAGTTAAAGACTCGAGGGACGCATGTGATGATAGCGAGTATCTGAGTAGAACCGACTTTAATCGATAAAGTTAAAGTCGCTCAAGCTACGGACACGAGCTGATGCGTATGAGGAAGAAAGTGCAAGAAGGTGCTATCTTAAGCAAGAATCGATGAAGAAGGAATACTTGAGTCAACTCCGGACTTTGTGTTCCTAACGACCACGATTTAAAGTATAATATCATGATGGAGGCGCACAACACACCATTTGCAATCCATCACAGGAGTACCAAAATGTATCATGATATTCGTCATACATTTTGGTGGAGCAATATGAAGAGAGAGAGATAAGCGCCATTTATCTCAAGGTGTCTAACTTGTCAACGAAGTTAAAGCGGAGCATCAAGTACCAAAAGGTCCATTGCAACCACTTGAAATTCCGAATGGAAGTGGAGCACATTACCATGGATTTCGTTCTGGGGCCTTCCTAAGGTTTCTCAAGGCATTGATGCGATTTGGGTCATTGTTGATAGATTGACCAAGTCTCGCTCATTTCACCGATACGAGAAACTTACACTTGAACGTCTTGCTCAGTATGTACATAAATGAGATTGTAAGATCGCATGGTATGCCTGGGTATCCATAGTTTCGATCGAGACCCAAGATTCACTTCACGATTTTGGGTTAGTTTGCAAAAAGCTATGGGCACAGACTTACGATTTAGCTTTCGGCATATCATCCTCGGATGGACGGACGAATGGAGAGGACTATTCAAACTCTTGAAGATCTATTAAGACTCTGTGTCCTTGATTTCAAGGAGTTGGGACAAGTTCTTACCATTGGTGGAGTTTTCCTATAACAACAGCTTATCAAGCAAGTATTGGCATGGCTCCATTCAAGCGTTGTATGGAAGAAAGTGTCATTCTCCAAAGATCTTTGGGATGAGGTGGGTGAAGCAACGTTGTTGGGACCGGAGTTGATACGTATGACTACGGAAAAGATTCAAACGATCCGACAACGATAAAAACCTCACAAAATCGGCAAAAAAGAGTTATCTTGATCTTCATCGAAAGGACGTGGAATTTGATATAGGAGATCGTGTGTTGTTAAGAGTCGCTCCATGGAAAGGAGTTACAAGATTTGGAAAGAGAGAAAACTTAATCCTCGATTCATCGGTCCATTTTAATCCTCGATCGAGTAGGAATCGTGGCCTATAGACTCGCTTTCTGCGCCAAATATGTCTCGTGTTCATAACGCTTTTTCACATATCTATGTTACGTAAATATGTGAAAGACCCGAACCATATTATTGAGTTAGAACCCACGAAATAGCGGAAGATTTGACGTATGAAGAGGTTCCTGTTCAAATTTTGGATAAGAAGGAACATATTCTACGCTCCAGGTTATACCTCAAGTCAAAGTTTTGTGGAGGAACCACGATGTTGAGGAAATGACTTGGGAGTTAGAATCAAAATGAAATCAAGGTATCCTTACCTCTTCGACATACCAGTATCGTACCCCTAATTTCGAGGGCGAAATTTCATAAGAAGGGGAGGTTGTAAGACCCGACTTTTATAAATAAAGATGAATTTTTCTATAAATATTATTTTGAATATTATGGAATAAATTTGATATAATGTTATAGTTGTGGGTAATATTTATAAATTTTGCAAAGTATGCAAGTTGTTATAAAATATTCGTTTGGTCGGGGAATATTCTTTTTTATTAGGGAATATTCGTACAATGGCTCAATCATTGGTGGACCCCACAAAATGTAATTATTATCGGATTGAGAAAACGACAAAATATTTTATAAAAATAACTATGGAGGTGTTACCGTTAAAAATCCGCTGAACTACCCTTGGTAAAAAGTACGATGTCTGCTGTGGTTGCATAGTAGCACACCAGGTATTGATTATTGATGCTTACGTGAGAAGTCACTTTCAAATTATGCTCAATTATTACTACACGAATTGTTCAGATCATATCTCTTATATTATTGATTCAATTATTGTCACAATTATCATCATATAATATGTTATAGTATTAAATCAATAATTGAGACGACAAGTTATAAATGATTAATAATTGTTGAAAGATTAAATATGTGTTGATGAAAAAAAATGATTTGTGGTAAGTTTGATTATTTTATGGGGGCTCATATGTCATCATCTAAGAGTCTCTTCAATCGATAGTAATTACCTTCACAATAGTAATTACCCTTGTGAATAGTATTTACCTTCGCTGATAGTAATTACCTTCGTCGATAGTAATTACCCTTGTGAATAGTATTTACCTTCGTCGATAGTATTTACCTTCATAATAGTAATTACCTTTACCGGACGTCGAACCACTTGTCGTTTCACATTACAAAGCGCCGAACCACTTGTCGCTTCACATTACAAAGCGTCCAAACCACTTTTCTTTTCACATCATTAGTCGTCGAGCCACTTGCCTTTTAACACGGCGGTGCTAAGCTAGAAATCTTCTATAAATAGAGGCCTAGGGCTTCATTATTTTTCACGAATTCATTCAAGCTATAGAGAGAAAAGTATAGAGAGAATAAGAGAGAAAGAAGAAGAGTATTTTGTTACTACACCTTCTTTCTGCGAGATTCAATCTCCTACCAAATGTAAGGGTGTTATTCTTTCTTATTCATGAAGAGAATGTTGTTATTCCATTGCTTATTATTACTGCTGGAATAACTTTTGTATACATGGTTTACCCTATACTTGGTGACATTCTTCTATTATTCATTGAAACATCCTGTGCATGTGTTTTACACCGGACTGGTTCCGCCTTTTATTATTTTGTTGGAACATCCGGTCGTGCAGGTGTTTTACAGGACTGGTTCCGCTTCTTTATTATTCTGTTGGAACATCCACATGTCATGTGTTTTTACAACTTTGACACGGTTCCGCTCTTTATCATTCTGTTGGAATATCCTATCTCGTGTGTTTTACACCGATCTGGTTCCATCTTTATTATTCTGTTGAACATCCCGCTTGGGTGAATTTCACCCGACCGTTCCGTTATTTATTATTCCGCTGAATAACCCGTCGTGCGGCCTATCGCATGCATGGTGATTTCTTTTGTTATTCCATTCTTTATTATACCCAAATGGTTAAAACTTTGACTTCTATACTCCATGAAATTAGTGGAATATCCTTGATATTTGCGTTTCATCCAAAGATTTTCATGAAAATATTCTTCTTGAATTTTACTCTACAAAAAAAATTATCATGTTGATAATTTGGGCGTTAATAATTCCCGGATAAAATAATTCTTGAACTTGTTTTATGAATTCTTATATCATTGTCATCATCCTCATGTTTATATTTTTTTTAAAGTCATCCGTGGCTGTAGAATGCATAGATGGACTTGGTATGATTATATTGAGAGACTATTCGGTGTAATCATGACCGTAATGTTACAAATGATGTGGTAAAAATCCTCGATGGGTCAGTAGTGCATTGATGGACGATTGTTGGCATGATCATGACCATTAATGAATACACAAATATTCTTGGCCGTAATGCATGAATAATTGTGGTCGTGATACTAAAGAATATTCTTGCCAGAAGCGTGTAGGTGATTCGATGATGTGGAATATTTATTAAAGTGAGTCTCAAATTATAACAAAGATGATGAAAAACCTTTTAAAACCTAAAAGATAGTAGACTTTATTTTCTACTTAACTCTTTTAATGGATCAGATATTCATTACCGCAGCTTAAACCGGTTGTCTATTGTATTTTATCGCTAACATTGTTGAAGACTATTGATAATTTATTCTGCATTATCTTAGTCATAATATTTCTTACTGGGCTAGTTGAGCTCACCCTTTCTTTCACTGTTCTCTTCAGGAAATGAGAATATAGCTGGGACGAGTCGGGGAAATGAGTGATGGTCCTGAAGATAGCATTAGTAGTCCTCACTATTATGTGAAATAGTGTGATAATAATTGTAATGAGGACTCCTTTTTGAGTTTGTATAATATCTAGTAGACGATGTTTGTATTTAAACTCACAGTTTATGTCGTATTGTACATGACAGTTATGTTAGTAAGTTGTATTTAAATTCTGTACCATGTAAGTGGCGACCCAAGATGGGTGATGTATACCTAATTTTGGGGGCGTCACATACAAGGCCTGACATTCACTGTTAGACAACAAGAAAATAAAATTTCCATATTTCTAAAATCATCAATTTTGAGCATTTAAGTGTTATGGATCTGAGTTATAACAACCCAGATCACTAAATGGCACCTTATAACATAATTTTAAACATTTAAACATAACATCTAACATGAAATCAAAAACCGAAATTTAGGTTTAAGGTTTTACCTTTCTATGATCAAATTCTGATTCTTGGCTACTGAGTTTGTTGTGGTTGTTAGTGGGGCTTGATTAGGGACTGAAATGCTCAAGAATTTCGTGGGTTGGAGAGAGAGAAGCTTGGTTGAGTGTTGGTGAAAAATGAGCAAAGTTAGTAGCATTTCTCTCTCTCAATCTATATATAATATGGTGGAATTGTTATGGCTGATCAGATTTCAATGATTAAAGGTTGGTACTAGACCACATGGCTAGTTAGAGTTGGTCACCCACTCCTTACTAGGGCTAGATCTACACTCCACCTTATAAAATAATCAAAAGGGTAGTTTGGTCATTTGGTGTTCACTTTTAGTGGCAATGTTGACATTTCCTCTCACCCATTAGGGTTTAACCCTAGAGCTCGAAAAGTCCAAGTTCTAGGATTTTGAGATTAGGGCTAAAATGGGAATCTTAGTTTCTAAAAATGTGAATTAGGGTTCTCTAATTAAATTAGGTTTACTAATTACCTAGGATTTATAAATTAGGCTTTATAATATATTAATTACTATCAACCTTGCTAAATTAATACCTAGGGTTTATAACTTAGCAATTAGGGTTCAAATTTAATAATTAGGGTTTCTAGATATTAATTATGGTTTACCTAATTAACATTAAATATAATAATTTCTATAAATTACATTACACAATAACTTAATAATTTTTATAATCGTGAATTGACTTATATACTATAATTTATCAAGAATGCTAGGTTTTACCTTTGCTTTACTAAAATTGTTCCACACATTAACATTACACACATATAGAGTTGTTTATATTATCGAAATATAATTAATATTACATTAATGTTCTCATTCCTTATTCAAAGTCCAAAGATTAGGTTTTGAATCCATATCCCATATAACCTTCATATATACCATTATTAATTAAGTTAAAATAATTAACTTAACTAATATAATAAAATACAAATCATAATAATCCTTATAATCATATCTTATATATAATAATCATATTTTCATGGAAAATAAATAATAGATATTTTATTACAAAATTAATTTATAATAAGAATATTACCTATAATGATCAATAATTCTTAAAAGAATTTATTTATAATTATTCACATAATAAATAGGTTTTATTTGTCACATAAATACCTATACTTTTCTTTGCACATAATCCCACCTTTATAAAAAAAAATTAAATGCAAAAATTTATTATTTAATTATTTTGAAAATACGGGGGTATTACATCATTACACCAAAAATGGCCTCTAGTGAAGGACAAATCCTTCACTAGAGGCCCTATATCACTCACAAGTGATTTATTGCGAAGAAATATTTCTTTCACACACGAGAGTGCTTTCGCATTAGGCCTCCTCGCATGATTGGGTATCCTTCGCCAAGAAGTAGTAACTAAATATTTTTTGTGAAGGATATATTGTGAAATAACTTATTTCTTCACAAATTGTATTTAGTAATGGAATATTGTTATTTAGTGAAAGATTGGTTTCCTTCACAAATAATATTTTAAGAAGAACTATTTGAAATTAGTGAATAACTTTATTCCCTCACAAATAATATATTGTGAAGAACAAATTTATTTAACGAGAGAAAATTTTCCTTCACTAATTATAAATTAAGAATGTATCTTCAAGTTAGTGAGGAAAATAATCCTTCACAAATTATAAATTTGTAAATAAAAAATTAATTGCTAAATAATCAAAATTCATTGAAAATTATAATTAATATTCAAATTAGTAATTTCATATTTATTATTATTATTAATCTCTATAAGAAATATTAAATTTATTTATTTATTGCTAAATTTGTTTGTATATTAAATTGCAAAAAATTACAAATAATACATTAAAATCAATACATTAGTTTCTTCTCCCGTGAGACTAAAAGCCCCTAACAAAACTAGGAAACAAAAACTGCCATCAGGGCGTCAATATTCTCTCTGCTTCATAGGACTAGCCACTTGGACAGAACTGGCCATCTTATTTAAGGCATCGCCAGCTGCTCCTACATTTCTCTGTCTACCCACAGTCTGAGATTCAGAAGCCTTTGCTGCAATCCCTGCATCAGCATAAGATTTTATGGGCATGTTTTTTTGTAGGACACCTATGGTGATTCTTTTGCTTGTGGTCAGCTTAGTTGATGCTGCTTCAAGCAACAATTGTGTGGGACTTTCTACTAAATTTGCCTGTTGGCCTCTGATTTCTCTTTAATTCATCCAACTCGGAATCGGTTAGCCTGTGTCCAAGTTTGCTCACCTTGAAATGGAAAATAGCCACCGTCCCATCAAGGGAACAAGCAAATAGAGAATATCCATCGGGACTCCTAATATGAAAAGAACATATTAATGAATTAAAACGATGAAAGGAGGTAGGAAAGCCAAAAGAAAGATCATTTACAATATTCAAAGCAATATCTTGAATCTTATTCAAAGGAGGTATGTTTTGACAGTTCAACTGTGAATATACCAGGATAAGTCTACAATGCTTCAGTGCATATACTGTGATATCAAATGAAGCCAATTACTAAGATTGCTATAATCTATATGTAATGTTGACACTGACATTGTGTATCTGCAGTTCACCTTATGCAACATAAAACTGCATCACACAGAAGCAAAGAGTTGAAAAGTACAAGCATGCTAGAATTCGCAAAGGAAATATTAACTTGAGCATTAAAAATTCAATAAACCTTTCCCTTTAACAGATATGCTCTGTAATTGAAAAATACAAAGTGCTAAACTGCTAACACATAAGTGCAATGTACATTATAAATTTATAACATTATCAAAGCCATTCCACCACTTACCCACAATTCACAAACCCTTGAATGGCAAAGTAAAGAGCATGATCTTGCTCTTTTTTCTCCAATAGAGCTCCTACAACACATATATAACAACAAGGCAAAACAATATCACATATCAGTAATTCAGTATAACACAAGAACTTAAAGTCAAGCACAACCAAATTGAAAGCTTTCAGAAACATGAAAAAGGAAAACAGAAAAATGGAAAAAAGAAATAAAAATGACAATTATATTCACCCATATATACACTAAAAAGGTCATGCCCCAAATTCACTTTGTACAGATGCATCAAACCATTATGCACTTTCCATTCTCTAGATTTTCTTGTCAATGAAATCCATCATACCTGCTAAACATATCAACCCTTTGGATGACATTGACTTTAATACGCGCAATAAATAAAATTAATACAACTAGCTCGCTGCCTGCCATCTAAACATGAATAAGATATCAAATAATGAAATGAAAATTCAAAAATTATAAAAAAACAGACATAATTAGAAAAATACTAAAATAAATTTGATTCACATATCGGCTAAAAATTAGCACTGGCCAGTGCAACGCAAATGTATAAAATATGAAGATGGAAACTACAACAGTTATTCCACTTGAGTTACTACAAATGTATAAAATATGAAAACGGAAACTACAACAGTTAGCCCAATACGAAGATAGAATACTATTTGAGTTACTCCTGCAATTTATTTTTACCCTTGTTTTTTTTTTCCTTTTCCTGTTCATGAGAATAATGAGAAATTGTGAATTAGCTTCTTATGTTCCTTACCACAAAAACAGAGTTACACTTGAAACTTTTCCTCTCTAGGTCCTTGAAAAACAGAGATATTTTCAGTGCTTCAACTAACAAAGAGAGGGATGGAGGACAAGAGAGAGAACAAAAGATAGAACAAAATAGACAGAAAAAGAAAAGTACAACCACCCCAAATACTGATTCATCTACTTAGTTTTAATATATATATATATATATATATATATATATATATTCTTTTTCTTTTTCTTTTTTCTGGCCATACTATCTTAATCTCTCTTTTAAGAATAAGGCTACGTAACTCAACAATACTTGTCCAGACACACTTAAACATACATTCTTTAAGTGTAATTGACAAGTTGATGGGAAAAAAGAGTCAATTACATGTTTAATCCGTTAACATAATTTGCATTTCTCAGTTAAACAACACATACCGCTAGAAAGTAACAATTTTCTGAAAAAGATATGGAAGTTACTGCCCCGACATGACCATCAAATCTTGCAACATTTACATGAAGACAAACAAGATACTAATAAGACTTGAACAGTAAAAAGAAAAAGAAAAAACAAATTAATGGTATAACTACAATAGTATCATACTTGGCTTTTAGTCATATTACACTGATGGTGCTCGTCTCATTAACTGTCAAGGTTACTATTGTAGCTTGAGCTTGAATCAATAGGGGAATTTTATCAAAGCTTGGGCAAGTTCCTTATCAAGTGAAGCTCAAGTTTGTAAACTCTTATTTTTGCTAGCCAGTTTCCATACAATTTTGTGTAGATATTTATTTCAGAAGAGTTGACAATTATTACTATTTGCTATTATTTTATTCATATGATCATTGATCACAACTTTTATTGAGGAATCAAGGGAAATTAGGTTTCATAGTTCTGTTAAAGAAAACACATAAAAAAAGAAACAATAATAGTACATTATGTAGCCAGAAAGTTTGAAAAATCTTTGAAAGAGTCAAGACCAATGGAAGGTGAGAATAAGCAATCTTCAATCAAATCTCATAGGCTTGAACATTTGATACAATACACAGCCAGTTTACAAATAAATTAAATAGAGAGATAATACACATAGCTAACATAACCTTTTGGTGCTAGAAAATAATTTTAGTCACATTTATCCCTATAAACAAGCTTCAAAGATTAAAATCCTCTTACTGAGCTTTGCCAAACCTCAACAAATTGCTCATCTTTCCTCTTCACAAACATTTTGTTCCCTCCAAAATCCAAGTTTGTAATCCTACTCCCTTCCATATCATTTGCCCTCCCATATTGTTTGCTTTCACACCTATCTCGCTCCTTCTACCTCCCTCCAATGGAGCTCTATCTGTCCATTTCTCCCTTTCCTCCCAATATCTGATCTATCTCTCCCCCTACTTTCTATCCTATCTCTGCACCTCCAAGTCAAGGCCAAGGTGTCGCCAGACATCTAGAGGGAAAGAGGAATGGACAAACAGAAAGATACAGTAACGCACTTACTTAACATTGTATCTATTTCAGGGACAAAAAAGATATTGACACATAAAATAAATTGGGGAACGACTTGATAGAATCATGCATAGAAGTCAAGAAACTATATATATAATATTACAGTTTACCTATTTGAGAAGTTCTTCATGCCAATTGTCAAGAGTATCAAATGATCGCATAACATTTACGTCATATACTTAAACACAACAATCTGCCCCTCTAGAAAATGCAACGCCAAGACTTTGAAATCTCTCGTCCAGCAGTGTCCCATATCTACCAATAAAATAAATTTAATCACTAGCAGAAAAATATCACGATGGCTCCAAAAGAGAGCACATATGGATATATATATATATATATATATATATATATATATATATATATATATAATATATATAAATGGTAAATGGTAGTAATGACACACTTGTAGAGTGACAATCCTGTCATCAATTTGTAACTCTTTGGTCACAAAATCAGCTCCAATTTTAGCTTTATATTGTTGGCTAAACTTCTTATGTACATCTACATAAGGAGTTACAGACCCATATGTACTAATTTAAACATAACACAGTGAACCAATAAATCACAGGCACAATAATATGACAAAAAGCTCACTTAATATATAATAAGATATATCAATCATAAATCATGATTCATAATACTGGTAAAGCAATTTTAATCAAACAAAAGCAAGAAAAAAACATAAAACTTATGATTATAGCCAAACAATACCTAAAATTGCATCAGAGACAATGTACCATCTAATTTTCTTTAACCTACGGCAGCAGAAGAGGGAGACTGACCTGTGCGAGAGTAGGGGTTTGGCCGTCCTCCTCCATCCAGACCTTGACGGAACACCTCCGCCCATCCACCGCTCCTAAAATCCCACACCGACTGATTCCGCCTCCCATCAGATGCAGATCTAAACCCTCCGTCATCGAAATTATCCCAAGTATAGCCCATCTTTTATTTCTGGTTCTTGCACCCGTCGACACAATTATAAAAAAAATAGCAGAGAATGTAGAAATTAGGGCTTGACTCGGTATGAGAGATTTAGGCCCTTGTATAAGATATTAAGGGTGGATATGAGACATTTAGGCCTGGATATCTAGTAGTGACCTCTGCCGCCTTCACAACCTGCAAAGATATCTCGCCGGCAGTGAGAGTGGCTTCCATAGAAAAAACAAATTCGCCGAAGGGATGGGTATGGATGAAGGCTTTAAAATGTGAATTTTGGCTGAGGAAGAGAAGAGAAACCTAAACAGCTCTCTGTTTCATGTCTTACTCTTTTTCGAGACCACACAAAACTCTTAAATTAGGAACTTTGTTCCAAAAAACAAATTACTTAAAATTATTTAATTTCCAAATTACTTAATCACTTTTTTGGATTAATATTATATACTTAAAATAAAATTTAAAGTCTTTTGAATTATTTAATTTTTTTTATTTAACTTTAACTTTATTTAATTATGATCATAAAAACAAATTTTTATGGAAAAATTTTAAAGTTTAACATAGTGTAAAGTTATTTACTTTATAATTTATTAAAATAAATAATTGATATTGTAAGTTACTTAAAAGTGTCATTAAAATTAAATTTATTATTATAAAAAATTTAAAGTATTTTTATATTCACCACAATTAATTTCAAAAAAATTATTTAGAACAAGATAGTGACTAATTTTATCCATCGCAAAAAACTTCTGAATAATGATATATAGTGAGTAATAATTCCTTCACTAAATAGATTTTTTTTTCGCAAATTTTCATCATGAATTGGCTCCAAAAATCTTTCTATTGCCCCAATTTTGCGAGGAAAAAAAATATTAATTGTGAAGGATGTTTCTTTCGCTAATAACTATATTGTCACTATACTTTTTTCCTTCACTGTTCATTCGCTAAACAACTCCTCATGTGAAGGAATAAATTCCTTCACAAAATTTCCTTCGCTAGAGGCCCTTTTTGGTGTAGTGCATCCACCCTCCCTTATAAAGATTCCGTCCCCGGAATCACTGCTTCAAAACTTATAGATACTAGAGAAAATAACATACACAGTCATTTCAAGTAGATCTCGATCAGATTTGATCGAACTGATCTTTAACTATTTAACATAAAACTTGTCCATCTAATCATACGAAAATTTGATTTCTAACAGAACTCAAATTTCTCCTTCAAAATTTCTTTATAATAAAGTAAAATCATATATAAGAAAATGAAATTGATTCGAATAATACCTGAAGTTCCATCCCCGGCTGCTACGGTATCCTGAACCGTTATGTTGAAGACTCTTGCCGTTGGTTTTGTTGAAGTTGGTCCCGTTATCGCTAGTGTTTCGTTGCCTCTCCCCGCATTCACGCTTTCGGCATCCATCCTTCTTTTCGGACAGCCCTTGACCTTATGTTCCGGCTGATCCACACGAAAAACACCCATTGTTCGTCCCTAGGATTGGGGTAGTTAGGAGAGATATGTCCTCCCCGCCCACACTTATAGCACACGAACTTACTTACTAAGAAGACTTCTTCTGAATGGTTCTTCCCACAATTCTTACACTGCACAGCCTGCTTCCTCACACCTTCCTATTTGACTTGGACATTCCCAAAATTGTTCCACTTTCTTTTTCCATTCCTACTACCACTACCTGCTTCTACCTTCCCAGTTCCCTCAACCTTACCCTTGCTCTTTTTCTCCTTGTTGTAGAGGCTCATGGCCTCACTTCCCCCTTCGGCTATGATAGCCTTCTCCAAAAGTGCAACAAAAATATTTATCTGCAATACCGCTACCTTATTGTAGAGCCAGGGTTTTAAGCCCAGCTCAAACCTCCTTGCCTTCTTTGCCTCCGTATCAACTTGATGCGGAGTAAACCTAGCTAATTTATTGAACTTGGCGGCATACTCCGCAACTGTCATGTTCTCCTGCTTCAACTCTAAAAACTTCAGCTCCATCCTAGCCTGCACACTGGACGAGAAATAGTTCTCAAAGAATAGCGTTTTAAACCTAGTCCATGCTATCACTCCTTCTCTACCCTAACTTGATTTGCCTCCCACTAGAAATTCGTCTCTCCTTTCATCATATAGGTGGCAAAAGCTGTCTTTTGCCCCTCAGCTACCCTAGCGACGACAAACGCTTTTTCTATTTCCTTAACCCAAGTTTGGGCTTCTATCGGATCGATGGTACCTCTAAATTCTATGATCCCTACTACCTTAAAATCTTTGAAGTTTGCAAATCGATTGTGCTGTTGATTTCCCACTATTGGCATTCCATTCCGCACGGCTTGAGCTACCATGTTCAAGAGAAATTCGCATCGTGTCCGTTGTTGTCCTCCAAAGATTGTTGACAAATTCTTCTGCCCTTTGGTTTCGAGTTTGTCGTCTTGGCGGCATTTTCTAGTTAAATAAAACATAATCTATATTTTATTAACTTACATTCTAAACCTTATTGTATAAATTAAATATTTTAAACTTGTTTCATTAACCAAACATAACTTCATATTCATTCAACAATTTCATAGTACATAACATAGCACGTACTGCATTAAACATCAGATATCCCTTTGTGACCACAAAAGTCGGGAAATCGCTACTACTACTTATACATAAGTTAGAAATATTACACAGACATACTTATCATAGAACACACATATTCAAATAGTACTTATGCTATTTATTCACTATGCCTTTTCCTGATCCTGGACAACTTTTCGCTCGATGACCTTCCAATCCACAGATAAAAACATGCACCTGGTTTATAGTCGGGAACATACGGAGAGGTATGTCCCTCATAATTGTAAATGTAACATATCTTTTTCCCTTTCTTCTTATCAGGTTTTCCTACGTTGTGGTCTTCTATCTTTCTTTTCCCCTTCTTGCTCGGAGCTACACACGATATGCTGCTCTTGACTCCCATCTGACTAATTTGGATTTTAAGCTTATCTTGTTCTTCCATCGTTTCGATTAATGCTTTTCGTAATTGGCTATTTAGTAGCTTTTCTATTTCCCACAACTTTTCCAAAGAAGAAACATTGTTCCTCAGATTCTGCACTTCGGTTGATGCTTGATCAGCTCCAACTTCGGTGTCCAAATCACTATCTATTAGTTCCACCATTTCTGGGTCCGATACTATATTCTCTAAAATGATCACATCATTAAGGTTATCTTCAACGTGAGCCTCTAGTTTAGCTGTTGGCTTTGATATTGGCTCCTTCTTTATGATCTTAGGGTATCCTAATTCTTTTCCTCCTGACATCTACACATAAATTATCTAGATTAGCATATAATATATACACATAGCAAATAATAGTTTTATTTAAGCTATCTTTTGTTTGACGATGAATTTATCTCATTCATCTAACTTTAAACTCTATATGAGTTATATGTATTTTAAACGTTTCCCTCTACTCTAAGGTTATAGCCTAAGTGTAAGACCCCGAATTTTATGAAATAAAAGTATTCAATTTTTCTTATAATTACTATTCAGTAAATGGTTAAATTGATAAAAGTTAAAGTTAAGGGTGATATATGAATTTTTTTTCAAAATACACAAGTGGTTATAAAATATTCATTGTTGTCGGGGAATATTCGTTTGGTCGTGGAATATTCTTTTTGTCGGGGAATATTCGTACGACGGCGCAGTCATTTGTGGGCCCCATAACAAAATAACTGTCGAATGAAGAAAACGAC
This sequence comes from Panax quinquefolius, assembly GCA_020205615.1. Taxonomy (NCBI): domain Eukaryota; kingdom Viridiplantae; phylum Streptophyta; class Magnoliopsida; order Apiales; family Araliaceae; genus Panax; species Panax quinquefolius. The sequence continues at coordinate 82,043,677 of CM035170.1, read as the reverse complement.
AAGTTTGAGTTTTTATAAATAACGGCGTGTAGTTATTCTTTATTACATCGTTGGAATACCTAGTGGTTAAAATACGATAATATGCGTTGTTGCACGCGATGGCACTTGCGATATTACAAGATTTTGAATTATTGAATTCTTACGTGAGAAGGCACTACTCGATAATTATTACGATAATTACTTTATCAATATTTTATTTTATTGATTCAATAATTCTTTGTGTTGATATTTTATATTATTGTTGTTCAATAATTATCACATGCAAGATTTTCCATTATCGGATCAATAATTCATATTATTTGAATAATATTATTAGATAGCATTATTGGCAATGTCTAGAAAGTTACGTCTAAGGAGAGGTTTGGTCACCTAATTGCTAGCGCCCGAAGGAGAGATCCTTATTGAAAGCCCCTCTTCCTGAGGAACGACTGGTTTATCGTAAATGTGATTCATAATATTATTTGTGAATAATTAATTATTGATTCATATGATAAGGAAATATTTATTTTATATGAATATAAATGATGGATTTATTTATGTGGTTATTAATGAAGGAATTAATCTTTGAGATGTTTTATTTGTATTTTGTCGATTGAGGTATTAAAAGATCAAATCGGTGTTATTACTGACTTTATTGTGTGAGTTATAATATTTAATCCGACCGCTGGATCGTTGTAATTTTTGGATATGTTATACATATATAAGTTGAGTATATGTCCACAAATTTTGAACCGTTAAAGATGAGCGTATAATTTATTATGAATTTTAAGAGGTGACCGATTCGAAATTAGGTTATAAATGATTTTGATGGAAAATTCTAGAATTGGTGGGCCCCACTTTTGGTTGGTGAGAAATGTGCTCAATTGAATTTTCAAATGTGGTGGGTGGGAATAGTAGCGAGTAAAGCCATCGAGTTGCGAGTTAAGTCTGCTTGACGTCTTAACATTTTCCTATAAATAGAGGCTAAGTTAGAATTGAAAATCACACCGAAAACATAAGCTTTCTCTCTTTCTCTCTAGATTATTGAGTGTAATTTGTGAGTATTTAGATACTTGGTGAGTTGATATTCATCGGTCTGAAGTTTCCTTCATCAATATATCTCGATATCCCGCATTCGGAAGTCTTTGCTTCTCTTGAGGTAAGGGATAGTAAGGGATATTATTTTTTTTCGTAATGATATTATTTCTTCAATATCATTATCTTTGAAATATTAGTTGGAACTTTTTATCAAATTTGGAACTTTTTCATGTCGGGTTTACTATTCATGGGTTACTATTCACGAGTTACTATTCACGAGTTACTATTACTAGTTCTTATTCACGAGTTACTATTCACGAGTTACTATTCATGAAAGCGTGAAGATGTTTTTTTGTGGAATTTCTATCTTTTGGAGTCGGGGTTACTATTCACGATATCACACTATTCATGTATACGACCTTTATTCATGTATATAATACTATTTACGTATATGACATTATTTACGATATACGATTTCTTATGCATTTAATACGAATCTTATTCACGAGTTACTATTCATGAGTTACTATTCACGAGTTACTATTCATGAGTTACTATTCACGAGTTACTATTCATGAGATACTATTTACGAAGTTACTATTCATGGGTTACTATTCATGAATTACTATTCATGAAGTTACTATTCATGGGTTACTATTCACGAGTTATTATTCATGACAAAATTGGTTTCTTTTTTTAACTAAATTATCGTTGATTTATGAATCTTACTCTTGAAATTAAAACCATATTTTGATTATATTGTTTTTATATAACATTCTTATAACCCTAATGATGATATTTCTCTTTGACTTAAGTGTAAAGATGGGTAGATTATTGGTATGATCGTGACCATAGGTTCTCTTTGGCCGAGAGTGCTAAAGTTGAATTGTTGATGGTATGATCATGACCATTGAATTTACAATTGAATATTTTTAGCTTAAGTGCAAAGGTGAATTGATCAACATGGTTATAATTATTGTTATATAACTTCAAAATGATTATGTATTTCTTTGATATATGAATATCTTTGGCTCGTTGTGCAAAGATGACTGTGGGTTGAATATCTTTGCTTTGTAGTGCAAAAGATGAATTATTGATGAATATCTTTGGCTCGTAATGCAAAGATGACTTTGTTGTTGAATATCTTTAGCTTTGAAGTGCAAAGATGAATTATTGATGAATATCTTTGGCTCGTAATGCAAAGATGACCGTTGTTGAATATATTTATTGCTTTGTAGTGCAAAGATGAATTATTGATGAATATCTTTGGCTCGTAATGCAAAGATGACCATTGTTGAATATCTTTAGCTTTGTAGTATTGTTGATGAATATCTTTGGCCCGTGGTGCAAAGATGAATTTATTAGTATGATTATGAATGCGAGGCTGTGATTTGGTATAACCATGATCTTTGATGTTTCGGTAAAGACAAGTGATGAAAATTATCTTTGTCTTGGATGAGAAAAGAATTTAGAACTACAATTACGATTATGAGGTTATACACGTGATTGTGGATGAGAAATTGTTGATTGATGTTACGAGGATAAAACATTGTTGGTGGATTTTTAACATGGAGAAGACAATAGACTTTATAGTCTATTTGACTCTTCTAATGGATTGCTTTCATTCCATTTATGACTATGGTTGAAAAGTTTTATCATCTACCATATGTTCTAAATCTACGATTTATTACTTGAAGACTATTGATAATTTATTTATCTTTAGTCATAATATTTTTCTTGGTAGTTAGTGCTCACCCTTTTGTTTCACAATTCCTTTCGTAATAATAAAAGTGTAGTTTGGGTCGAGCGGGGATAGCGAGGGAATAGAGTGGTGGTCTATAGATGTTGAGGTGAGGTGAATTTAACTTGGAAGGGTGTTTTGTCACTATCATACAAGATGTCTAATGACATCTGACCTCGTGTTATCATAAGACACGGTTGTGCTCATCCACTTCTTTGAGTATATTTACAAGCACTACCTATATAATCTTGGTGTTTGTTTGGAGTATAATACCCAATTAGAGGCAGTGGAGATAATGATATGTCAAGAGAAGACTCACCATTGGGAAGAATACGATAGTAATCTTCTTGTTTTTCTTTAGGGGTTTATTGGGTCAACCAAGGATAATTACGTGGCCATATGATATCTACTATAACCTAAAAGCATGGCCTCCCATATACGAAGGTTTCTTGAGCACTTCCCAAAGATTCTAATTTCTAAAGCAGCTTTTGACTATACCTTTATGTAAGGTGTCATTGTGACGTCTTCACAGTTGGTATATATTTGTATCCAAACTCACAAAGATATGTGTTGTTGTATTTTGCACGACAATTGTTGTAATAAAGTTGTAGTTGTTTTTCTGTACCATGTATTTGACGACTCAGAATGGGTTGGATGGAATGGACCTATTTTGGGGTCGTTACACTAAGGTCTACTCCCACCTACGGTTTCTAACCTTAAAGCTCTGATACAAACCTGTGACGCCCCCAAATTCAGGTACTTTTAACCCGAACTCAGTGCTTTACGATACCATTTCTTTGAGCGGAATAATAATAATAATGTCATAAATATCAAACTTAATTTACATATCAGAGTTGTCTAAATCCCAGTTACGCGACCTTAAAACATTTCATTACATGTTAGATAATAAATAACATCATCTTATTTATGTCTAGCTATTACATAAGATAACACAAACTTATTCTGACAGCTTTCCTTTCCCTTTGTTCTTGCCTGAACCTTGAGGTCGATCATACATAGCTGAAAATATTTAAATTAAGCAAGAATGAGCATTTAAGTGCCCAACAAGTAATAACAATTATAAGCATTAGCTGAAAGGGTTAAATGTTTTCTTTGAACGACTCTTCAACAACGAAGCAATAGTTGTGAAGTACTGAAGCAACACTAAACAACATAACAATTCTTATTTCAATTTTGAAACTACGTATTGACTATAAATGGAGAGCAGTCAATAGACTATGAACATAGTTTTCAGTTTTCAAAAAGGTCAAACAAAACTTCATCTGCAAACCGTCATAACTTACAGGCACGGGGGGTGATCAGCCCGTTATGCCCTGTATGATCAATACTATATACCAGAACGATATTCTCGTTCATCATATCTGCCTCAGGCGCACAAAAGTTTTTCCCAAATTAGGGATGTTCATACTTAGTCGGGATTTCGAACCAAAATAATTTGATTGGATATAAGAAGGTATTATCATATTCAACGATATTTCTAAATATGTGTCTAGCTGATCAAATAGCTTAGACGACTATATATATATATATCAACATGTGTTTGACTATAATGATTATCCAAGTGAGGACACTTGTATAATCATATTTTGAAATTAATAAACAAAATATATATGAGTTATAGGATATAATATCATGTTGATAAACAATGATCGGATATAATATATACGACAATATGGTTAATAATCTAGTGCAATAATAATATAAATCTGAAACTTTCTTACTCATGTCCATTGCATAAAGAAAATGCAAATGTAAAGACACTTGCTTACGATATCCGTTGAATAAATTAACACAAGAGTTTAGGATACTTACACAACGTAAATGATAGTTTAGATACTTACTCAAATAAAAGAGTAAGAGTTAAGAAACTTGCCTGGTCTGCTGCTTACACAACTTAATTATATCTTTAATTCAACGACCTATCATTTATAAGATTGTTTCTATTGATTAGAATAACATATAACACATAATCTCAATTATTTACAATCGACACATATCCTAATTATATTGTCTCATAGTTATATTAATCATTAAGACATAAACAAATACTTATACAGTCAAACTATACAGTTTTGGATCAATTTCGGTAGCATTTTGGTGTACCAACGGCTTTATCGGGTAATTATCGAGTTGAAAACTCTCTCATGCAGTTCAATATTATCCTGGATATTTTAAATACCATCGTATATTATTTTAAATGACTTATAATAATTTCTAAATAATTATTATAATTTATCTTGATTTTTCAAACTCTAGAATCATTATTAAATGATTTAAATATTAGATAATTCTATTATCATTAATATTTAAATAATATTATAATATTAATGCAACCATTGCCCTCAAAATATTTTTAAAGTATTAATATTACCCTTAAATGACTTTTAAAACATTCAAAATCCTTTTTAAACAATTACCAATAATATTAAAATATTAAGGTATTATTCATTAAATATTAAAAGTCACTTATAATTACTTAAAATATGTTTTAAACCATTTATATCCTTTTTAAATGATTTTTAAATCAATAAAATTATTTTTAATCTATTTATTTAATATAATTATTTAATAAATCTACTATCATTAATATTAAATAATTAATGAAATTTACTTTAAAATATTGAAAGTTATATTTTATAACTTAAAATATTATTAAATACCTTATTATCATTTAAAATAATTTTAATATAATAAAATAATTTTAGTTAATTTATTTAGTGTATTTATCAAATAAATTATATTCAAATAATTACTAATATTAATGAAAAATATGCCAAATTATTAAAATTTAATGTTTATGACTTAAAATAATTTTAAAAACTGATTTCATAATTTTCTGAATTTATTTACTATTTTTAAATAATTTTTAGAATTTATTTCTATTTTTAAATCATTTTCGTAAATTAGAAAATAAAAATAATAGAAACCGTCATAATAGGGCTATAATGACACTTGTCTGTCATTGCATTGGTGTTCTTGAGCTCAAGAACACCGATAAGCAAAGCTTAACGAGAATACGTTTGACCAAGTTTAATTCAGTGTGTATAGTGCTTCTGGGCTAGACATTGATTAGATCTTGTAGTACTAGTGTAATACTACATTTAACAACAACTAACAAGGTCCAACAATAACACAACCGAGAGATATAAGCTATCAAAGTGGCTGTCAGAGACTGTTCTTCATTTTTGGGTTACCCAGAATGAAGAACAGCTTGAGGGTCTTACTTTGGGGCTCCACTACTTATTTATAATGTAAGGTATTTGTGATATTAAGCTTGCGATTGTAGAACACATGTAGGTGTACGAGATCTAGTACATAACATAATCATAACAACAATACAATCGAGAGATTTAACCCGGCCAACCCATGTCGGTCACGGGTTTTAGTTTTACGGGTTACCCGAAAACTCATCTCGTGAACTTCGCTTGGTTCGATTTGATCCACTACTCTCAATAAATTTATGGTTTGAGTGATATATAGGCATGGTTATAGAGATAATACTACATGCTACAATCTGGATAAAACAATATCAACAACCAACATCAAACCCGACAAATCCAAGCAATTAAAAAGCGCCATCGATTGTTCTTGAGTTTACGGGTTGCCCGAAACTCAAGCGATCACAAGGGTACTACTTTGTTTTTATAGATTACAAGATATAGGTCCGGTTTATGTGGTATCAAGGTTTAAACTTGTAGTAGTGATGTCGAGTACAACTACATAACATCGATTATCATGACGACATCACCATCGCAAGTTTTGAACCTAATTCAAAGTATGGTTGAATCGAACACGTTTCTTCACGCTTCGGGTTTCCCAGATTTCAGTCAAGAACATTTGGTCAATCTTTACTTTGACCAAGTATAACTTTGCTTCTATGTATTTTCTAGGTAAGATAAAAGCTTTATTGCGTAGACCTTTTACTAGGCTACAACTTTAAACCTTTAAATCACCAAAACAATAAACGAAAACGGATCTACAAGGCCTGACATTCACTGTCAGACAACAAGAAAATAAAATTTCCAGATTTCTAAAATCATCAATTTTGAGCATCTAAGTGTTATGGATCTGAGTTATAACAACCCAGATCACTAAATGGCACCTTATAACATAACTTTAAACATTTAAACATAACATCTAACATGAAATCAAAAATCAAAATTTAGGTTTAAGGTTTTACCTTTATATGATCAAATTCTGAGAGAGAGAAGCTTGGTTGAGTGTTGGTGAAAAATGAGCAAAGTTAGTAGCATTTCTCTCTCTCAATCTATATATAATATGGTGGAATTGTTATGGATGATCAAATTTGAATGATTAAAGGTTGGTACTAGACCACATGGCTAGCTAGAGTTGGTCACCCACTCCTTACTAGGGCTAGATCTACACTCCACCTTATTAAAATAATCAAAAGGGTAGTTTGGTCATTTGGTGTTCACTTTTAGTGGCAATGTTGGCATTTCCTCTCACCCATTAGGGTTTAACCCTAGAGCTCCTAAAGTCCAAGTTCTAGGATTTTGAGATTAGGGCTAAAATGGGAATCTTAGTTTCTAAAAATGTGAATTAGGGTTCTCTAATTAAATTAGGTTTACTAATTACCTAGGATTTATAAATTAGGCTTTATAATATATTAATTACTATCAACCTTGCTAAATTAATACCTAGGGTTTATAACTTAGCAATTAGGGTTCAAATTTAATAATTAGGGTTTCTAGATATTAATTAGGGTTTACCTAATTAACATTAAATATAATAATTTCCATAAATTACATTACACAATAACTTAATAATTTTTATAGTCGTAATTGACTTATATACTATAATTTATCAGTAACGTTAGGGTTTGCACTTCTTTACTAAAACTGTTCTACACATTAACATTACACACATATAGAGCATCTTTATATTACTGAAATATAATTAATATTTTCATTCCTTATTCAAAGTCCAGTATTAGGGTTTTGAATTCATTTCCGACATAACCTTCATATATACCATTATTAATTAAGTTAAAATAATTAACTTAACTAATATAATAAAATACAAATCATAATAATCCTTATAATCATATCATATATATAATAATCATATTTTCATGGAAAATAAATAATAGATATTTTTATTACAAAATTAACTTATAATAAGAATATAACCTATAATGATCAATAATTCTTAAAAGAATTTATTTATAATTATTCACATAATAAATAGGTTTTATTTGTCAAATAAATACCTATACTTTTCTTTGCACATAATCCCACCTTTATAAAAAAAAATTAAATGCAAAAATTTATTATTTAATTATTTTGAAAATACTAAGGTATTACAGGGCCTATGAATGTCTGTCAATCGGTAGGTCAAATTATGCAAAAGGGGTCGAGCATTGGTTGCCCCATGCAAGAGCCCGGACCTACCGAAGAAATAAAGATACGATGAAAGAGGCAAAGAGGCTATACCCCCATCACAACTAAATATTTTATCGGGGGGAATTTGACGGGATGAATGGTGTCATGGTACGGTGGATGCCGTATTTAAGGTTCGATCATCTAATGGCATAAGAGTACCAGACAAAATTGTGTAGTGGGTCCTCGTGTATTCCCCTTATTTAATTGGCTCGACGTGGTAGAATTAAAAATATCAGATCGTGCCTTTGAGACAATTTGGGGAAGCGCAAGATATTCCTGAGGACCTGGTAGATATGGGTGAACTCTATCGAGAGTGGGATGGGATCTGCGCATTCGACTATATTGAGTTCCGGAGTCATTACATGGCCACGTGGTATGCATGGCAAAATATTTTTTCTGATACTGTGGTGGCCACGAGACTAATGATCAGTTTGGTTGCATACTTAAGTTGGTATAGGCGGATGAATCGTCTGAGAATTAGTTACCCACAAATTGAGTCAGACGAGACATATACACCACGTTACTTATAATTTCATTAACACGAAGATACAAACCTCGTAAGTTACAGTAGAATATTTTGTCAAATTAATTTATAATGTATTATAATCTTGTTGCTAATGAAGTGTATACTATTTTGTACAGATCGAGACTTTTTTCGGGACATTCTTTCGATCCCGCCTCTGCATAACCCTTGCCATGCGTATGAGGAGTGGTATGCAAGGTCGGTACTATTCACTGAGAAGTATTAGGGAGTTTTTGATGAAATGTACACTAGCATCCCCAACGTTCCCTAAGAGTAGTTCACACAAGAAACACCATTCTCCAATTTTAATCCATTTATTCAAAGCAGTCAAGGATACCTTTATAGGCCCGAGATGTCATTTATTGTTGAGAAGGAAGCACCAATATATGTATCACTGCATCCCCCTTTCATGAATCATTAGGGTCCGACTATTGATGATGAGACTACAGGACAATTGCAGCCTATGCATTTGGTCCCAATATTAGAAGAAACCCCAGTTATTTCATCATATACACAACCTATTTTTAGTGGAGAGGAAGGCGTGTCTGGAATTTTTCCTTCGTGTCTAAAGGTGGAACGGTCTTGGTACTTTAAGAAGGATCCTCTCAAACCACTAAAGGTAGAAAAGGTGGAGTGAATAAACATAAATTGATTTTTTGATGTGGTGAACGAAGAACAGTTTTCTCATGTAGGTCCTGATGACGAGTACAGATTGGTGCATAAGGACATACACGTATCTCAATTTGTTGAAGTTACGTAGAGATCAACTTCGGCAAGGACGGTACGAGTAGGACAAATTTTATTCCATACCCTGCTATTTTTTCCAATTACTATCTCAATGGTACAAAACATACAACAAACTGTCAGCAGCTAATAAGAAGAAATATGATGTTTACGATGTGACATCCTATTTTTTCAACCAAGGAGCCCAACCGAAAATGTCAGTGTGATTTTTCAATCCTTCCAGTAAACCACCATAACTCCCATTATTTTATGTTAGTTGTAGATATTAAACAATGGCGGGTTCTGTTGGTAGATTCTTTGTACGATGACGTACCAAGTGACAAAATAAGTGTTCGATATCACCTAGAGCTAGAATATATGGTATGTCCTTAATTTTGCCTATTTGATAATTTAATTATATTGATGTTATAGTATCATACTAACATTATCTCCCATTTAATGTACAATTTGATTTTGTTGCAAATGCTATGCGGATCTATAACCCTGAGAAGAACTTCACGAAGAAAAAGATGGCTTAGGCATTCAAGGCATCCAACCTAAAAAAAGAATCTTTAAGATTGTGGAGTCAATGTAAAGAAGTACGTTGACTACATTATCCAAGGAATGTCTTTAGGGGAGGTCGACTAGTTCGAAGATGATGCCTCCTTATTTAGATATAGAATTGCTCATGAATTGCATAATATTAACATTTATACTTATGGCTAGTAGTGTCACATATGTATCTTAATTTCTACATTATTAAAATGTAATATTGGATTTACACTGTGGTTTGGATGGTTCAGATGATGTATTTAAATTGATTTATATAGTATGTGAATATTTATTTTAGATTTGATGTTGGGTGTGATCTATGTAGTTTGTTTGAATATTCTTCATTATTTGTTGTAGTTGTGATGTAAGACCCAAACTTTTATAAATAAAGATGAATTTTCTATAAATATCATTTTGTGAATATTATGGAATGAATTTGATATAATGTTATAGTTGTGGGTAATATTTATAAATTTTGCAAAGTACGCAAGTTGTTATATAATATTCGATTGGTAGGAGAATATTCGTTTTAACAGGGAATATTCGTACAACGGCACAATCATTGGTGGACCCCACAATAGAATTATTATCAGATTGAGAAAACGACAAAAATACTTTATGAAAATAACGGCGGAAGTTTTACCGTTAACTGTTGAAACACCCGGTGTTAAAAGTACAGTAATACGCGTAGTTGCACAGTAGCACACGGTATTGATTATTGATGCTTATGTGATAAGTCACTCAATTTTGTTTTATTGGTATTATTAATGTAATAAAACAGAAAAGCTTTTTATATAAAACAGAATACTTTTATAAAGTTATTCGGCTAATAGTAAAACCTTTTTATATAAAATAGAATACTTTTATAAAGTTATCAATTTTATTAGACAATAATTAGAATATATTATATTTTATTATCCATAGTGTTTGCATAGTTCCTGCATAGTGTTTGCATAGTAAAATCTTTTATAAAGTTATTCGGTTTATTAGATTATAAATAGAATATATTATATTTTATTTAAAAGATTTTGTTTTAAATATGGACCGTCAGATTAAAGTAAATCAATCTGGACCGTTCATGAGTTAGTTACTATGCAGTCCATTTTTCTATAAATAGAAGCTCTTTCCTTCATTATTTCTTACGAATTCACTAAAACTCTAGAGAGAGAAATTATAGAGAAGCTATAGAAAAGTATTCCGCCCTTCCTACTCTTATATTCAGCTTTTTACTTAAGGGATATTATTTGTTGTACTCGTTAGGGTATTCCTTCTTTCTTATTGGTGAAATTCTTTTGTTATCCCATTCTTTATTATTCGTTGGAATAACTCAGATATCTTGGGATACCCTTTACTTGGTGAAATTCTTCATTAATCCATTATTTATTATTCATTGGAACATCCATGCTCACATGCGTTTTTACTTTGGACTCGGTTCCATTCTTTATTATTATGTTGGAATATCCGCTCGTGTGTTTTACGCCGGACCGGTTCCATCTTTATTATTCTCATAGAATATCCCATTCGTGCATTTTACGCTCGACCGGTTCCATTCTTTATTATTCTTTGAATATCCTGTCTGCATGCGTTTCTGGCCGGACCGGTTCCGTTATTTATTATTACATTGGAATAACTCGCACTGGCGTGCTCCTATCGCATGCCCGGTGATTTCTTTTGTTATTCCATTCTTTATTATACTCAGTTGGTTAAAACTTTGACTTATACTTCATGAAATTAGTGGAATATCCTTGATATTTGCGCTTCATCCAAAGATATCTTTCATGAAAAATATTCTTCCGAGCATTCTTGAATTTTACTCTATAAAGAAGTATCATGTTGACAATTTGGACGTTATTAGTTCCTGGATAAATTAATTCTTGAACTTGTTTTATTGAATTCATATATCATTGTCATCATCCTCATGTTTATATTATGTTGAAAGTCATCTGTGGCGTGTAGTGCATAGATGGACTTGGTATGATTATGACCAGGGATTATTCGTTGTAATCATGACCGTAATGTTACAAATGATGTGGAAAAAGTCCTCATTGACCTGTAGTGCATTAATGGACAGTTGTTGGCATGATCATGACCATTGATGAATACACGAATATCCTCGGGTCGTGGTGAATGGATAATTTGTGGTTGTGATACTAATGAATATCCTCGGTAGTAGTGAAGTGGGATGATGTGGATTATTTATGGTGACTCTCGCCGATAAAAAAGTCATGAAAACCTTTTAAATCATAGAAGATAGTAGATTTTATTCTCTACTTGACTCTTCTAATGGATTGCTTGTTCCGTTGCAGTTAAACTTGATGTTTGTTATATTTTATCAGTTTAACACTGTTGGAGGCTAATGATAATTTATTCTGCATTATCTTAGTCATAATATTTCTTCCTGGGCTAGTTGAGCTCACCCTTTCTTTCATTGTTCTCTTGAGAAATGAGAATATAGGCGGGACGAGTGGAGAACGGAGTGATGGACCGATGATAGTATTAGTAGTCCTCACTATTCATTAAATAGTGTGACAATAAATGTAATGAGGACTTATTCTCGAGAGTGGATATTGTCTGAAGACAATATTTGTATTAAAACTCACAGCTCTCTTGTTGTATATTAAAGATTGTATTTGTATTCTGTACTATGTATTTGGCGACTCAGAATAGGTGATGTATACCTATTTTGGGGGCGTTATAGTTGGTATCAGAGCTTAGAGATATGATCCCTGGCTAAGATGTGAGACTAGAACTAGGAGGGGAGAGACGGTCACCGCTAAACAGTTCAAGGAGCTGGGACCACCGGAGTTTATTGGAGAGCCAAAACCACTTAAGGCGGAAGCATGGATAAAGCAGATCACCAAGATATTTGATGTCTTAGGATGCTCCGATGAGCAAAAGGTTCCCTTTTCCGCCTTTATGTTATGAGGAGAGGCAGACATCGGTCGAATCAGAAGCGTACTCAACTCCGCCGCCAGACCGAAAATGTCTTGGGAGAAGTTCCAAGAACTATTTAACGACAAGTACTTTCCCCGAAAGTATTCATCACATGAAGGAGGTGGAGTTCATCAAGTTGGAGCAGGATAATATGACCGTGTCGCAGTATGAAGCTAAGTTTGCCAAGTTGTCCAGGTTTGCGTCCCACTTGGTGGATAATGAAGAGAAAATGACGCGTATGTTTTTAAGAGGTTTGAAGCCGGAGATACGTCAACATCTTATTTCTCATAAACTTTGTTTGTATTCAGATGTTGTAAATAGGGCTCAGTTAGTGGAGCGCGCTAATGAGTCAACACAACCAAAAGAGAGCAGGTGGCAAAATGATAATACCAGTGCGAGCAGTCATCGAAGTGGTGACAACAAGCGTGGAGGGAATCAACAAGCCAGAAATGGTAACCACTTCGGTGGTAATCAGGGCCAAAGCAATAAGAATGGACATTTCAAGAAGAGGAGATTCAATAATGATGGAAAGACGCGTCAAGACCAAATTTCCGTTGTTAAAGAAGGAGAACGACCACCTATCATATGCTTCAAATGCGGAGGGAGGGACACATCACCAAATCAAGCTAGCGATGTCGTCCAAAGCATGTTATAATTGTGGAAGAGAAGGTCACTTAGCCCGATTTTGTCGCTCACCAAGACAAGTTCAAATTAGGATGGAGGCACCAAAGGTCATCCCGGAAAAGTCAAAGCCGGTAGTGCAAGGGAGAGCGTTTGTTGTGACCTCCCAAAAAGCAAGGAACCCGAATGAGGTCATCACGGGTAAGCTTATCATAAACTCTAGCGAAGTCTATACTTTATTTGATACCGGTTCTACCCATTCTTTTATTTCTCCTACTTGCGCTCAATGATTAAATTTGACTCCAGAGAAATTAGACTTTGACTTATCTGTGGAAACTCCATTGGGAAAAACCTTCATTACATCCATTGTTTATAAGTCTTTTTTGATTCAAATCGGTACCCTCACATTACTTGTCGATCTTATTTCATTGAAAATACTTGCATTTGACGTGATTTTAGGGATTGATTGGTTAACTACTCATCATGCTAAAATTGATTATTTTCGTAAGGTTGTTAACTTTCATATTCCTAATCAACCTATTATGCAAATTCAAGCGACCAAACCATTAAAATCAATCACGGTCATCTCAAGCCATAAAGCTATTCGTTTATTAAAAAACGGATGTCAAACTTTCTTAGCCCACGTCACAGATCTAAACAAAAATACGTTAGTTTTGAATGATATTTCTATTGTTAATAAATTTCCTGACGTATTCCCTAAAGAACTTCCTGGCCTACCCCAAGAGCGTGAAATTGAATTTTGTATCGACCTTGAACCCGGTACAAAACCCATTTCCAAAGCCCCTTATCGAATGGCTCCTATTAAACTTCAGGAGTTAAAGACCCAACTGCAGGAATTGTTAGACATTGGCTTTATTTGTCCTAGTACTTCTCTTTGGGGTGCTTCTGTTGTATTCGTGAAAAAGAAAGATGGGAGTATGCAACTTTGTATTAATTATCAAGAGTTGAATCATGTCACCATCAAAAATAGGTACCCATTGCCACGTATTGATGACCTGTTTGACCAGTTGCAAGGAGCCAAATTCTTTTCAAAGATTGATCTTCATTCCGGATATCACCAATTGAAGATTAGAACCGATGACATTCCAAAGATGGCTTTCAGAACTCGGTACGGGCATTATGAATTCCTAGTCATGTCCTTTGGATTGACTAATGCTCCTACTGCCTTCATGGATATGATGAACCGAGTATTCAAGAAATATTTGGATCACTTTGTGGTCGTCTTTATTGATGACATCCTTATTTATTCCAAAAGCCGTGAAGATCATGAGCAACACTTGAGGCTAACACTCCAAAAGCTCCGTGAATACAAGATTTATGCTAAGTTGAAGAAATGTGAGTTCTGGCTTGAGGAAGTAGCATTCCTTGGGCACGTAGTATCAAGTCATGGAATATCAGTTGACCCGGCAAAGATTGAAGCAATTCAAAGCTGGGAGCAACCTAAATCAGTGACCGAAGTACGTAGCTTTCTCGGCTTAGCTGGTTATTATCGGAGATTCGTGGAAGGATTTTCTCGAATAGCTACTCCATTAACTCAGCTGACTCGGAAAGATACAAAGTTCGGTTGGAGCGAAGAATGTGAGAAGAGTTTTCAAGAACTCAAGAGGAGACTCATTTCAGCACCTGTTCTGACAATACCATCTGGCTCGGAGGGATTTGTCGTCTACAGTGATGCTTCGGGTAAAGGGTTGGGATGTGTTCTCATGCAACATGGGAAAGTCATAGCCTATGCCTCAAGACAACTCAAAGAATATGAGAGGAATTATCCTACTCATGACCTAGAGTTAGCAGTTGTTGTCTTCGAACTTAAAATTTGGAGGCATTACTTCTATGGGGAGAAGGTGGAGATCTTTACGGATCATAAAAGCATCAAATATTTGTTCACTCAAAAGGAACTCAACATGCGAAAATGACGTTGGCTTGAACTGTTGAAAGATTATGATCATACCATCCAATACCATCCTAAAAAGCGAACGCGTGGTAGATTTACGCATTGGTAAAGATCATATGCAAGTCGAAAGTCGATATTGTCAACACAAAGGCCCATTTGTGTGACTTGCAAAGGATGGAGATAGATTTAAAGACTCAGGACCCATGTGATGATGGTGAATATACTGAGTAGAACCGACTTTAATTGATAAAGTTAAAGTCGCTTTCGAGCTACGGCACTGGAGCCGATGCGTATGAGGAAGAAAGTCTGAGAAGGTGCTATCTTTAAGCAAGAATCGATGAAGAAGGAATACTTTGAGTCAACTCCGGACTTTGTGTTCCTAACGACCCTGATTTAAAGTATAAAATCATGATGGAGGCGCATAACACACCTTTTGTAATCCATCATGGGGGTACCAAAATGTATCATGATATTCGTCATACATTTTGGTGGAGCAATATGAAGAGAGAGATAGCGCTGTTTATCTCAAGGTGTCTAACTTGTCAACGAGTTAAAGCGGAGCATCAAGTACCAAAAGGTCCATTGCAACCACTTGAAATTCCAGAATGGAAGTGGGAGCACATTACCATGGATTTCGTTGTCGGTCTTCCTAAGGTTTCTCATGGTATAGATGCGATTTGGGTCATTGTTGATAGATTGACCAAGTCTGCTCATTTCTTACCGATACGAGAAACTTATACACTTGAACATCTTGCTCATGTATGTACATAAACGAGTTTGTAAGATCGTATGGTATGCCAAGATCCATAGTTTCGATCGAGATCCAAGATTCACTTCACGATTTTGGGTTAGTTTACGAAATCTATGGGCACAGATTCTGATTTAGCTTTCAGATATCATCCTCGACAGACAACGATGGAGAGGACTATTCAAACTCTTGAAGATCTATTAAGACTCGTGTCCTTGATTTCAAGGGAAGTTAGGACAAGTTCTTACCATTGGTGGAGTTTTCCTACAACAACAAAGTTATCAAGCAAGTATTGGCATGGCTCCATTCGAGCGCCAGATGGGAAGAAAGTGTCGTTCTCCAAATGTCTTTGGGATGAGGTGGGTGAAGCAACGTTGTTAGGACCAGAGTTGGTACGTATGACTACGGAAAAGATTCAAACGATCCGACAACGTATAAAAACCTCAACATATTGACAAAAGAGTTATGCTGATCTTCATCGAAAGGACGTGGAATTCGATATAGGAGATCGTGTGTTGTTACGTGTTGCTCCATGGAAAGGAGTTACGAGATTTGGAAATAGAGGAAAGCTCAATCCTCGATTCATCGGCCCATTTTAATCCTCGATTGAGTAGGAACTGTGGCTTATAGACTCGCTTTACCGCCAAGTATGTCTTGTGTTCATAACATTTTTCACATATCCATGTTACATAAATATGTGGAAGACCCGAACCACATTATTGAGTTAGAACCGGACAAAATAGTGGAAGATTTAACGTATGAAGAGGTTCCTGTTCAAATCTTGGATAAGAAGGAACATATTCTACGCTCCAAGGTTATACCTCAAGTCAAAGTTTTGTGGAGAAACCACGATGTTGAGGAAATGACTTGGGAGTTAGAATCTAAAATAAAATCAAAGTATCCTCGCCTCTTCGACATACTAGGTACGTACCCTAATTTCGAGGGCAAAATTTCATAAGAAGGGGAGGTTGTAAGACCCCAACTTTTATAAATAAAGATGAATTTTCTATAAATATCATTTTTGAATATTATGGAATGAATTTGATATAATGTTATAGTTGTGGGTAATATTTATAAATTTTGCAAAAATACATGAAGTTGTTATATAATATTCGATTGGTGGGGAATATTCATTTTAACAGGAATATTTTTACAACTAAGACAATCATTGGTGGAACCCACAACGGAATTAATGCCTCGGATTAAGAAACGCGACAAAAATACTTTATGAAAATAACGGTGGAAGTTTTATCGTTAACTGTTGAAACACCCGGTGTTAAAAGTACGATGTCTGCGTAGTTGCATAGAAGCACACGATATTGATTATTGATGCTTATGTGATAAGTCACTCAATTTTGTTTTATTGGTATTATTAATGTAATAAAACAGAAAAGCTTTTTATATAAAATAGAATACTTTTATAAAGTTATTCGGCTAATAGTAAAACCTTTTTATATAAAATAGAATACTTTTATAAAGTTATCTGCTTTATTAGACAATAATTAGAATATATTATATTTTATTATCCATAGTGTTTGCACGTGCACAGATATAGTGTTTGCATAGTTAAATCTTTTATAAAGTTATTCGGTTTATTAGATTATAAATAGAATATATTTTATTTTATTTAAAAGATTTTACTTTAAATATGGACCGTCAGATTAAAGTAAATCAATCTGGACCGTTCATGAGTTAGTTACTATACAGTCCATTTTTCTATAAATAGAAGCTCATTCCTTCATTATTTCTTACGAATTCACTAAAACTCTAGAGAGAGAAATTATAGAGAAGCTATAGAAAAGTATTCTGCTCCTTCCTTACTCTTATATTCAGTTTTACGGTAAGGGATATTATTTTTTGTACTCGTTAGGGGTATTCCTTCTTTCTTATTGGTGAAATTCTTTTGTTATCCCATTCTTTATTATTCTGTTGAATAACTCAGTATAATGCTGATATACCCTATACTTGGTGAAATTCTTCTGTTATTCTATTATTTATAATTCTCATTGGAACATCCTCGTCATGCAAGCGCTTTACACGGACTGGTTCCATTCTTTATTATTCTATTGGAATATCCTCAGATGTGTGTTTTACTGTGGGACCGGTTCCATCTTTTATTATTCTCGCTGAATATCCTATCTCATGCATTTTACGCCGACCGGTTCCATTCTTTATTATTCTCGTTGGAATATCCTCGTCATGCATTTTTGGCCGGACCGGTTCCGTTATTTATTATTCTGTTGGAATAACTCCTTGCTGTGCTTGATCTGGTGATTTCTTTTGTTATTCCATTCTTTATTATACTCAGTTGGTTAAAACTTTGACTTCTATACTCCATGAAATTAGTGGAATATCCTTGATATTTGCGCTTCATCCAGTATCTTTTCATGGAAATATTTTTCTGAGCATTCTTGAATTTTACTCTATAAAGAAATATCATGTTGACAATTTGGACGTTATTAGTTCCTGGATTAATTAATTCTTGAACTTGTTTTATTGAATTCTTATATTATTGTCATCATCCTCATGTTTATATTATGTTTAAAGTCATCTGTGGCCTGTAGTGCATAGATGGACTTGGTATGATTATGACCAGTGATTATTCGGTGTAATCATGACCGTAATGTTACAAATGATGTGGAAAAAGTCCTCATTGACTTGTAGTGAATTGATGGACAGTTGTTGGCATGATCACGACCATTGATGAATACACGAATATCCTTGGCTGTGGTGCATGGATAATTTGTGGTTGTGATACTAATGAATATCCTCGGCGTAGTGCGGGGATGATGTGGATTATTTATTGTCGATTTCTCGCGATAAAAGTCATGAAAAACCTTTTAAATCATAGAAGATAGTAGATTTTATTCTCTACTTGACTCTTCTAATTGATTGCTTGTTCCGCTGCAGTTAAACTTGATGTTTGTTATTTTTTATCAGTTTAACACTGTTGAAGGCTAATGATAATTTATTCTGCATTATCTTAGTCATAATATTTCTTACTGGGCTAGTTGAGTTAACCTTTTTTTTCACTGTTCTCTTCAGGAAATTAGAATATAGCTGGGACGAGTCGGGGAACGTATTGATGGACCAGATGATAGTATTAGTAGTCCTCACTATTCTGTTAAATAGTGTGACAATAAATGTAATGAGGACTTATTCTGAGAGTGGATATTGTCTAGAAGACGGTATTTGTATTAAAACTCACAGCTCTCTTGTTGTATATTAAAGATTGTATTTGTATTATATACCATGTATTTGGCGACTCAGAATAGGTGATGTATACCTATTTTGGGGGCGTCACATGTGATATTTTGTTTACAGTTTAAAAGCATACATGGGGAATAACCTAAATCCATATTGTATTATTTTTTTAAAAAACGGGCATCCACAGTTTAATACTGCAGAGCCAGTAAGAACCATCTAGGGACTTGAGGAAAAAAAATCTCATTTAGCATTCGAAATATTAAACTACGAAGCCTGTAGAATTAAAACGACAACGTTTTAGTTGAACTTATTGTCCGCAGTATTAAACTATTGACGGGAGATTTTGCCTCTAAGACTAAAACGATGTCATCTCGTATCATAAGGGAAGATAACGTTCATAATTTAATATTGCGGACGAGAGAATTTTTTAAGGAGGGGTATTTTGGTCATCTGTCTCATCTGTAGTATTAAACTAAGTAATACTGAAAATTAAACTACGGACTGGAGTAATATAGGTTGTTAGATATCTGGATAGACAATTAGGATTTGCTGTAAGGATAAACATTTTTATACAACGTTAGTTATGGATTAGCCCCTATATATATACTAGTAATGCACATGCCTGAAGGCACGATGTAACAAAAAATTAGATTAAAATTTGAAAAATATTACATTACCTAAAGACACATACCATCACAATTCACCATACCACCACAATAATTAATACATACTCAATCATCAACACATATCCAACCACCAAAATATCAAGCTAGTCGGTACTAATTTCAAGAATTTTCGATAGAGTTTCCTTTAAAAATTAATATCCAGAAAATTCTAAACCTGTCTACAAAACTTACAATCATCAATACATATCTAAACCACCAAAAAAACCATCATTCCATACCCAAAAATCATCATAACCATGTAATATTAGTTAACTTTACAAAACAAGGAACATAAAAAATACAAACATGCAAAAAATAGATAAACAACATGTTTAGCATAAGACACATTACATTACGGCTTACACCAAGTATTCTTCACAACGTACACCAAGTATCCTTCAATGTATATTTGAAAATATTTGAAATATAAAAATTATCGAAATATGTGAGTCAAAATATAACAACTGTAAATTCGAAACATAAGAACACTTACTTTACCCTGAATTATCTAAAAAATAAATGAGCACACACATTTGTATGTAGTGGGGGATGATTTAGATTGATATAAGTAAGAATTTAGAGAGATTGTAACAAATTATCAATGTATTTAGGAAAAGATATGGATGAATGTAGACTTACAATCAAATAAAGTATTCTTAGTACCATTTCAGCAAACGGTTCATTTGCTTAATGATTTAACTCATAAATCTGTATTGGTGGCAGTATAATGGTGTGAGTTTGATTTGTGAGTCTCTGATTGGTTACAATTATGTGTGTGTGTTGTGTGTCTGCATGAGAAGTAGAGAAATATAGAGAGTCTTAGTCATAGAGACTTTCACACCTAGACAATTGTTTGGTCAGTGATGGGTTAGTCATCGTCAAAGGTGGACAGGTCGGTACTATATTTCATATCATTTAACTCTCTTAAATGTTTTCTTCATCCCTTCAAACCTTCTCTTCATCACTATCCTTAATGTCCTCGTATCAATACGAACACACGTTGCCAAATGAGGAGAATGCACAACCACTTAAATTATTCACATAAACAATAAATTGAACACTATTTATATTATAGGAATAATAAAGTTATTTTGATGCAGTAACATAAAACTAGATTTACCTGATTACGTCGGCCCCATCCACAAAGGTCCATTGTATATACTCTATCGTTCTCGTTGACAAATTCACTCCAATCCTACAAAGAATGAACCTCATTGTAAAATTAAAAGTTAAAATGTTGAAAATATTACATAATTCAGTAGAAATAAACTTGTTTAAACTATACCATTTACTTATCGTAAGAATATTATAACAAACTTTTGGGTAAAAAATATTTGTGGTGAAATTCAACCCATCTTCCGGAAGGAGGACAGTAATACGATCCAAAGATGTGCATCTAGATAGTGCCACATAAAGGTGTCCATGACTAAAAATAGGTGTCCGCAAATCAATCCCAATGAACTTGACAGATTGTCCTTGGTGTGACGCCCCCAAAATAGGTATACACAACACCCATTCTGAGTCGCCAAATACATGGTACAAAAAGCAAACTACAACTTCAATAATACAAATGTCGTGTGAAATACGACAATATATACTGTGAGTTTAAATATAATATTGTCTTCTAGACAATATCCACATGCAAATAAATCCCCATCATAATTATTGATTCATTATTTTACAAAAATGGTGAGGACTACTAAACAACTCTCTCTAGAACCTTCATTCCATACCCCGACTAGTACTCGCTACATTCTCGCCTCCCGAAGAAAAAAAATGGAACAACAAGGAAAAGGGTAAGCTCAACTAGCCCGAAGAAGAATATTATGACTAAGATAATATACAACAAATTATCGTTAGTCTTCAACAGGAAAAATCGATAGAATACAATAGTAACAAGTTTCGGATCAATATTCGCAATGGAAATAATAATTCATAGAAGAGTTACGTGAGAATGAAATCTACTATAATCTATGAATTTAACGAAATTCATCATCAATATTTTATCCTTGTAACATCAATCAATATGCATCCGAATCAAATATTCATCTTTGCACTACAGCCAAAGATATTCATCGATTAATTCATGTTCATTTAAACACTGCTCATCTTTTGCACTACTGAGCCAAAGATATTCTTCAAATCATTCATCTTTTGCCACTACAGCCAAAGATATTCAATAATATCATCATTTAAGACCGAGGATGATGAAAATATTTTTAAAGAAACGAATCCAAAGAAACAAAATGACAAGGATTAAGGATTAAGGATTCTTGGTTTTATCCACGCCACCAAAATACCTCAAAAATAATCATAGTGGTGTAAAATTCAAGAATGATCAAAACATGGATACAATCGAGTTAGTATCCGCAATAGATATTTTGGACAAAAAGAAGAAATTTTATTTTTCTATTGAATAGTGTCAGATATCGTGAATAGTCCGAGTATAATGCGAATAGTAACTCAGACACCAAAAGATAGAAATTCCACAAAAAACATCTTCACGCTTCATGAATAGTACTCGTGAATAAGAACTCGTGAATAAGAACTCATGAATAAGTAACTCATGAATAAGAACCCATGAATAGTAACCCCGACATGAAAAAGTTCCAAATTTGATAAAAACTTCAGATCAACATTTCAAAGATAATGATATTGAAGAAATAATATCATTACAAAAAAATAATATCCTCACTTACCTCGAAAGATCAAGATTTCTAAATTGAAACACCTGGATATAAAGCTATGACTTGACTTGCACCGTATAGCAATACTCAAAGTATACTCAAAATACTCACAAGAATACGCTCGATAATATAGAGAGAGAAAACTTGATTTAAATTGTGATTTTCAATTCTAACCTAAGCACCTTATTTATAGAAATTGCTTAAACACCAAAGCAGAAAAATTTAATAAATTAATATATATATATATATATCAAATTCATACGCCAACCTTAGAATTCAGATCCTAGCATTTCCCACATGCCACCTTCTAGAAAGAAATGATAAAAACGTTTTTCATAAAATAAATAATTAAAACTTACAAAAATTAATTATTTTGAGCTTCGAACTTCAATAATTCATAATAAATAGCCCTTTCATCAGAAAATTCGAATCTCGCGAGTTTTTATAGGAAATTCAATTCTCTACAACTTTGCAGAAGAAAGTTTTTCCAAATTCCAAATAGAAATTGACCGAAATCCACAAACGAGACGATTTTACGTGCTATAATCAAATTTCACCAATAAATGGGGTCCACCGACATGTTTAACATGTTTTAAACATTTATTGCAACAAAATACTCTTCCTCCTCAGTATACTCATATATCCCACATTCGTTGTAAAATATCACCGTTAATATATTATTAAAATAATATATTTAAATGAATTATTTTATCGTAAAAAGATAAAATATTAATTTTCAACAATTGTCATTTTAAAATTTTCTCCATCTATATCCACATAAAATCAATATTTTCCTCATCATATAAATCAATAATTAATTATTCACAAATAATATTACGTAATCACAATATTTACAACCTGTGCTTCTGTGAAAGAGGGGGCTTTCCAATAAGAATTTCTTCTTCTCGGCCGCAATTAGGTGACTAAACCTCTCCTTAGATGAACTTTCTAGACATTGCCAACAATGTTATCTAATAATATTATTCGGATAATATGAATTATTGCTTCGATAATGAAAATAATTTGTGTAATGACAATTATCAAACAACAAAGAATATAAAATATCAACGCAAAGAATTATTAACTCAATAAAATACTCGAATAAGAATTATCGTAACCATTATTGAGTAGTGCCTTCACGTAAGAATCAATAATTGGTGCAATACCAAGTGCTACTGCTCAACAACGCCAGCGTTTTAGTGTGTTTTAACCAACGGTATTCCAACAAGATAATCTGTAACAACTACGCCATTATTTAAAAACAACTTATATTTGTCGCTTTTCTTCATCCAATCGCTTTCATGGGGGCTCCACACATGGTCGCTACTTGGCATTGCATTTAATATTCTCGATCGCATTTAATATTCCACGACCAAACGAATATTCCCCGACAACAATGAATATTTTATAACCACTTGCTTATTTTGAAATATTTGCATATTTAACCCTTAACTATCCACATTAATCAAATCAACCCTTACTATTTCAAAATAATAAATAAAGGAAATTCCTTTATTTAAAAAAATTTCGGTCTTACAACCTCCCTCCTTATGAAATTTCGTCCTCGAAATTGACGTGACGCACTGTGTTTCAAAAGGTGAGGATACCTCGCTTTCATTTCCGCTTTCCAATTCCCGTGTCATTTCCTCTATAAAGCATGATTCCTCCACAAAACTTTAACTTGTGGTATAACCTTTCACAGCCGTAGGGACATGCTCCTTCCTATCCAAAATCTTGACAGTACCTCCTCATACGTTAAGTCTTCTATTATCTCGTCCTGCTTCTAACTCTATAACGTGGTTCGGTCTTTCACATATTTACGAAGTACGAGATATGTGAAACACATTATGAACACGAGACATACTCGGAGGTAACGCAAGTCTATAGGCTACATTTCCTACTTCGGTCAAGAATTTGAAATGGACCGATAAATCGTGGATTGAGCTTTCCTCTCTTCCCAAATCTTGTAACTCCCTTCCATGGAGCAACTCGCAACAATACACATGATCCCCACATTAAATTCCACGTCCTTTCGATGAAGATCCGCATAACTCTTTTGTCGATCTTGTGCCGCTTTGTATACGCTTGTCGAATCATTTGGATCTTTTCGGTGATCATACGCATTAACTTCTGTCCCAACAATGTTGCTTCACCCCCACCTCATCCCAACATATCGAGAACGACATTTTCGTCCATATAATTCTTCAATGGAACCATGCCTATATTTGTTTAATAACTATTATTGTATGAGGATTCCACCAATGGCAAGTACTTATCCCAACTTCCTTTGAAATCTAGGACACGAGTTTTAATATATCTTCAAGAGTTTGAGTAGTCCTTTCGATTGCCCATCCGCTTTGAGGATGGTATGCCAAATCGAATCAGAAATTGCGTGCCCATAGCTTTCTAACCCAAAATCATGAAGTGAATCTTGGGTCACGATCTAAAACTATGGATACTTTGCATGCCATGCAATCTCACAATCTCATTTACGCATATACGAGAAAGACGTTCAAGGAATAAGTCTCTCAGATTTGGTAAGAAATGAGCGTACTTGGTTAATCTATCAACAATAACCCAAATAGCATTGATGCCTTGAGAAACCGCAGAAAGACCCGTAATGAAATCCATAGTAATGTGTTCCCACTTCCATTCCTAAATCTCAAGTGGTTGCAACGGACCCTTAGGTACAAGATGCTCCGCCTTTACACGCTAGCAAGTTAAACACATCGAGATAAACTTTGCAATCTCTCTCTTCATATTGTTCCACCAAAATGTATGTCAAGATCACGATACATTTTAGTACTTCCAGATGGATTGCAAATGGCGACATGTGCCTCCATCATAATCTTGTACTTCAAATCGTAGTCGTTAGGAACACAAAGTCTAGAGTGGACTCAAGTATCAATTCTCGCCCCTAATAGCTCCTTCTTGTACTTTCTTCTTCATACGCATCAACTCCGGCCTGCGGGCTTGAGCAACCTTAACTTTTTCTATTAAAGTTGGCTCTATGCGTATACTTGACATCATCGCACTCGCGTCCCATATATAATCTTCTACTCACCGCGTCGCCTACCACGCTCGCTTTTCCAGATGGCATGATCGTAACATGTGTTTGAAATGAGTTTCCTCTTGAGTTCTTGAAGCTCTTCCCACATTCCTCGCTCCATTCGAATTTTGTATCTCTACGAGTCACCAAGTTAATGGAATAGCGATTCGAGAATATCCTTCAACGAATCTCCGATAATAACCAACTAAGCCTAAAGCTTACGCCTTTCGATAATCGACTTTAGGTTGCTCTCAATCGCGACTCATATCCCAATCTTGGATAAGACGTCACAATGACACCTATCGCTTTACTATCGCATCGAATATGACGTCCCTACAGAGAGAGTCTCGGCTTAGGTGAATTCCACAAAGGAAGTCACAAAATAAAGGCTCAGTACCAAATTCTATAGTTGAATTTTAACTCACGAAGTTCAATAGAGCCATTCGATATGAGATTTTAGAAATGAGTTTTGTACCGGGTTCAAAGTCGATACAAAATTTAATATCGAAGCTTTGGGAGTAAGCGAAGAAATTCTTCAGAAATACGTCGGGAAAAATCAATAACAACAGAATATTATTCAAATCGACGTGTCTTTATTCAAATCCATAACATGGACTAAGAAAACTTGACATCCGTAATAAACGAATGACTTCATGGCTTGATATGAAAATGTTTGACTACAATGGTTTGATTGCTTGAATTGAATAACAAAGTTGCTTAGGAATATGAAAACTAACAACCTTACAAAAGCAATCAATTTGGCATGATGAGTAGTTAACCTTAAAATCACATCAAAAGCAAATATCTCTATAGAAATAAGGTTAACGGTAATGTGATAGTGCCAACTTGAATCAAGCAAGATTTTTAAACAACGGATGTAATGAAAGTTTCTCCTAATGGAGTCTCCACAGATAGGTCAAAGTTTAATTTCTCCGTAGTCAAGTTCAAACGCGTTGAGCGCAAGTAAGAGAGATAAAAGAATGGGTAGAACCAATATCTAGTAAGGTATATACTTCGCAAGAATTTATAATTAACTAACCTGCTAACTTCGTTCGGGTTCCTCGCATTTTTTGACCAAATCCACAACAAACGCTTCTTCCGGAATCGCTGACTTTGACTTTTCTCATTACGATCTTTTGAGTCACCGTCCCCATTGAACTAGGTTTCGCCATCGTATAATCTCGAGCGATATGTCCTTCCTTTCCACAATTATAGCATACCTTGAATCTTGTAGGCGCTTTGACCGATATGTCCCTCTTTTCCGCATTTGTAGCATATGACCCGTGGGTCGTTCTCCTCCCTTAAAACTAGTTGCTCTTGGCCGACGTCTTCACATGGTCGTTGTTGAATCTCCTCTTTTTAAAATCTCCTCCCGACTCGCTTCTTCTATTTTCATGGCCACGATTACCACCAGAGTAGTTATCGCCTTTGTTTGTATTCTTCTTTCTCCGCCGTTATCGTTATTCGATGACCTATATCTTCTCAGATGATCCTGGTTATGGTCCCTCGGTTGAGCGTATTTCGTTATCTCGCCTAACAACCGAGCCCCATTGACAACATCCGAATAGAGAAAATTTATGAGAAATGAGATATCGACGTATGTCGGGTTTCAAACCTCTCGAAAACATCCGCGTCATACGCTCCTCATTCTCCACCAAATGAGGTGCAAACTCGATAACTCCGCCGAACTTCGCCTTGACTTTGGGACACCGCTCATGTTATTCTCGCTTCAAGTCTAATAAACTCCACTTCCTTCATACGACGAATACTTTCGTAAAGTACTTGTCATTGAACTGCTTTCAAACGCTCTCCCACGACATGTCTTTGAAAATTGCAAATGGATGGTACGCTTCACGATTCCCACCGATGTCTGCCTCTCCGCCAACATAAAAAGGCGCGAATGGAACTTTTGTTCTCCGTGCATCCCAAGACATCGAATATCTTGGTAATTTGTTTGACCCATGTCTCCGCTTTAATCGGATCCGCTTCCCGCAGTGCACTGGTCCCAACTCCCAACTTTTGAATCGCTTGGCTGACCAACCACGTGAATTCGCTATCATTTCCTCCTCATTTTGAACACGAGTCTCCTCGTCCGATTTTTGCATGAACTGCAAAAAGCTTCTAAACATCCCTCGCTCATCATCTCGCTTCAATGGTGTTGTTCATGGGAGGAACATTACCAACTTGTTGCACGCTTCTCCTCGTTGGTGAGTGAGGCATCTCCACGGTCTCATTTGCTCCATCATAATATTCTCAATCGACATTCTCAAATCTTGTCATAAAATAAGGGTTAATTAAGGAAATCAATATATCACATAATATCCTATATATCTTGACCAACTAACAAATAAGCTTAGGTAGGACACACTAGCGAAGGATTTACTCGTCTCTCCCTCCTAGTTTTATTCCCCGATCTCCGCCAGAGATCATATCCTAAGCTCGATACTAATCGTGACGCCCCCAAAATAGGTATACACAACACCCATTCTGAGTCGCCAAATACATGGTACAAAAAGCAAACTACAACTTCAATAATACAAATGTCGTGTGAAATACGACAATATATCTTAATGAGAGTTTAAATATAATATTGTCTTCTGAGACAATATCCACATGCAAATAAATCCCCATCATAATTATTGATTCATTATTTTACAAAATGGTGAGGACTACTAAACAACTCTCTCTAAAACCTTCATTCCATACCCCGACTAGTACTTCGCTACATTCTCGCCTCCCCGAGAAGAAAAAATTGGAACAACAAGGAAAAGGTGAGCTCAACTAGCCCAAGAAAGAATATTATGACTAAGATAATATACAACAAATTATCGTTAGTCTTCAACAGGAAAAATCTGATAGAATACAATGACAACAAGTTTCGAGATCAATATTCGCAATGAAATAATAATTCATAGAAGAGTTACGTAGAGAATGAAATCTACTATAATCTATGAATTTAATAAATCCATCATCAATATTTTATCCTCAGTAACATCAATCAATATGCATCTGGAATCAAATATTCATCTTTGCACTACAAAGCCAAAGATATTCATCGATTGGTCATGTTCATTTAAACACTGCTCATCTTTGCACTACGTGCCAAAGATATTCTTCAGAATCATTCATCTTTGCACTCAAAGCCAAAGATATTCAATAATATCATCATTTAAGACCGAGGATGATGAAAATATTTTTAAAAAACGAATCCAAAGTGAAACAAAATGACAAGGATTAAGGATTAAGGATTCGTACTTGGTTTTATCCACGCCCAAAAATACCTCAAAAATAATCATAGTGGTGTAAAATTCAAGAATGATCAAAACATGGATACAATCGAGTTAGTATCCGAATAGATATTTTGGACAAAAGAAGAAATTTTATTTTTCTTGAATAGTGTCAGATACGTGAATAGTCTTGATATCGTGAATAATGCCAGATATACGTGAATAGTAACTCCGACACCAAAAGATAGAAATTCCACAAAACATCTTCACGCTTTATTTAATAGTACTCGTGTGAATAGTAACTCGTGAATAAGAACTCGCTGAATAAGAACTCGTGAATAGTAACTCATGAATAAGAACCCATGAATAGT
Source organism: Panax quinquefolius (assembly GCA_020205615.1). Taxonomy (NCBI): domain Eukaryota; kingdom Viridiplantae; phylum Streptophyta; class Magnoliopsida; order Apiales; family Araliaceae; genus Panax; species Panax quinquefolius. Next base: position 82,014,277 of record CM035170.1, on the reverse strand, counting down.
AACCCCGACATGAAAAAGTTCCAAATTTGATAAAAACTTCAGATCAACATTTCAAAGATAATGATATTGAAGAAATAATATCATTACAAAAAAAAAATAATATCCCTTACCTCGAAAGATCAAGATTTCTAAATTTAAACACCTGGATATAGGCTATGACTTGGACTTGCACCTTATAGCAATACTCAAAGTATACTCAAAATACTCACAAGAATACGCCGATAATATAGAGAGAAAAACTTCAGCTTTACGGTGTGATTTTCAATTTTAACCTAAGCACCCTATTTATAGAAATTGCTTAGAACACCAAAGCGTAAAATTTAATAAATTAATATATATATATATATATCAAATTCATACGCCAACCTTAGAATTCAGATCCTAGCATTTCCCACATGCCACCTTCTAGAAAGAAATGATAAAAACGTTTTTCATAAAATAAATAATTAAAACTTACAAAATTAATTATTTGAAGCTTGAACTTCAATAATTCATAATAAATAGCCCTTTCATCAGAAAATTCGAATCTCATGAGTTTTTATAGGAAATTCAATTCTCTACAACTTTGCAGAAGAAAGTTTTTCCAAATTCAAAATAGAAATTGACCGAAATCCACAAACGGTCGATTTTACAGTCTATAATCAAATTTCAGTCAATAAATGGGGTCCACCGACATGTTTAACATGTTTTAAACATTTATTGCAACAAAAATACTCTTCCTCCTCGTATACTCATATATCCCACATTTGTTGTAAAATATCACCAATTAATATATTATTAAAATAATATATTTAAATGAATTATTTTATCGTAAAAAAGATAAAATATTAATTTTCAACAATTGTCATTTTAAAATTTTCTCCATCTATATCCACATAAAATCAATATTTTCCTCATCATATAAATCAATAATTAATTATTCACAAATAATATTACGAATCACAATATTGACAACCGAGCGCCTCAGAAAGAGGGGCTTTCCAATAAGAATTTCTTCTTCATGGCCATGATTAGGTGACCAAACCTCCCTTAGACAGAACTTTCTAGACATTGCCAACAATGTTATCTAATAATATTATTCAGATAATATGAATTATTGCTTCGATAATGAAAATATCATGTAAATGATAATTATCAAACAACAAAGAATATAAAATATCAACGCAAAGAATTATTAACTCAATAAAATATCGAATAAAGAATTATCGTAACCATTATTGAGTAGTGCCTTCACGTAAGAATCAATAATTGGTGCAATACCAAGTGCTATCGCTCAACAACGCCAGATATTAGTGTGTTTTAACCACCTGGTATTCCAACAAGATAATTGTAATAACTACTGGCTGTTATTTAAAAACAACTTATATTTGTCGCTTTCTTCATCCAATCGCTTTCGTTATGGGGGCCACACATGGTCAACGGCCGTCGTATTTAATATTCCCGACCGCATTTAATATTCCACGACCAAACGAATATTCCCCGACAACAATGAATATTTTATAACCACTTGCTTATTTTGAAATATTTGCATATTTAACCCTTAACTATCCACATTAATCAAATCAACCCTTACTATTTCAAAATAATAAATAAAGGAAATTCCTTTTTATTTAAAAAAAAATTCGGGGTCTTACACTTGGGCTTTATTTATTGTCATAGCATAAGTTTATCGACAGGAAACTAACATCTTATCATTCGAAAAGGCAAGTCCAAAGATGTTGGTGTCAATGATATTCTCAAAATGAAGACTAAATTGTTAATTTTATCTCCATTTAATATCCGAGCTTCGATTACCCTTGAGGCACATTTAACAACCATCAATCGTGTGCCATTACAAAGTCCATCTTTTGGTGCAATATTTCGTAACAACATTATTGGACATCCAACTTTCAACTCCAATTTAAACGGTGGCAACCCTGAAGGATTCAGCGAGTTTAAGTACTTATTAGGATATCGATTCCTAATGGTATGATCAAGCTCATCACCTTCAGACATTTTATCTGCAGCTAAAAAAGTAATTGTTTCTCCCGGAGTAATATTTAGTACTGCAACATTTATATCATTGACGTCGTCATTGCGAACAGATAGAATTGTTCGTTCAGTGAGAAAGGTTGGAGTTACTATACCAACCACATCCAATTGTGGATAGATTCTAAATATCAATTCATTTAGATTATGACACCAGTTTATTATAGATGGAAGTTGCACAATTTCTTGTGGATTAGTCCCAATCTAAAAAAATGAAAGTATAATTATTCACAACGTGAAATTAATTCAAAGCATCATGTTATAGAAATTCAATTTAAGGTTGAATAAAATATTACCTCCATCAAGAATTGAGCAAAATTAGTATTTCGAACGTCTGTGCGAGTTAATCGCATGTTTAAACCCAGAGTCAAAACATATATATCTTTCCATAGCGAAGACTGTCTCGATGATGCACCCACAATTTTCTCGCGAACACCTTTAAGAATAACAGTCAATATTTATCGAAAGTCTCCACCTAGGACAACAGTGATACCCCCAAAAGGTCTTTTATTGTCTCTAATATCTTGAAGGGTGCGATCGAATGCCTCAACACATTATCGATGTTGCATAGGACCTTCATCCCATATTATCAACTTTGTTTTCCTAAATAATTCGGCATGCATTGCTTGTTTAATGGACCTGCATATTGAATTATCTAGGGTTTCTAAAGGAATACAAAATGTCAAATGTGCAGTGCGCCCCCTACCAATTATAACAATGATGCAATACTAAATGAAGCCACAGTAATAACAACATGTACATAGCTACGCAATTTAGTTGTAATGGTATTATACAAAAAAAAATTTCGTTACCTAACACCTCCACTCAAAAAAAAAGTAGTTGGTATGTTTTCTGTAAGACCCCAACTTTTATGAATAAAAAATAATTTTCTCGAATTATATTTTTGAATATTATGGTGTTGATTTGATATAATGTTATAGTTGTGGGTAATATTTATAAATTTTGCAAAGTAAGCAAGTGGTTATATAATATTCGATTGGTCGGGGAATATTCGTACGACGGCACAATCATTGGTGGACCCACAGCGGAAGTATTGTCGTAGTTAAAAAATGACAAAAATACTTTATGAAAATAACGGCGGAAGTTTTACCGTTAACTGTTGAAACACCCGATGTTAAAAGTACGATGAATCTGCGTGAGTTATGAAAGAGTAGCACACGGTATTGATTATTGATGCTTACGTGAGAAGTCACACAGTTATACTCAATTATTGCTACAGTAATTGCTGCATCATATCTCTCATATTATTGATTCAATTATTGTTATAGTATCATCTGCATAATATGATATATTATTAAATCAATGATTGAGACGATAAAGTTATTCATATTATTATTTGCAATATTGACAATGTCTAGAAGTTCTGTCACGGAGAGGTTTGGTCACCTAATTGCGCGCCAATAAGGAGAAATCCTTATCGGAAAGCCCCCTCTTTCCTAGGAACGACCTGGTTGTTAAATATTGTGAATTATAATATTAATGATGAATAAGTTTGTGTTGATTAAAGATGAATTTTATAGTGTTGGAATTATTTGTGTTAGTGGGAATCGACATTTGTTTCGATAATAATTGATGTCTGGAGGATATATTGTTCAATCGGATATTCGGGACACTTTTCGTGTTGGAGTACTATTCACGAGTTACTATTCACGGAGTACTATTCACCTATAAAATATATTTCTATTCAGTCCAAATTATTTTTAGGTACAATATTATTCCATGAGGAGATGTGCTAATTTTTCAGACCGTTGGTTGAAGATATAATAGTAAATCAATATGGATCGCTGGTATAAAGTTTTAATAGTAAATCAGTATGGACCGTTGCTTTAAGTTTTAATAGTAAACCAATCTGGATCGTCTGTTTAAAGTAAATCAATCTGGACCGCTCATAAGTTAGTTACTATACGATCTATTCTTCTATAAATAAAGCTCATTCCTTCATTATTTCTTACGAATTCAATTTTGAAACTCTAGAGAGAAAAGTTATAGAGAAACTATAGAAAAGTATTCTGCTACTTCCCTACTCTTATATTCAGTTTCTTTTACGGTAAGGGGTATTATTTCTTTTGTATGTTCTCTGTTATACCATTATTTATTATTCTGTTTGAATAACCTGTATACGCGGGCTACCCTATACTTGGTGAAATTCTTCTGTTATTTCATTCTTTATTATTCTGTTGGAATATCGTGTCCGCATTAAAATAAATTACAGGACTGGTTCCATTATTTATTATTCGCTTTTAATATCCCGTCTGCACGCTTTACACGGACCGGTTCCATTCTTTATTATTACATTAGAATATCCATTACGATTTTACGCCGGGACTGGTTCCATTCTTTATTATTCTTGGAATATCCATGTCATGCGTTTCTGTGGGACTTCGGTTCCGTTATTTATTATTCTGTTGGAATAACCTGCATGTGCGGTCTATCGCATGCATGGTGATTTCTTTTGTTGTTCCATTCTTTATTATACTCAGTTGGTTAAAACTTTGACTTCTATACTCCATGAAATTAGTGGAATAGCCTTGATATTTGCGCTTCATCCAAAGATCTTTTCATGGAAATATTCTTCCGAGCATTCTTGAATTTTACTCTACAAAGCAAAGATCATGTCGATAATTTGGACGTTATCGGTTCCTAGATAAATTAATTCTTGAACTTGTTCTATTGATTTCTTATATCATTGTCATCATCCTCATGTTTATATTTTGTTGAAAGTCATCTCATGGCTGTAGTGCATAGATGGACTTGGTATGATTATAATAAGGATTATTCGGTGTAATCATGATCGTAACGCTACAAATGATGTGGTAAAAGTCCTCATTGGCCCGTAGTGCATTGATGGACAAATTGTTGGTATGATCATGACCATTAATGAATACACGAATGTCCTCGCCCGTAGTGCATGGATAATTTGTGGTCGTGATACTAAAGAATATCCTCGGTCAGTGCGAGGGGGGTGATTCGATGATGTGGATTATTTATTAAACCGAGTCCCAAATATAAAAGTGATGAAAAACCTTTTAAATCATAGAAGATAGTAGATTTTATTCCCTACTTGACTCTTCTAATGGATTGCTTGTTCTGCTGCAACTAAACTTGATAATTATTATATTTTATCATTTTAACACTATTGAAGGCTAACGATAAATTATTCTGCATTATCTTAGTCATAATATTTCTTACTGGGCTAGTTGAGCTCACCCTTTCTTTCACTATTCTCTTCAGGAAATGAGAACGTAGCTGGGACTAGTCGGGGAACAGAGTGATGGTCCTAGATGGTGCATTAGTAGTCCTCACTATTCTGTGAAATAGTGTGATAATAATTGTAATGAGGACTCCTTTTGAGTTTGTATACTCTCTAGTAGACAATATTTGTATTCAAACTCACGCTTTATGTTTTGTCGTATTGCACCTACGATGATTTGTATTATTAAGTTGTAATTGAATTATGTACCATGTATCTGGCTACTCAAGATGGGTGATGTATACCTAATTTTGGCGGCGTCACATTTTCACATATTGATGTTGTGACAACAGTATAAGCAGCAAGTTGTGCATCATTAAAGCCGTTAACATTAATTTGTGCATGATACTGTTGTGCTTCATTCTCAAGTTGGTGGTGCTCAAACAGTAATCTATTTCCAATTATTGCATTCCGATTTCCAGTTGGTTGTGGCATGGGTGGAAAGTCAACTAAACTCTTCCCCAACTCATGGAGCAATTGATTCATCAAATATAAGCCACAATCTTCAATATGATCATCAGTTGGATTCAAAATACCAAACTTATTGTGAATCTTGTGTGCTAAATCATCACATATATGTGTTGAGAATTGATTCCACAATGCAAATGGATGCAATGGAAAGCATTCCGTTAGAATTATAGCAAATAGTCTCCTTAATTTGTATCCCATTCTCATAATTGCAGCCTCTTGAAGATATTGTATCCATTCTTCATCATCTTCAAGAAGTCCTCTTGCAACACATGTTGACTTAAATGTATCATGCATAAGATTATTTACCGTGTGTAGCCAGTCAAATGAAGTAGGTCCTCTGACAACAATTAGAAGCAAACGTAAATAAAACCGCTTACCTGAATTAGGGCTAGAAAAGTACATTCTACCAATTACATAATCCCTTTGTCTTGGAGTTCATTTATTTATAGACTTGTTCCAAACAAATTTTTGTTGAAATTCCTATTGGGCAGATTCATTTGTAGCGTAATAATCAAAAAATCTAGTTAGAGTTGTTTCTTGATGTGAACCTATAGAAATGATTGTTTCAAAAGATTCAACAGGGTTAAAGAACACACAATGCATCCTAGGCAAATGAAGTGTCAGTCTTATAACTGACGAAATCTCTTCATGTAAAGGATTTCCAAACAATCGCCACTAAGCTTTTGGAGGTCCAGTATACCTGGCATTAAGATATTGTTGGATCTCATTAATTCCTCCAAGTACCATTGTTGCGCGATCATGTCCTTTATAAATTTACTTGTGAATATATTTTATACGTCTGATTCCTGCACAAACTTCAACATTGATATGACAGTTGAACATTCTTGATAAATACGGATTATGTGTGTAAGACCCCAAATTATTAATAAATGAAATTTATTTTTCTTCTATTTATTATTTTGAAATAGTAAGGGTTAATTTGATTAATGTGGATAGTTATGGGTAAAATACTCAAATATTTCGAATAAGCAAGTGGTTATAAAATATTCATTATTGTCTGGGAATATTCGTTTGGTCGTGGAATATTCGTGCGCTTCGGGGAATATTCGTATGCGATGGTAGCGATCTTTTGTGGGCCCCATAACGGAAAGCGATTGGATGAAGAAAATGACAAATATAAGTTGTTTATAAATAATCGGTGTAGTTATTACTGATTAATCTTTGTTGGAATACCCGTTGGTTAAAACACACTAATACGCGTTGTTGAACAAAGAAGACACTGCGATTGCACTAATTATTGATTCTTACGTAAGAAGGCACTACTCAATAATTGTTACGATAATTATCTGCTTCGAGATTTTATTTTATTGATTCAATAATTCTTTGCATTGATATTTTATATTACCGTTGTTTCAATAAATTGTCATTACACGTTAATTTCCATTATCGAAGCAATAATTCATATTATCCTAATAATATTATTAGATAACATTATTGGAAATGTCTAGAAAGTTCTCATCTAAGGAGAGGTTTGGTCACCTAATTGCGCTACCAAGAAGGAGAAATTCTTATTGAAAGCCCCTCTTTCCCTGGGAACCTACGGTTGTCGATAATGTGATTCTAAATATTATTTGTGAATAATTAATTATTGATTTATATGATGAGGAAAATATTGATTTTATGTGGATATAGATGGAGAAAATTTTTAAAATGACAATTGTTGAAAATTAATATTTTATCTTTTTCTCGATAAAATAATTCATTTAAATATATTATTTTAATAATATATTAACGGTGATATTTTTACAACGAATGTGGGATATATGAGTATACGAGGAGGAAGAGTATTTTTGTTGCAATAAATGTTTAAAACATGTTAAACATGTCTGTGGACCCCATTTCTTGACCGAAATTTGATTATAGCACAGAAATTGTCCCGTATGTGGATTTCTTCAATTTATTTACTTTTTTGAATTTGGAAAAACTTTCTTACGCAAAAGTTGTAGAGAATTGAATTTCCTATAAAAATTCGCGAGATTCAAATTTTCTGATAAAATAGCTATTTATTATGAATTATTGAAGTTCTGAAGTTCCGAAATAATTGATTTTTGGAAGTTTTATTTATTTTTATTAATAAAAACGTTTTTTATATGTTGTGGGCATATTTAACATGTGCATGGTGGCTGAATTCAGATTCAAGATGTGGGCGTATGAATTTTGTTTATATATAATATTATTATATTCAATTTTACGCTTTGGTATTCTAAGCGAATTTCCTATAAATAGGGTGCTTGGGTTAGAATTGAAAATCACACCGAAACTCAAGTTTTCTCTCTATATTATCGAAATTATTCTTGTGAGTATTTTGAGTATACTTTGAGTATTGCTATACGGTGCAAGTTCAAGTCATAGCCTTTATCCGATGTTTCAACTAAATCTTGTCTTTTTCGAGGTAAGGGATGTTATTTTATTCGAAAATGATATTATTTCTTCAATATCATTATCTTTGAAATATTGGTTGGAACTTTTTATCAAATTTGGAACTTTTTCATATCGGGTTTACTATTCATGAGTTACTATTCACGAAGTTACTATTCACGAGTTACTATTCACGAGTTACTATTCATGAAAGTTACTTATTCACGATTACTATTCACGAGTACTATTCATGAAGCGTGAAGATGTTTTTTGTGGAATTTTTATCTTTTGGTGTCGAGTTACTATTCACGTATCTGCACTATTCACGTATACTGACCTATTCACGAATCGACACTATTCAATAGAAAAATGAAAATTTTTCTTTTCGTCTAAAATATCTATTCTGAATACTAGCTTTGATTGTATCCATGTTTTGATCATTCTTGAATTTTACACCACTGTGATTATTTTTGAGGCATTTTTGGACGTGGATAAAACAAAGTACGAATCCTTAATCCTTAATCCTTGTCATTTTGTTTCACTGGATTCGTTTCTTTAAAAATATTTTTCATCATCTTCAGTCTTAAATGATGATATTATTGAATATCTTTGGCCTGTAGTGCAAAGATGAATGATTTCTTGATGAATATCTTTGGCCCGTAGTGCAAAGATGAACAGGTGTTGAGATGAACATGACCGACTGATTAATATCTTTGGCCCGTAGTGCAAAGATGAACAGGTGTTTAGATGAACATGACCAAATGATGAATATCTTTGGCCTATAGTGCAAAGATGAATATTTGATTCCAGATATATATTGATTGATGTTACAGGGATAAAATATCGACGATGAACTTTTAAATTCATATATAGAAGATAGTAGTTTGCATTCTCTACTTAACTCTTCTAATGAATTATTATTTCCACTGCGAAGATTGATTTAAAACTGGTTGTCTATTGTATTCTATTAGATTTTCTCTGTTGAAGACTAACGATAATTTGTTGTATATTATCTTAGTCATAATATTCTTTACTGGGCTAGTTGAGCTCACCCTTTTCCTTTTTGTTCCATTTTTCTTCTCGGGAGGCGAGAATGTAAGCGAGTACTACTAGTGGTAATATGGGATGAAGGTTCTAGAGAGAGTTGTTTAGTAGTCCTCACCATTTTGTAAAATAATGTTTCAATAATTATGATGGGGATTTATTTGCGTGTGGATATTGTCTAGATGGCAATATCTGTATTTAAACCACAGTTTATATGTTGTAATAATAAAGTTGTAGTTATTCCTGTACCATGTATTTGGCGACTCAGAATGGGTTGGATGGAATGGACCTATTTTGGGGGCGTCACAATGTGGCACAACGTCTCTATTATCAATTTCTTACCCCCCTTACGATGTACTTCTGACCAGTATTATGATGACGATAGACAGGATATCCATCAGAGTCCATACTTGTTGATTCAATAAATGATCGAGGGTACCGCTTAGTACACACCCCATTTTCTATACATGGTGCTTGTGGATTTCGAGCATCACATGGTCCGTGTACCATGCAACCTATGATTATTTCAAAAAGCAATGGATCAATTTGACAATCAGGAAATTCAGCACACACTACTTTGTCCACTTGAGCACATGTTTGAATTTTATCTGAACCATGAAGGAACAAAAGTGCATGCATGTGTGGTAACCCCCTTTTTTGGAATTTAATTATAAAAACATGCGCCACTTTTCTACCAAAGACGTTGTTTGTTTCTATCTCCTTCATCAAAAAATTTCACTTTTACTCAAAAACACGGGACACTAAATCAGGACGGTTAATAGGGATCTGATTTGGAAATAGCGATTTTGTAATTTCAAGCCATTTGGGATTTGCTGTCATAGTTAGAAAAATATTTGGGTGTTGATTATTCCGCGTGATAGCCATTAAATCTTGAAAATTTTTAAACAAATGTCTTGCACTACCAGTGGATGAAGATGGCAACACCATTCATTAACCAACTTGTTCAGGACCAAACTTATCTACACAAACATCTGTAAGACCTTGGTAAACATCTGCACAGAGCTTCGATTGATTCAAATTGTAGTATGTCAACCGATTTTATTCAGTAGCGGCCCATACATCTACTACAAATTCCTGAAATAGTTTTCCAGCTCTCAAAACTATGGAATACTCAGTGTCACGCTAAAACATACGATAACTGTAATATTGCAATTGTGTCAGTCGAGAAGATGAAGCTCCTTATTGGGAAGTGTTCCAATGTTTCAAATCTGGATTCCATCCTAGCTCACTATAATGGACAATAACACATAATGCAATGGCAAATAGGCCAGATGAAACTCATTAATTTGCATCAAACCATTATCCCCTCTCAAATTTAACATAATATCTCTCATTCCACTTGATTCAGTTCCATCTCCCGGTAATATTACTACAATCTCATCGGTTGTTGGGAGATTATATTGACGTCGGTCTGTTACAGAACTGTAGTGAAGATATGCCAGTAAATTCACCTCCATCAATTTTAATTCACTTAAAATTATGTAAGCCTGTAGAATTTTCATAGCAAATGGATTTACTTGCAATAAACAATCTTGTATGGTTTTCAAAACATCTCTTCTCAAGTTAGGATTTTCGTCTTTGCGAACATCTATAGCTAAATTAGATTTATAAATGTATAATTGAGAATAAATTGGTTCACACTCTGGCTGTGGCATAAGCAATCATGTACGATGACATAATTCTCCATGGATGGTGAATGTTCTATGCCCCCTCCTGACAATTAATTTGTCATCCAAACTAGCCCCAAGACTCGTAAATGCATTAGCTGCATTATACTCTCGTGTGTGCTGACGAAAAGATTTTAATTGTTCATCATTGTCGTCATGCAATGCTTTAAGCATTAAAGGAGGTGCAATAAATGGAGGTAGTCTAATTTTTCATTGTAAACAACATTTTGATACATATGATTTTGTTAATTTTTCTGCAAGCCATTGTATGGCAGAACAATGAGGACATGTTCGATTCATAAAGCTGAGGGAATGATGATATGGAATTTCATGGTTTCAAGGATTAAATGCAACATCCATAGCTACAACTTCTACTGTGTAGGCACTACAAATAAAATTATAGATGTCATATAATTTTTAAAAGGAGAACATGAATAAGACAACAAGTGTGAGAATAAAAAATTAAAACTTATATCAAACACCTGGTGCCTTCATTCGGATTACACATTTGTTGGAACATGTTTTTTCATATACGATGCCCTTGGGGAACATGGGGAGAATGGTTCCAAAACTGTTGTTGTGCTTTTGTATAGATTTTGAAGAGGCAAGTCTTGGATCATGGTAGTCACAGGCGACACCCTTGAGATATTTGTTGGTGTGCCTTCTTCAAGATTTTGAGGAAAATTTTCTTGATTTATGATGGCCACAAACAACCAGTACCGTGAAATAATTGTGTTAGTATCTTCAATAAAATTTTGAAACAAGGTGGTTGACGATGACTCTAAAACATTTGTTGTCAATATACTGTTGATGAGTGGGTTTTACACCTACGAATTGGCCTCTAATTCGGACTTAAACTATGTGGATCCTGTTTATTTATGTTCATTTTTACTTTTTTATATTTGTTTTATGTCTAGATGGCGTGGCATAGCATTCATGGCATAAAGGTGGCTTTGTGACAGGAAGTGGCATCAAAATGAGCAAAAAGTGCAGCAACAGACATACCCCCCGCTGGGGCGGGTAAAATATAAAGGAAAACCCGCCGCCGGGGCGGGGGTACATGATCAACTATAGAAACACCCTCCCCCCCCCCTTCGGGACGGGCCTCTATAATGAAAATACTCCCCGCCGGGGCAGGGGTACGGGAGAGAAAAAGAAGTTAAGTTTGTTTAGAAGTTTGCAGCAGCGTGAAGGGGAGCAAGTTGGCATGGCTTGGGAATGTGATAGGAATCGGTTTAAGAGCTAATTACATGATTTGTTCTGGATATAACACAATAGAAGAGGGAGACATAACAACAATCAATCAAGAAGCAAGATTAAGCCCTAATTTGAGTGAAGAACATTGGAGGAAAGCAAGGAAGGTCAGAATCACGAAGATTACGACTTGGAGCAAGAAGAAGGGTGGTTTTGTATCTATTCTACTTCTTTAATTCAATTATTATAATTGGGATGATGGATTCTTTTATTATTTCAGTTTTTATTTCATTCATGATGAACTAAATTACTTTTTAGGCTTATGATGGATCTTTATTGTTGAATGATGATTATCATACCTTGAATTCAGTTTAATAATCTATCAATTCAGTTTATCTATTATGATTTGTTTTTAATTTATGAATTGCTTGATCACCAATTCTATGTGGATTTATATGGACTCGAGAGATGATGTATGAATCTAGACTTAGTCACTTTAGCATGTGTACTTAAATTCTATGTTTGAATGGAATCTTGATGAATGTTAGAATAGAGATATACTTAACATCGCATGTAATCAATTAGAGAACTTGAATTTAAACCTTATTTGATTTTAATTCACATAGAGATATAGTGAGTTAGTTGATTAGGGTGTTTGGCTTAATTCTATCAAATTTATAGATTTAAGTTAATACGGTGTTAGTGCATCGAGAGATGGCTAGTTTTAATTGAGTGTTCTTTATTAATAAACTTATATAGTGAATTGAACTGGATTAAAGTGTGATAATTGGAGTGAGACTTAAGGTGAAGTTGTAAGCCTAATTCTCCATTATTTGCTTGAAATTACGGTTTTTAGGTTGTGTTGATTGATTAGTATTTTTAGTTTCTTAGTTTTTCTTATTTTTAATCTTTGAGTTGGATAGTTTACTAAAATTGGGTTAATCAAAAATTGGTAATTGATAAGTTTAATTTCTTACTATTCTTCGTGGGAACGATACTTTTTCTTACTATTATATTACTTGTTGACCACGTGCCCTTGCGTATGAGCGTATTTAGAATTCGACCAACAATTGTCTATTACAAGATGTGAAATTTCGATAGACAAAGTCATTGGTTGAAGGCGGGACCTTTTATTTGTTTCTCGTTCTAGGCATGCTCGGCGACGACGGCTCGGTTGTAAAGAATGAAAAAATCTAGGCTGAACGGGACACAATGTTTTGATCGCTCTCTTTCGTGACATATAAGTTGTCCCATTTGATGTTTAAAAAAATTGGACTCAACAAAAGATTCAAATTATATGTCATAACAAAAGCTTAAAGGCTACAAAGCAACATTAAGATTAAGAAACTAAAACTCCTAACTACAACAATGGTAAAAAAAATAAAAATCATAGTTCCTTAGTAATTCAATTGTATACACAAGATAACACGAAAAAAGTAATATTAAATGAGATAAACCAAAAACATGTTGACAAATTAAACGTTCTACATAAAACGAAACTTAATTTTTTTTTTAATTAAATAACATCTAAATCCATTGTTAAAACAAAGAAAAAATAATAGGATTAAAAGTGATACCAGATGTGTAAGACCCCAACTTTTATGAATAAAGATTTAATTTTTCTCAAAATATTATTTTTGAGTAATAAGGTGTGGATTTGATATAATGTTATAGTTATGGGTAATATTTATAAATTTTGCAAAGTAAGCAAGTTGTCATAAAATATTCATTTGGTCGGGGAATATTCATTTTATCACGAAATATTTGTACGACGGCACAATCATTTATGGACCCCATAACGGAATAATTGTCGGAGTTAGAAAAAACGACCGAAATAACTTTTTATAACAATAACGGCAAAAGTTTTACCGTTAACTGTTGAAATACCCGCATGATAAAGTAAATGAATGTCTGGCGTGGTTGCATAGTAGCACACGGTATTGTACAGTATCTTGATTATTGATGCTTACATTAGAAGTCACTCAGTTTTGTTCAATTATTGCAACAGTAGTTGATGCATAGTATCATCTACATAATATTTTATAATATTAAATCAATAATTGAGACGACAAAGTTATTCATATTATTATTTGCATTATTGACGATGTCTAGAAAGTTTTGTCAAGGAAAGGGGTTTGGTCACCTAATTGCGCGTCAATAAGGAAAAGTCTTTATCGAAAAGCCCCCTCTTTCGTGGGAATGATCTGGTTGTTAATATTGTGATTTATAATATTAATGATGAATGTTATTAAAAATATGTTTTGAGAAGCCAAGTGAATTGAGATACATAGAGGGATTTTTATGATGTATTTGTCGTAAGTTTGGCTTTATTATATGGACCCCCACTTTCTCATTTTTCAAAATAGTCTGTAAAAAGTTATCTCAGTTTTGTTTTATTACTTATATATATATATTATAAGTTTTGTTTTTTATATATTTTATTATGCATAATACTGCATAGTGTGTGTATAGTGCTGCATAGTGCAGCATAGTAAAATCAATTTTTTTTTAGAATTTCGTCGAAGGATTCAGCGCCCGTGAAGGTTCTGTGCGTCCGTGATTTTTCTTTTCAAATAGTGTCCTGCCATTCTCCTATAAATAAGATGCTCAGTTTAGAAATGAAAATTACACTAGAATTAGAGAATTCTTCTTCTATAATATTGAGCGTATTTTTTTTAGATTTTAAGGAAGCTTTGAGTGTAGAAAACAGTTCAAGTTTTTTTCAAGAATATATCCGCTATTCCAGTCAGAATACTCTCCTTTTAAGGTAAGGGGTATTATTTATTTCATATTCGTTTACGATATTTCCGTTCGTATTCGTAAGGAATTTTATTTTTGTTCAATATTCGTAAGGAATATTATTTTTGTTCAATATTCGTAAGGAACATTATCTTCTTTCAATATTTGTATGAATATTATTTTCGTTCAATAGTTGTAAGGGATATTATTTTTGTTCAATATTCGTAAGAAATAATATTTTCTTTCATACTCAATAGTATGTAAGTAATATTATTTTGTTTCTGATTTCGAATTTTACACTTATTTTGATAAGTATTGCTTCTATACTATTTGAAATTAGTAGAATATCCTTAAAATCTGCGCTTCATCTAGTATCGTTTCACAGGGATATTTTTCTGAACATTCTTGTTAAATTTTAAGCTTTTCATGTTGGAGTACTATTCATGGGTACTATTCATACGTACGACACTATTCATAAAGTACTATTCACGAGGTACTATTCATGAAGTACTATTCACGGGGTACTATTCACTCGGGTACTATTCACCCGGGATACTATTCATGACGAAAAATTTATTCTTTTATGTCCAAATTATTTTTTATACCTGAATATTATTCTTGAATTTTACTCCACAAAGCAGTTATCATGTTGAAAATTTGGACATTTTTAAACTCTGGATAAATTAAAAAATCTTTAATATTTATCCTTGATTTCGTTTGATTGATGCTTATATCATTGTCACCATCCTCATGTTTATATTGTGATAAAAGTCATCTTTGGCCCATAGTGCATAGATGGACTGTTGATTGGTATGATTATGACTATGTATTGGTATAATCATGACCTGTAATGTTACAAATGATGTGGTAAAAGTCCTCATTGGCCCGTAGTGCATTGATGGACAGTTGTTGGTATGATTATGATCATGGGTTCTCTTCGGCCAAGGGTGCAAAGATGAATTGTTGTTTGGCATGACCATGACCATTGGTGATAATAACGAATATCATTGGCCCATAGTGCATGGATGATTAATGGATATGATAATAATGAATATCCTTGGCCTGTAGTGCATGGATAATTCAGTAATGTGGATTATTTATTGAGTTGAGTCTCAGTGATAAAATTGATGATAAAATTTTAAATCATAGAAGATAGCAGATATTATGCTCTACTTAACTATTCTAATGGATTGTTTGTTCCGCTGCAATTAAACTTGTTGTCTATTGTACTCTATCAGTTTAAAACTGTTGAAGGCTAACGAAAATTTATTCTGAATGATCTTAGTCATATATTCTTTACTGGGATAGTTGAGCTCACCCTTTGCTTTCATTATTCTATTCAGGAAATGAGAATAGAGATGGGACTAGTCAAAAAATGGAGTGACGGTCCAGATGGTTGCTTTAGTAGTCTTCATTATTCTGTGAAATAGTGTGATAATAATTGTAGTGAGGACTCTATTTGAGTTTGAATATTGTTTACGAGACAATATTCGTGTTAAAACTCTCAGCTACGTTTTGTCGTATTGTATTAATGAAGTTTGTATTTAGATTCTGTACCATGTATTTAACAACTCAGAATGTGTGATGTATACATATTTTGGGGGCGTCACAAGTTGGCAATTTGTATTTTTTGTTTCATGGCTAGAAGAGGTTGATTTTTGTTTTACCTTAAATTTGGCATTCGCCAAAGCATCAGACCTTTTGTTTTCCTTCTGTGTAAGAACACGATAAAAAAATAAGTAATATTAAATGAGACAAACCAAAAACATGTTGAAAAATCAAACGATCTACATAAAACAAAACTTAATTTTTTTTTTAAAATTCAATAACATCCAAATCCATTGTAAAAATAGGATTAAAAGTGATACCAGTTGGCAATCTTTATTTTTTGTTCCTTGGGTATAATAGGTTGATTTTTATTTCCCCTTAAATTTGGCATTCGCCAAAGCATCAGACCTTTTTTTCTCCTTCTCTGTAAGAACACGATAAAAAAATAAGTACTATTAATTGAGACAAACCAAAAATATGTTGACAAATCAAATGTTCTATATAAAACAAAACCTAATTTTTTTTAAATTTAATAACATCCAAATCTATTGTAAAAATAGAGAGAAAAGAATTGGATTAAAAGTGATACCAGTTGGCAATCTTTAAATTTTGTTCTTTGGTTAGAAGGGGTTGATTTTTCTTTCACCTTAAATTTGGCATTTGCCAAAGTATCAGACCTTATTTTCTCCTTTTGTGTAAGAAAACGCTACTTAAAAGCAAAAAAAAAAAAAAAATGAATGAGAAATACACTACCTCACGTAAACGGAGACAATTTAGTTCATACTTATTGCGAATTACCACTCCTACATTATTATGCCGAAGTCTTCGAACCTATAGACAAAAGAACGTTATATAGAAAATAAGCTGGTAAAAAGATAAGATAAAAATTAAGAAAATGAAAAGTAAGAAAAGATTATCGTATGCGGTGTTTTCTAGGTCGTCATCCATCTATCACGGCATTAATGAAAATAAATTAAAATAAATAATTTATTACAAAAATCAATAAGATCTATTTAGAGAGAGTTAATCAGATGATAAACTTACACTACCAAATATAACAAGATCATCCATTAGTCGATGATTGTGCAGTTGAAACGGTTATAGCTATACAGTAAATTTCATAAGCTATGGATAATGAACATAAAAATACATACACATCCAATTCTAGAAACCAAAATTAAAGAAAAAGACATCCTAAATTAGCATACAAATTTCACAAAATGAACACTCAATAATAACCAACTCAACATCCATTCAATCCTAACAGCCAAATTAAAAAAAACATATTTCATCATTACTATAAACCTATTTCATAATAAAAATAAAAATAGCCAAATTAAAAGACACTAAATTTAAAAAAACAACCTAACATTCGTGTGCAAATGTGTGTGTGTGTGCACTACTGCTGTGAAAGAGAGAGAGTGTGAGAACACAAATTAAACATTAAATAAAATCCAACTGCAAATCCTAAGGGTCAAAATCATTAAATAAAACTATGTTAGAAATACATGTGAATGAGGTAATTAAAAAAAGAGTAAGAATGTCTGATCCAAAACTATTAATAAGGCTTAGTCAAAATGTTAAAGAGTCAAAAATATATCATGTAAACTGAGACAAATTATTACACAGAGGATAGTATTGATATATATTAAATCAAATTCTACCACTCTTTAAATAATAACCCCAAATCGTTTCATCTTAAATTCACTTTACCTTAGATACAACTTGTAAGACCCCGAATTTTATGAAATAAAAGTATTCAATTTTTTATATAGTTATTATTTTATCCAGTAAATGGTTAACTTGATAAAAGGATAAAGTTTAGGGTGATATGTGAAAAATTTACAAAGTAAACAAGTTATCATAAAATATTCGTTTGGTCGAGGAATATTCGTACGACAACACAATCATTGGTGGACCCCACAACGGAATAACTGTCGGATATAGAAAGCAACAAAAATAGCCTTTTCACAAAATAACGTCAAGACTTTTACCGTTAACCTGTTGAAATACTCGGTGATAAAGTACAGTAATACACGTTGTTGCACAATAGCACATGTTATTGCACAATATCTTTGATTATTTGTGTTTACGTAATAAGTCACCCAGTTTCATTCAATAATTGCTACAGTAGTTGCTGCATAGTATCTCATATTATTGATTCAATTATTGTCACAGTATCATCTGTACAATATTTTATATTATTAAATCAATAATTGAGGCGACACAATTATTCATATTATTATTTATATTATTGACAATGTCTAGAAAGTTTTGTCGAGGAAAGGGGTTAAGTTATTTAATTGCGCGCCAATAAGGAGAAGTCATTATCGAAAAAACCCCTCTTTCCTGGGAATGATCTGGTTGTCAATATTGTGAGTTATAATATTAATGATGAATAATTGTTGAAAGATAAAAATATGTTTATTGAAGATAAGTGATTTGTGGTAAATATTTATTCAATTTTGGATATAAATAAAGGGGGTTGTCATGAAATATTTGTTGTAAGTTTAGCTTATTACATGGACCCCCACTTACTTATTTTTCAAAATTGTTGGTAGAAAGTTATCTCAGTTTTGTTTTATTATTATTATAATAATAATAAAACAGAAAACTTTTTATATAAAATAGAATACTTTTTATATTATATATACATTTATTTATTTTATTAGATTATAAATAGAATATATTATATTTTATATAAAGTTTTTGTTTTATTAGAATATTTATTACACAGTGATGAATAGTAAAAATTAGATTTTCGCTGATTCTGCGCCCGTGAAATTTCTTTCTGTTCACCCGTGATTTTATTTTAAAATAATACCTTGCCATTCTCCTATAAATAGGATGCTCAGTTAAGAAATAAAAATCACACAAAAATCCGAGAATTCTTCTTCTATAATATTGTGCATATTTCTTTTGAGTATAAGGATACTTTGAGTGTAGCAAATAGTGCAAGTTTTCTTGAAGAATATCTCCGCTATACCTGTCAGATTTAGTCTGCTATTAAGGTAAAGGGTATTATTTATTTCATATTCGTAAGAGATATTATTTTTCGTATTCGTAAGGAATATTATTTTTGTTCAATATTCGTAAGGAATATTATTTTCGTTCAATATTCGTAAGGGATATTATCTTCGTTCAATATTCTTAAGGAATATTATTTTCGTTCAATATTCGTAAGGGATATTATTTTCGTTCAATATTCGTAAGAAATATTATTTTCTTTAATACTCTATAGTATGTAACTATGTAAGTAATATTATTTCGTTTCATATTCCTAAATCTACACTTATTTTGATAAGTATTACTTCTATACTCCCTGAAATTAGTAGAATATCCTTGAATTTTGCGTTTCATCTAGTATCGTTTCACTGAAATATTTTTCTGAACTTTCTTATTAAATTTTAATCTTTTCATGTCGGGGTACTATTCACCCGGGGTACTATTCACGACAAAATTAGTTTCTTTTCTGTCCAAATTATTTTTGATACATGAATATCATTCTTGAATTTTACTCCACAATTAGTTATTGTGACGCCCCCAAAATAGGTCCATTCCATCCAACCCATTCTGAGTCGCCAAATACATGGTACAGAAATAACTACAACTTTATTAATACATTTGTCGTGCAAAATACGAAAACATATATACTGTGAGTTTAAATACAATTATTGTCTTCTAGACAATATACATACCCAAATAAATCCTCATCACAATTATTTATACATTATTTTACAAAAATGGTGAGGACTACTAAACAACTCTCTCTAGAACCTTCATTCCATACCCCGACTAGTACTCGCTACATTCTCGCCTCCTGAGAAGAAAAATGGAACAATAAGGAAAAGGGTGAGCTCAACTAGCCCAAGAAGAATATTATGACTAAGATAATATACAACAAATTATCGTTAGTCTTCAACAAGGAAAAATCTAATAGAATAAAATAGACAACCAGCTTTTAAATCAATCTTCGCAATGAAATAATAATTCATTAGAAGAGTTAAGTAGAGAATGCAAACTACTATCTTCTATATATGAATTTAAAAGTTCATCGTCGATATTTTATCCTGTAACATCAATCAATATATATCCGAATCAAATATTCATCTTTTGCACTACAGTGCCAAAGATATTCATCGATTAATCATGTTCATCTAAACACTGCTCATCTTTTGCACTATGGGCCAAAGATATTAATAAGTTAGTCATGTTCATCTCAACACTGCTCATCTTTTTGACTACGCCAAAGATATTCATCATCAAAATCATTCATCTTTGCACTACAGCCAAAGATATTCATAATATCATCATTTAGGACTGAGGATGATGAAAAATATTTCAAAGAAAACGAATCCAGTGAAACAAAAGAACAAATATTAAGGATTCGTATTTTAAACAATCCAAGTTCAAAAATAGTTCATAAGTAATCAAAGTGGAGTAAAATTCAAGAATGATCAAAACATGGATACAATCAAAGCTAGTATCCAGAATAGATATTTTGGACAAAAAGAAGAAATTTTATTTTTCGGTGAATAGTGCCGTATTCTTGAATAGTTCCGTATACGTGAAAAGTGCCGTATACGTGAATAGTAACTTCGACACCAAAAGATAAAAATTTCCCAAAAAACATCATCACGCTTCGTGAATATTACTCGTGAATAGTAACTCGTGAATAGTAACTCATGAATAGTAACTCGTGAATAGTAACTCATGAATAGTAACCCCGACATGAAAAAGTTCCAAATTTGATAAAATTTCCAATCAATATTTCTAAGATAATGATATTGAAGAAATAATATCATTTTCGAATAAAATAACATCCCTTACCTCGAAAGACAAAGATTTCTAGTTGAAACACCGGATATAGGCTATGACTTGAACTTGCACCGTATAGCAATACTCAAAGTATACTCAAAATACTCACAAGAATACGCTCGATAATATAGAGAGAGAAAACTTCAGCTGGTGTGATTTTCAATTCTAACCTAAGCACCCTATTTATAGGAAAATACTTAGAACACCAAAGCAGAAAATTTAATATAATATATTATAATTTTTCCACAACTTCATATGCACACTAACAATCTGAATTCAGCCTCCTAATCACATGTTAAATGAGTTTCAAAAATGAAAAAAATGTTTTTGTAATTAAAAATATTTTAAACTTCCAAAAATTAATTATTTTGGAGCTTCGGAACTTCAATAATTCATAATAAATAGCCCTTTTATCAGAAAATTCGAATCTCGCAAATTCTTATAGGAAATTCAATTCTCTACAACTTTCCAGAAGAAAGTTTTTCCAAATTCCAAACAGAAATTGACTTAAATCCATAAACGGGCGATTTTACAGGCTATAATCAAATTTTGGTCAATAATTGTGTCCACCAACACACAAAATATGTGTTAAATATTTAATGCCACAAAAATACTCTTCCTTCTCATATACTCATATATCCCACATTCATTATAAAAATATCACCGTTAATATATTATTAAAATAATATATTTAAATGAATTATTTTATCGTAAAAGATAAAATATTAATTTTCAACAATTGTCATTTTAAAAATTTCTCCATCTATATCCACATAAAATCAATATTTTCCTCATCATAAAAATCAATAATTAATTATTCACAAATAATATTACAGAATCACAAGATCTTCGCAACCGGTGCCGCTCCCAAGAAAGAGGGGGGGCTTTCCAATAAGGATCTCTCTTACTAAATGCAATTAGGTGACCAAACCTCTCCTTAGATGTAACTTTCTAGACATTGCCAATAATGTTATCTAATAATATTATTCGGATAATATGAATTATTGCTTCGATAATGGAAAATACCGTGTAATGATAATTTATTGAAACAACAAAGAATATAAAATATCAATGCAAAGAATTATTAAATCAATAAAATAAAATATCGAACAATAATTATCGTAACAATTATTGAGTAGTGCCTTCTTACGTAAGAATCAATAATTGGTGCGATACGATGCATGCTACTTGTTTAACAACGCCGTATTAGTGTGTTTTAACCACCGGGTATTCCGACAAGATAATAGCAGTAATAACTACGCCGTTATTTATAAACAACTTATATTTGTCGCTTTTCTTCATCCAATCGCTTTCGTTATGGGGCCCACAAAAGATCGCTACTGTCAGTATGAATATTCCTCGACGGTATTTAATATTCCACGACCAAACGAATATTCCCCGACAATAATGAATATTTCATAACCACTTGCTTATTCGAAATATTTGTGTATTTTACCCATAACTATTCACATTAATCAAATCAACCCTTACTATTTCAAAATAATAAATAGAGGAAAATAAATTTCATTTATTAATAATTTGGGGTCTTACAACCTCCCCTCCTTATGAAATTTCGTCCTCAAAATCGACGTACGTACCTGGTGTTTCGAAAAGATGAGAATACCTAGCTTTCATTTTCGTTTCCAACTCCCAGGTCATTTCCTCAATAGCATGGTTTCTCCACAAAACCTTAACTTGTGGTATAACCTCGGTACATAGGACATGTTCTTTCCTATCCAAGATCTTGACAGGTTCCTCCTTGTACGTTAAGTCTTCGGCTATCTCGTCCGGTTCTAACTCAATGACGTGGTTTGGGTCGTCCACATATTTACGTAACATCGATACGTGAAAAACGTTATGAACACGCGTCATACTTGGCGGTAAAACGAGTCTATAGGCCATAGTTCCTATTCGATTGAGAATTTCAAATAGATTAATAAATCGAAAGTTTGAGCTTTCCTGACCTCACCGATTCTCGCTTTTGAAATAACAACTTCTTGCACCTCCTTCTTTAAATTCATCAGCTCCGGTGTGTAGCTTGAATAGCTTTAACTTTATCGATTAAAGTCGATTATACTCGTATATCATCATCACATGGTACCTAGGGTTTTCATCTCCATCTCTATTATTTGTAAATTATAATGAAATGAGTCTTTGACAATATCGCACTCAGATTTCAGTATACGATCCTCTACTCAACACGTCGGCTACCACGTTCGCTTTTCGAGATGGCATACGGTCGAACATGTCTTTGAAATGAGTCTCCTCTTGAGTTCTTCGAAGCTCTTCCCACATTCCTTGCTCCATTCAAATTTTGTATCTCTACGAGTCAGCTGCGTTAATGGAATAGTGATTCGAGAATATCCTTCAACGAATCTCCGATAATAACCAACTAAGCCTGAAAGCTACGTATTTCGATTACCGACTTAGGTTGTTCTCAATCGTGACTCATATCCCAACCTTGGATAAGACGTTACAATGACACCTATCGGTTTACTATCGCATCGAATATGGTGTCCCCTACGAGAGAGTCTGGCTTCGTGCATTCCACAAAGGAAGTCACCAGATAAAGGCTCGGTACCAAATTCTATAGTTGAATTTTAACTCCACAAGTTCAATAGAGCCATTCGATATGAGATTTTAGAAATGAGTTTTGTCTGGGGTTCAAAGTCGATACAAAATTTAATATCGAAGCTTTGGGAGTAAGCCAAGAAATTCTTCAGGAAATACGTCAGGAAAAATCAATAACAACAAGAATATTATTCAAATCTGACGTGTCTTTATTCAAATCCATAACATGGACTAAGAAAACTTGACATCCGTAATAAACGAATGACTTCATGGTTTGATATGAAAATGTTTGACTACAATGTTTTGATTGCTTGAATTCGAATAACAGGTTGCTTAAGAATATGAAAACTAACAACTTTACGAAAGTAATCAATTTCGGCATGATGAGTAGTTAACCTTAAAATCACATCAAAAGCAAATATCTCTATAAAAATAAGGTTAACAGGTAATGTGATAGTGCTAACCTGAATCAAGCAAGATTTCTAAACAACGGATGTAATGAAAGTTTCTCCTAACGGAGTCTCCATAAATAGGTCAAATTCTAATTTCTCCGTAGTCAAGTTCAAACGTTGAGCGTAAGCAAGAGAGATAAAAGAATGGGTAGAACCCAGATTCTAGTAAGGTATAAACTTCAAGAATTTATAATTAACTAACCCGTGCTAACTTCGTTCGGGTTCCTCGCATTTTGACCGATCACGACAAACGCTCTTCCGAGAATCGTTGACTTTGACTTTTCCGGGATGCTTTTGAGTCACCATTCTCATTGGATCGGGTTTCGATACGTCTGATCTCGAAGCGTTATGTCCTTCTTTTCCACAATTATAGCATACCTTAAACTGTTGTGGGCGCCAATGATATGTCCCTCTTTCTCGATTTATAACATACAACCGGTGGTCTTTCTCCTCCCTTGGAACCAGTTGCTACTGGCGCTGACGTCTTTACATGGTCGTTGTTGAATCTCCTCTTTTTAAAATCTCTTACCGACTCGCTTCTTCTATTTTCATGACCATGATTACCACCAGAGTGGTTACCGCCTTTGTCCGTATTCTTCTTTCTCCGCTGGTTATCGTTATTCTGATGACTGCTATCTTCGGTATAATCCTGGTTATGGTCCCTCGATTGAACTTACTCGTTATCTCGCTCTAACAACTGAGCATTGTTGACAACATCTGAATAGAGAGAAAATTTATGAGAAATGAGATACTGACGTATGCCGGGTTTCAAACCTCTCAGAAACATCCGCGTCATACTTCCTCATTCTCCACCAAATGAGATGCAAACCTGGATAACTCCGCGAACTTCGCCTCTTACTGGGACACCGTTATGTTATTCGCCCGATCTAATAAACTCCACTTCCTTCATATGATTTAATACTTTCGTGGAAGTACTTGTCATTGAACTGTTTCTAAAACGTCTCCCATAACATGCTGAGTGTAGCTGGATGGGTACGCTTCATAGATTCCCACCAAGAATCCGCCTCGTTTTAACATAAAAGTAGCGAATGGAACTTTCGTTCCTCCGCATCCCAAGACATCGAATATCTTTGTAATTTGTTTGACCCACGTCTCGCTTTTAATCGGATTCGGCTTTCCCGAATTCGTGGTCCCAACTCTTTTCGAACTGTTTGCATTCAGTGACCACCCGTGAATTGCTATCATTTCTCCTCAGTATTTTGAACACGAGTCTCCTCGTCTGATTTTTCATGAATCTAAAAAGCTTCTAAACATCCCTCGTTCATCATCGCTTTCAAAGTGGTGTTGTTCACAGGGAGGTACATTGCCACTTGTTGCACGCTCTCCTCGTTGGTAAATACAGTATCTCCACGATCTCATTTACTCCATCATTAATATTCTCGATCGACATTCTCAAATCATCATCATAAAACAAGGGTTAATTAAGGAAATCAATATATCACATAATATCCTTATATACTAACTAACTAACAAATAAGCTTAGGTAGGACACACTAGCGAAGGATTTACTCTCTCTCCCTCCTATTTCTATTCCCCGATCTCCGCCAGAGATCATATCCCTAAGCTCTGATACCAACTTTGACGCCCCCAAAATAGGTCCATTCCATCCAACCCATTCTCGAGTCGCCAAAATACATGGTACAGAAATAACTACAACTTTATTAATACATTTGTCGTGCAAAATATGACAACATATATATACTGTGAGTTTAAATACAATTATTGTCTTTTAGACAATATACATACCAAAATAAATCCTCATCACAATTATTTATACATTATTTTACAAAATGGTGAGGACTACTAAACAACTCTCTCTAGAACCTTCATTCCATACCCGACTAAGTACTTCGCTACATTCTCGCCTCCCGAGAAGAAAAATGGAACAACAAGGAAAAGGGTGAGCTCAACTAGCCCAAGAAAGAATAATATTATGACTAAGATAATATACAACAAATTATCATTAGTCTTCAACAGGAAAAATCTAATAGAATAAAATAGACAACCGGTTTTAAATTAATCTTGCAATGAAATAATAATTCATTAGAAGAGTTAAGTAGAGAATGCAAACTACTATCTTCTATATATGAATTTAAAAGTTCATCGTCGATATTTTATCCCCGTAACATCAATCAATATATATCTGGAATCAAATATTCATCTTTTACTACACAGTAGAAGATATTCATCAGTTGGTCATGTTCATCTAAACACTTTCATCATCTTTTCACTACGGGCCAAAGATATTAATAAGTTGGTCATGTTCATCTCAACACCTGTTCATCTTTTCACTACGGGCCAAAGATATTCATCAAGAAATCATTCATCTTTGCACTACGTGCCAAAGATATTCAATAATATCATCATTTAGGACCGAGGATGATGAAAAATATTTCAAAGAAAAACGAATCCAAAGGAAACAAAAGAACAAATATTAAGGATTCAGATTTTAAACAATCCAAGTTCAAAAATACTTCATAAGTAATCGAGTGGAGTAAAATTTAAGAATGATCAAAACATGGATACAATCAAAGCTAGTATCCGAATAGATATTTTGGACAAAAAGAAGAAATTTCATTTTTCTATGAATAGTGCGTATTCGTGAATAGTTCCAGTATACGTGAATAGTGCCGAGATATCGTGAATAGTAACTCTGACACCAAAAGATAGAAATTTCCCAAAAACATCATCACGCTTTGTGAATAGTACTAAATGAATAGTAACTCGTGAATAGTAACTCATGAATAGTAACTTCGTGAATAGTAACTCATGAATAAGTAACCCCCACACATGAAAAAGTTCCAAATTTGATAAAATTTCCAACCAATATTTCTAAGCATAATGATATTGAAGAAATAATATCATTTTGAATAAAATAACACCCCTTACCTCGAAAGACAAGATTTCTAGTTGAAACACCGGATATAGGCTATGACTTGAACTTGCACCGTATAGCAATACTCAAAGTATACTCAAAATACTCACAAGAATACGCTCGATAATATAGAGAGAAAACTTGAGTTTAAAGTGTGATTTTCAATTCTAACTTAAGCAACCTATTTATAGGAAAATGCTTAGAACACCAAAGTAGAAAATTTAATATAATATATTATAATTTTTCCACAACTTCATACGCACACTAACAATATGAATTCAGCCTCCTAATCACATGTTAAATGAGTTTCAAAAATGAAAAAAACATTTTTGTAATTAAAAATATTTTAAACTTCCAAAAATCAATTATTTCGGAGCTTCGGAACTTCAATAATTCATAATAAATAGCCCTTTTATCAGAAAATTCGAATCTCGCAAATTTTTATAGGAAATTCAATTCTCTACAACTTTGCGAAAGAAAGTTTTTCCAAATTCCAAATGTAAATTGACCAAAATCCATAAATCAGGCGATTTTACAAAGCTATAATCAAATTTCTATTAATAATTGTGTCCACCAACACACAAAATATGTGTTAAACATTTAATGCCACAAAATACTCTTCCTCCTCATATACTCATATATCCCACATCTATTATAAAAATATCACCGTTAATATATTATTAAAATAATATATTTAAATGAATTATTTTATCGAAAAAGATAAAATATTAATTTTCAACAATTGTCATTTTAAAAAATTTCTCCATCTATATCCACATAAAATCAATATTTTCCTCATCATAAAAATCAATAATTAATTATTCACAAATAATATTACAGAATCACAAGATCTTGTGAACCGTGTAGTTCCCGAAAGAGGGGCTTTCGAATAAGGATCTCTCCTTACTTGGCGCAATTAGGTGACCAAACCTCTCCTTAGATGTAACTTTCTAGACATTGCCAATAATGTTATCTAATAATATTATTCAGATAATATGAATTATTGCTTTCGATAATGGAAAATACTGTAATGACAATTTATTGAAACAACGAAATATAAAATATCAATGCAAAGAATTATTGAATCAATAAAATAAAATACCTTGAATAGTAATTATCGTAATAATTATTGAGTAGTGCCTTCTTACGTAAGAATCAATAATTGGTGTAATACCGTGCTACTCTTGTTTAACAACACGTATTAGTGTGTTTTAACCAACGGTATTCCAACAATGATAATCTGTAAATAACTACGCCGTTATTTATAAATAACTTATATTTGTCGTTTTCTTCATCCAATCGCTTTTTTTTAGTTATGGGGCCCACAAAAGATTGCGCCATCAGATGCGAATATTCCCGACAAGATTTAATATTCCACGACCAAACGAATATTCTCAAATAATAATGAATATTTCATAACCACTTGCTTATTCAAAATATTTGCGTATTTTACCCATAACTATCCACATTAATCAAATCAACCCTTACTATTTCAAAATAATAAATAGAGGAAAATAAATTTCATTTATTAATAATTTGGGGTCTTACAGTTCTCATGTTGACAATTTGGACATTCTTAAACTCTAGATAAATTGAATTATAAATCTAAAATATTTATGCTTGATCTCACTTGATTAATTTTTTATATCATTGTCATCATTCTCAAGTTTATATTGTGGTGAAAGTCATCTTTGGCTCGTTGTGCATAGATGGACTATTGATTGGTATAATTATGATCAGGAATTGTTTATTGGTATAATCATGACCTGTAATGTTGCAGACAAATGATGTGTTAAAAGTCGTCTTTGGCCCGTAGTGCATAGATGGACTGTTGATTGGTTGGTATAATCATGACCTGTAATGTTACAGACAAATGATGTGGTAAAAGTCATCTTTGGCCCGTAGTGCATAAATGGATTGTTGATTGGTATGATTATGATCAGGAATTGTAAATTGGTATAATCATGACCTGTAATGTTACAGACAAATGTTGTGATGAAAGTTCTCTTTGGCCCGTAGTGCAAAGATGGACTGTTAATTATTGGTTTTACAGTTTAACATCTTTGGCCTGTAGTGCAAAGATGGACTGTTGAATATTAATTTTACAGTTATATGTCTTTGGCCGTAGTGCAAAGATGGACTGTTGGTTATTGGTTTTACACTTATATTTCTTTGGCACGTAGTGCAAAGATGGACTGTTGATTTACATGATTATAAATATGAATTGTGAATTTAACTATAATCTTTGGTGGTTCAGGTAAAGACAGGTAATAAGAGTTCTCTTTGTCTTGGGTACAACAAAGAACTGTTGATGAGTATTACATGAATGAAATATTAATGAAGAACTTTTAATTTAGAGGAGATAGTAGACATTATGTTCTACTTGAATCTTCTAATGGATTGTTGATTTCGCTGCAATTATAGTTGAAAACTTTTATTATCTACCATATGTTCTAAATATCTGATTTATTACCGATGAAGGCTATTGATAATTTAATTGTCTTTAGTCATAATAATCTTTATTGGGCTATTTTTGCTCACCCTTTTACTTCATAATTTCTTTCAGGTAGTAAAAGTGTAGCTGGGTCGAGCAAGGATAGCAGGGGAATAGTGTGATGGTCCGAGACTATGGAAGTTTCTCAATACATTATAAAATAACATGACAATATATAATTGTATTGAGGACTTAAGATGTGTGTGTCGTATTTTATATGTCACTTAATAATTGATTTTGGTGAACAACAATAGGGTGATAAGAACCCGACTTTGAAAGCGTCAAAAATGCACCCCATTAGAATGAGGAGGACATAATTATACTAATTAAGAGCTTAAAGGGTGTATTTCTGCTATCATACATGATGTCTGACCACATACAAACTCGTGTTATCATAAGATATAGTTGTGCACATCCATTTGCTGACTATATCTGTGAGCATTATCTATATAATCTTGGAGTATGGTTGGAATATAATTCTCAGTCTGAGACAATGGAGATAATTATATGGCAAGAAGATACACACCATTGGAATGAACAGGATAGTAATCTTCTCATTTTTCTTTGGGGTCTATTAGATCAACCAAGGTTAATGCTCAAGTCCTATGATATCTATTATAACTTAGATGCATGGCCTCCAATGTATGAATGCTTCCTTGAGCATTCTCCAAAGATTTTAAATCCTAAAATAGCTATTGACTGTACCTTTATGTAAAGTATCATTGGTTTGGAGTGTGAGTACTATTATTTGTATTGAAACTCACAGCTTATGTGTTATCGTATTTTGCACGACAGTTGTATTAATGAAGTTTGTATTTGGATTTTGTACCATGTATTTGGCGACTTAGAATGGGTTGTATGGACCTATTTTGGGGGCGTCACACAACCTACATTAAATTTTCAAATCACATGTTTTTCCATTCCTCCAGAAGAGTTTTACAACAAAATATATGATTCATGTTTTAATTCAATCACATATTTTTCCTTCCCTTCCTCCAAATCAATTTTCTGTTGTACTCTTTGATTCTAGTTTTCTAGAAAATATAGTTAACAATTTGGATAACATATCCTCTTTCTATTTTTAGCTTATTATTAAAAGCAGTTATTTTGAAAATGATAGTCAATACCCAAAGAACAAAAAACTAAAACTGGATAACAACAAAAAGAGCATAGAACCAATTTTCAAATTACATCTTATTTCTGAAAGTAAAAGCAAAGTTTTAATTGGATTATTGCATTCGACACATATGATCCAGGTTACCCTTAAGCTCCTCAGTAACTAAACTACAAAAAAAATCTAACTATATAATCTAAACAGACAACTTATGGTAAGAATCTATTGTCATTATTTGAACCTCAGCCACTTAACAAGAGTTTGTTTCAAATAAATCATTAAGCATTTAACACAATATAGGTCTCCGCATTTGATAAGGCATCAAAAAAAATGGTGAACTGTATGTACTACTAAATAAATAAGCAAATGTGTAGAAGTGAGGTGGAAGGCTGGAAGCTCACTTGATTTTGTTATTTATAATCCAGGAAATAGGGTTGTCACTAAGTTGGAAGAAACCTGAGATTTTGCTGGAACACGTGTTTCTCGTAAAGTAGTCAGTTTACAGATATGGTTATGATCCTTCGCTTGTAAATTTAGATTATTTTATTAATTTTTCCCCACAAATTCTGCTTTGCTTTCCTACATTGTTAAGTTCTTGAACAAAAATTAGATGTACAATTGTCTTCAATCTGCTAAACAAAAATGAAGTGCGCTTTTAGCATGTTTACTACTCTTGAAAAAGAATCTAGCATCTGTTTTGGTTGTCTTCATTTTTTTATGTATTGGTTAATCATGGTTACTTGGGTTTTAGCACGATAGTGAACGGTCCAATTCTATCCACAAGTTGAGGGGATCCCAAATATAGGTGATTGTTGCAGACTGATGTTCAAAGGATTTTTACCTATTGCTTAGCTAATATGAACCAAAATGGTTAGCTAATATGAGCTTATGCTTTTAGAGGAATTTCTAACCAAAATGGAAAATTATCATGGTTAAAGTCCTGCTCTGAACTCAAATGCAGAGGTTATTTTTCCTCTCCGTTTTTCTTATTGTTCAAGTAGCATATTGAAATTCTTGATTAGGATCTAATTAATCAAAATTTGACATAGTTCCCATTATTTTATTAGTATGAGGAAAAAAAGTAATTCATTCTCTGAGATGCTACCCAACCCCAATATACAGATGGCCTTGAGTGGGCACTAACTATTTCAAAATTAGTAATGTAGTAGCAAAGCCCCAATAGGAATCATCAGCATTAAACAAACATGAGACATGAATAAAATAACAGACAAAAGGAAAGGCCATGGTTACAGAGATTTTAGAAACCAAGTATAAATTCAAGAAAACATAATTCTTGAAATGAAATAATACATACCCGAAGGAATTAATAGAGAATCAAATGAATCCAAAAATTGCATCCGGACTTCCGACTTAACGTCAAATTAAATCTCAGCCACATAAATAAAAATATAAGAAATCTCGAGGAAACTACAGTTTTCAAATAAAATATTCCTTGCGTTACTTCATTATCAGTCTAAGCTATAATTGAAATTATACTATTAACTATCATAAAATGCAAAGTAATGTAGCAACATAGAAACTTTATACAATAGAAACTTTAGGGGGGGGGGGGTGGAATTGTAAGACCCTTTATACAATAGAAACTTACTTGAAACATAGAAACTCTTAACATTAAGAACATTTACATATCTGAGCATATTATATATATATATATATGTATTTGAATTAAGATTTGATCACCAAAATCCTAACATGATCCATGGCCTATTTAACATGGCTACAAAACAGTTCTTGTCATGTTTGTAGAAAGGCCTCTTAGAGACCCAATAAAAGAATTTAAAAATAGAATCAGTGCTTTTATGAGTTCTGAGCTTGAGTGCTATTGAGATTGGCTTAAGATATGACAAATCCATGGAGTGCATGATTGGTCTTGAAGGTGATCTTACAGAGACCACCGAAGAACAATGTCAACGTCTATCACTAAAAGGTCCTCTTCTATCTATGTTACAGAGTTTTTCTGCATCTTTTTTAGCAAGGTCTTGATATAAAAACTCTTTTTATAAAATCAGAGAAAATATAGACCCAAAAATTAGAAAATTCACTTTTTTTAAAATCACTTTTATCCTGAATCACTTTAAATCCTTTTAAGCGTGTGAGAGATAGACATGAAAATTTTGGATGCCATCTTTATACTCGTGTAAGTTTAATTTTTGTAACAACCCATTTTTTTCATATTATTGCTAAGTATATTTTGTTGTCGGTGCTTGAGAGAACATAAATTCAATCGTGGAAATTGGAAAGAAAATGAACATGTTTATGTCATTGTTGGGCAAAATCATTTCCAATAACATGCTATTTGAGAGCAAAAGCATGTTATTTTTTTATTTTGAGAGAGAGAAATAACATGTCTTTGGTTAGATGTGTCAGATTCCAATAAACCAAAAGCATGTTATTTTTTTATTTTGAGAGAGAGAAATAACATGATTTTGGTTAAATGTGCCCGTTCAATTGATATCAACAATTTCAGCTATTTATTTGTTCCTTTATATCTAGTATCCAACTATCCCTAAGTTTCTTAAAACAATTTAAATAGTTTCTCGCCCAAATATTTTAAATTACTTTTTTTCCTTTTCAAACTAATTGTCTGTTCAAACTAAATGATTAGCATATAATGTTCTGTTGAAGAAGTGAATCCAATTTATAGATAAAATGTTCTATTACGGAGCAGATTTTAGATACAAAATTAGAAAAAATGTTGGGTTGAGATGAAAAATTGATTAAAGAATGAGAACCTAATACAGGATAAAGCCTATGGAGGTAAAAGAGAAATTGAGTTTTGAAGGGCTTTACCATTTCGGGCGAGGAGAGAGTTCATGAATCGTTGCAGCTAGTAGAAGTCATTGATGAAGTTGTTGAGCATCTTCTTCTCCTTCTTTGAAAGGGTATACAGAGCAGAGGGTGGTGTTGCCTCAATCCAAAAGAAAGAGACAGAGAGGAGGGAATAGTTTTTATCAGGGCTCTACCTCAATTCGACGGAAAACGAAATGGTCGCTAGTGTAATTGGAAGGGATCGGAATAGTTTGTACTAAGGGATTTGGAGGTGGAGGAGAGTACAAGGAAAGGAGGCGGGACTTGGGTAGAGTGTAGGGGGTTTTTGATTTAGGGGATTTTTATTTTATTTTTATTTTTTTGTGTGAAATGAAATATGAGCCTTTAAGATTAACTTAGAAGAATTGAGATGAAATATGAACCGTTATTGGGGTTTCTCAAATTTTAAAGTGGAAATAGATTCAAATTTGACTTTGTTTTATTATATAGATGTTCTGTTGCGGAGTAGATTTCAGATACAAAATCAGAAGAAATGTTTGGTTGAGATGAAAATTGATTAAAGAATGAGAACCCAATACATGATAAAGCCTATGGAAGTAAAAGAGAAATTGGATTTTGAGGGGCTTTACCATTTTAGGCGAGGAGAGAGTTCATGAATCGTTGTAGCTAGTAGAAGCCATTGATGAAATTGTTGAGCTTCTTCTCTTCTTTCTTCGAATTAAAGGGTATAGATAGTAGAGGGTGGTGTTGCCTCAATCCGAAAGAAAGAGAAAAGGAAATGAGGGAATAGTTTTTATCGGGGCTCTGCCTCAATTCAATGGCCAAACGAAATGGTTGCCGATGTAATTGGAAGGAAATAGTTTGTACTAAGGGATTTGGAGGTGGAGGAGAGTACAAGGGAAGGAGGCGTGACTTGGGTAGAGTGTAAGGAGGGTTTTGATTTGGGCGATTTTTATTTTATTTTTATTTTTTTGTGTGAAATGAAATATGAGCCTTTAGATTAAGTTAGAAGAATTAAGATAAAATTTGAACCTTTATTGTGGTTTCTCAAATTTTAAAGTGGGAATAGATTCAAATTTGACTTTGTTTTATTATATAGATGTTCTGTTGCGGAGCTGATTTCAAATACAAAATCAGAAGAAATGTTGGGTTGAGATGAAAAACTGATTAAAGAATGAGAACCCAATACAGGATAAAGCCTATGGAGGTAAAAGAGAAATTGAGTTTTACCATTTTAGGCGCGGAGAGAGTTCATGAATCGTTGAAGCTAGTAGAAGCAATTGATGAAGTTGTTGAGCTTCTTCTTCTGTTTCTTAGAATTAAAGGGTATACATAGCAGAGGGTGGCGTTGCCTCAATCCAAAAAAAAGAGAAAAGAAAATGAGGGAATAGTTTTTATCGGGGCTCTGCCTCAATTCAATGGCCAAACGAAATGGTCGCCGGTGTAATTGGAAGGAAATAGTTTATACTAAGGGATTTGGAGGTGGAGGAGAGTACAAGGGAAGGATGTGTGACTTGGATAGAGTGTAGGGAGGGTTTTGATTTGGGCAATTTTTATTTCTTTTGTTTGAAATAAAATATGAGCCTTTAGATTAAGTTAGAAGAATTGAGATAAAATTCGAACCGTTATTGTGGTTTCTCAAATTTTAAAGTTGGAATAGATTCAAATTTTTCTTTGTTTTATTATATAGATGTTCTGTTGCGGAGCATATTTCAGATACAAAATCAGAAGAAATGTTGGTTTGAGATGAAAAACTGATTAAAGAATGAGAACCCAATACAGGATAAAGCCTATGGAGGTAAAAGAGAAATTGGATTTTGAGGAACTTTACCATTTCGGACAAGGAGAGAGTTCATGAATCGTTGCAGCTAGTAGAAGCCTTTGATGAAGTTGTTGAGCTTCTTCTTCTCTTTCTTCGAAAGGGTATACATAGCAGAGGGCGACGTTGCCTCAATCCGAAAGAAAGAGACAAAGAGGGGAGGGAATAGTTTTTATTGGGGCTCTGCCTTAATTCAATGGCCAAACGAAATGGTTGATGTGACACCCCCAAATTCAAGTACTTCATTTCCATCAAATTTGGTGCTCATTATCAAAATAATTACATCTAACTACCCATAATAAAGGATAAAACATTAAATAACTTAAACAATAATCTTTCCCATTAAAGGGTTACATCATGTCATAAACAATCCCATGTAATCTAACTTTAAATTATTACATCAGTTTGCGGAATACATTATAAAATAAAACAAGTCTTATAATGTGAGACCCCAAATTTTATGAATAAAGATTTAAATTTCTCGAAATATTTTTTAATATTATGGTGTGGATTTGATATAATGTTATAGTTGTGGGTAATATTTATAAATTTTGCAAAGTATGCAAGTTGTTGTATAATATTCGATTGGTCGGGGAATATTCTTTTTGTCGGGGAATATCCGATGCGACGATACAATCATTAATGTACCTGAACGGAATTATTATTTGATTGAGAAAACGACAAAAATAATTTTATAAAAATAACGGCGAAAGTGTTACTGAATTAAAACTGTTGAACTACTCGGTAGTAAAAAATACGATAATATCGTGGTTGTATAGTAGCACACAAATGTTGATTATTGATGCTTACGTGAAGTCACTCGATTACACTCGATTCTGACTTCTGATAATTCTTTGCATCATATCTCTCATATTATTGATTCAATTATTGTTACAATATCATCTGCATAATATGATATATTATTAAATCAATAATTGAGATGGTGAAGTTATTCATATTATTATTTGCAATATTGACAATGTCTAGAAGTTCTATCGAGGAGGTTTGGTCACCTAATTATTGCGCGATAAGGAAAAATCCTTATCGAAAGCCCCTCTTTCTTGGGAACGACCTGATTGTTAAATATTATGAGTTATAATATTAATGATGAATAAGTTCGTGTTGATTAAAGATGAAATTGACAGTTCCATTGTGTTGGGATTATTAGTGTTAGTAGAAATCGACATTTATTTTGATAATAATTGATGTCTGGAGGTTATATTGACCAATCGGGTATTCGGGGCACTTTTCGTGTCAGAGTACTATTCACGGGTTACTATTTACCCGGTTACTATTCACTCTAGTATTGTTCACTCGGGTATTTGGGACACTTTTCGTGTTGGAGTACTATTCACGAGGTTACTATTCACCTGGTTAGTATTCACTCTAGTATTGTTCACTCGGGTATTTGTGACACTTTTCGTGTTGGGGTACTATTCACGGGGTACTATTCACCCAAAAAATATATTTCTTTTCGGTCCAAATTATTTTTGGGTACAATATTATTCCATAAGGAGATGTGATAATTTTTCAGACCGTTGGTTGAAGTTTTAATAGTAAATCAGTATGAACCGTTGCTTTAAGTTTTAATACTAAATCAATATGGACCGTCCGTTTAAAAGTAAATCAATCTGGATCGTTCATGAATTAGTTATTATTCAGTCCATTCTCCTATAAATAGAAGCTCATTCCTTCATTATTTGTAAAGCAGTATCATGTTGACAATTTGGACGTTATTGGTTCCTGGATAAATTAATTTATAAATCTTTAAAATTTATTCTTGAACTTGTTTTATTGAATTATTATGTCATTGTCATCATCCTCATGCTTATATTGTGATGAAAGTCATCTTTAGCTTACGTGCATAGATGGACTTGGTATGATTATGACCAGGGATTATTCGGTATAATCATGACCGTAATGTGATGAATGATGTGGTAAAAGTCCTCATTGGCCTGTAGTTCATTGGTGGACAGTTGTTGGTATGATTATGAGCAGGGGTTATTCGGTATAGTCATGACCATTGATGATTACATGAATATCCTTGGCCGTGGAGCAGGGATGATTCGATTTTATTTATTAAGTTGAGTCTCAGCGATAAAGTTGATGAAATAGTTTTTAAAGCATAGAAGATAGTAGATTTTATACTTTACTTGACTCTTTTAATGGATTGCTTGTTCCGTTGCAGTTAAACTTGTTGTCTATTATATTCTATCAGTTTAACATTGTTGAAGGCTAATGATAATTTATTTTGCATTATCTTAGTCATAATATTTCTTACTGGGCTAGTTGAGCTCACCCTTTCTTTCACTGTTCTCTTCAGGAAATGAGAATGTAGCTGGGACTAGTCGGGGAACAGAGTGATGGTCCTAGATGGTGCATTAGTAGTCCTCACTATTCTATGAAATAGTGTGATAATAAATATAATGAGGACTCCATTAAATGTAGATATTGTCTAGATGATAATATTTGTATTAAAACTCACAGCCTATGTTTTGTCGTATTTTACACGACTGTTGTATAATTAAGTTGTATTTGTATTCAGTACCTTGTATCTGGCGACCCAAGATGGGTGATGTATACCTGTTTTGGGGGCGTCACAGTTGGTATCAAAGCTTAGGGATATGATCCCTGGCTGAGATATGAGACAAGAACTAGGAGGAGAGAGATGGAGAATTCCTTCACTAGTATGACCTACCTAAGTTTATTTGGTATTTATTTGGTCGGTTAGAGTATAGGGATAATATGTGATATGTTAATTAACCTTTGTTTTGTGACAGTTTTTGAAAATGGCATCTGAAAATACTGAGATAAGCAATGAAGCACATGCGACCGTTGAGTTAGCTCAACCAAAAGTTAACGACCAACAACACGATAATAATCATACCGATGGCAACGGCCATCGGAACAATGATAACCATCGTGGGGGAAATTATCATGCCAAGAATGGTAACCACTTTGGTGGTAATCATGGCCAAGATAATTGAAATGGAAATTTTAAGAAGAGAAGATTCAATAATGATGGAAAGACAACAACACCAAAGACACACATTAAGGAAGGAGAACGAATAGTCGGTCGTTATGCTTCAAATCACGGAGGAAGGACATATCGATCCAAACAGCGTGATGCGATCCAAAGTATGTTACAATTGTGGAAAAGAAGGTCACCTAGCCCGATTTTGTCGTGCACCAAAGTCAAGTCCAGCTAGGACGGTGGTACCAAAGGCGGATACGGACAAAAAAAAGTCAAGGGTTTCAGGAAGAGCATTTTTCGCGACTTATCAAAAAGGCGAGTGACTCGAACGAAGTTAGCACGGGTTAGTTAATTATAAATTTTTGCGAAGTCTATACCTTATTAGATACCGATTCTACCCATTCTTTTATCTCTCTTGCTTGCGCTCAACGTTTAAATTTGACTTCGGAGAAATTAGACTTTGACTTATTGGTTGAAACTTCGATAGTAAAAACCTTCGTTACCTCCACTGTTTATAAATCTTGTTGATTCAAATCGACACTTTCACGTTACCTGTCGATCTTATCTCTTTGAAAATACTTGCCTTTGATGTGATTTTAGGAATCGATTGGTTAACTACTTATCATGCTTTTCGTAAGGTTGTTAGCTTTCATATTCCTAACCAACCTATTATGCGAATTCAAGCAACCAAACCACTAAAGTCAATCATTGTCATATCAAGTCATAAGTAAAGAGCCCTGAGCCTTTCGCTGGTAACTTCCTTGCGTGGAATGCACCGAAGCTGAACTTTTCGTAGGGGACGTTGTGAATAACGATGGCAAGTTGATAGGTATCAATGTGACGTGCTATCTAAGTCTTGGATGAGAGTCACAGTTTTGAATGATATTTCTATTGTTAATAAATTTCCAGACGTATTCTTGAAGACTTCTTAGTTTACCCTAGAGCGTGAAATTGAATTTTGAATTAACCCCAGTACAAAACCCATTTCTAAAACCTTCAAATATTTTTTTCACCCAAAACGAACGTGTAATGTGCCAAAGACGTTGGCTCGAGCTGTTGAAGATTACGATCGTACCATTCAATATCATCGTGGAAAAGCCTTGAGCGTGGTAGGTGACGATTTGAGTAGAAGATCATATCGTTCTGAGTATGATGTTGTTAACACAAAGACCCATTTCAGTATAACTTACAAATGATGGAGATAGAGTTAAAGACTACTAGGGACCCACGTGAAGATAACGAATATCTGATTAGAATAGACTTTAATCGATAAAGTTAAAAGGCGCTCAAGCTACATACTCGAGTTGATGAATGTGAAGAAGAAGGTTCAAGAGGCGTTATTCTAGAAGCGAAGAATCGATGAAGAGAAAATCTCAACCCTCGATTTTATTGGCCCATTTGAAATCCTTGATCGAGTAGGGCGTGGCCCATAGACTCGTTTTACCGCCAAGTATGTCGCGTGTTCAAAACATTTTTCACGTATCGAAGTTACGTAAATATGTGGACGACCCGAACCACATTATTAAATTAAAACTAGACGAGATGGCAGAAGATTTAACATATGAAGAGATACGTGTTAAAATCTTGGATAAGAAGGATCGTATTCAACACTCAAAGGTTATACCTCAAGAGTTAGAATCTGAAATGAAGTTAAGGTATCCTCATCTCTTCGGCATACCACGTGCGTACGTAAATTTCAAGGGCGAAATTTCATAAGGAGGGGAGATTGTGAGACCTCAAATTTTATGAATAAAGATTTAAATTTCTCAAAATATTTTTTTTAATATTATGGTGTGGATTTGATATAATGTTATAGTTGTGGATAATATTTATAAATTTTGCAAAGTATGCAAGTTGTTGTATAATATTCGATTGGTGGGGAATATTCTTTTTGTCGAGAAATATCCGTGCATGATACAATCATTAGTGGACCCCACAAATTAATTATTGTCGATTTGAAAGCGACAAAAATAATTTTATAAAAATAACGGCGAAAGTGTTACCGTTAAAAGCTGTTGAACTACTCATTAGTAAAAGAAATACGATGTCTGGCGTGGTTGCATAGTGGCTACACGATATTGATTATTGATGCTTTACGTAAGAAGTCACTCGATTATACTCAATTACTACTATAGTAATTCTTTTACCATATCTCTCATATTATTGATTCAATTATTGTTACGATATCATACTGCATAATATGATATATTATTAAATCAATAATTTGAGGCGATAAAGTTATTCATATTATTATTTGCAATATTGACAATGTCTAGAAGTTCTGTCAAGGAGAGGTTTGGTCACCTAATTTTGCGCCAATAAAGAAAAATTCTTATCGGAAAGCCCCCTCTTTTCTGGAAACGACCTGGTTGTTAAATATTATGAGTTATAATATTAATGATGAATAAGTTCGTGTTGATTAAAGATGAAATTGATAGTTCCATTGTGTTGGGATTATTAGTGTTAGTAGAAATCGACATTTATTTCGACATTAATTGATGTTTGGAGGTTATATTGACCAATCGGGTATTCGGGGCACTTTTCGTGTCGGAGTACTATTCACGGGTTACTATTCACTCTAGTATTGCTCACTTGGGTATTTGGGACACTTTTTGTGTTAGAGTACTATTCACGGGTTACTATTCACCCGATTACTATTCACTCTAGTATTGTTCACTCGGGTATTTGGGACACTTTTCGTGTTAGGGTACTATTCACGGGATACTATTCACCCAAAAAATATATTTCTTTTCAGTCCAAATCATTTTTTTGGTACAATATTATTCCATGAGGAGATGTGATAATTTTTCAGACCGTTGGTTGAAGTTTTAATAATATATCAGTATGGACCGTAACTTTGAGTTTTAATAGTAAATCAATATGGACCGTCCGTTTAAAAGTAAATCAATCTGGACCGTTCATGAATTAGTTACTATTAAGTCCATTCTCCTATAAATAGAAGCTCATTCCTTTATTATTTCTTACGAATTAACTGAAACTCTAGAGAGAGAAACTATAGAGAGAAAGAAGAAAAGTATTCTGCTACTTCACTACTCCAGTATTCAGTTTTTCTAAGGTAAGGGATATTATTTGTTGTACTAAATAAGGGGTATTATTTCTTTCGTATTCATGAAGAGAACTTACATTATTCCATTCTTTATTATTATGTTGGAATAACTTTGTTTATCTGAATCCGCATACATGGTGAGATTCTTCTCATTATTCCATTCTTTATTATTACATTGGAATAACTTTGTCTATCACGGCTATCACATGCACAGTGAATTCATTGTTATTCTATTCTTATTATTACATTGGAATAACTTTGTTTATCTGAAGTACCGCATACATGGTGAAATTCTTCTAATATTACGTTCTTTATTATTCGTCCGAAATATTCTGCATACGTGTGTTTACGTAGGACTGGTTCCATTATTTATTATTACTTGGAATATCACATGCATGCGTTTCTGTGGGACTGGTTCCATTATTTATTATTTTGTGGAATATCACATGCGTAATGCGTTTCTGGCGGGACTGGTTCCATTATTTATTATTACATTGGGAATAACTTTGTGTGTGCAATCTATCATATACGTGGTGAATCCTTTTGTTATTCCATTCTTTATTATTACATTGGAAAAACACATGCATGTGAATTACCACATACATGGTGAATGATCCTTCGTATATTCATTCTTTATTAAATTATGGAAATGATCATTTACGTGGATTACTGCGTGGCGAGCAAAAAATCTTTTGCGATTTCATATATTCTATTATACTCGGGTTGGTTAAAGCTTTGGCTTCTATACTCCATAAAATTAGTGGAATATCCTTGATATTTGCGCTTCATTCAGTATCTTTTCATAGAAATATTCTTCTGAGCATTCTTGAATTTTACTCTACAAAGCAGTATCATGTTGACAATTTGGACGTTATTGGTTCCTGGATAAATTAATTTATAAATCTTTAAAATTTATTCTTGAACTTGTTTTATTGAATTATTATGTCATTGTCATCATCCTTATGCTTATATTGTGATAAAAGTCATATTTGGCTTACGTGCATAGATGGACTTGGTATGATTATGACCAGGGATTATTCGGTATAATCATGACCGTAATGTGACGAATGATGTGTTAAAAGTCCTCATTGGCCTGTAGTTCATTGGTGGACAGTTGTTGGTATGATTATGACCAGGGGTTATTCGGTATAGTCATGACCATTAATGATTACATGAATATCCTTGGTCGTGGAGTAGGGATGATTCAATTTTATTTATTAAGCTGAGTCTCAGCGATAAAGTTGATGAATTTTTTTTTAAAGCATAGAAGATAGTAGATTTTATACTTTACTTGACTCTTCTAATGGATTGCTTGTTCCGTTGCAGTTAAACTTGTTGTCTATTATATTCTATCAGTCTAACATTGTTGAAGGCTAATGATAATTTATTCTACATTATCTTAGTCATAATATTTCTTACTGGGCTAGTTGAGCTCACCCTTTCTTTCATTGTTCTCTTCAGGAAATGAGAACGTAGCTGTGACTAGTCGGGGAACAGAGTGATGGTCCTAGATGGTGCATTAGTAGTCCTCACTATTCTGTGAAATAGTGTGATAATAAATATAATGAAGACTCCATTGAATGTGGATATTGTCTAGATGACAATATTTGTATTAAAACTCACAGCCTATATTTTGTCGTATTTTACACAACTGTTGTATAATTAAGTTGTATTTGTATTCAGTACCTTGTATCTGGCGAACCAAGATGGGTGATGTATACCTGTTTTGGGGGCGTCACATATAACATCATGCATTTAAATAAACTTTAAATAATTCTTCAACACTTGGACATCTTGCCCTTTCCCTTGCTACTAGATGGCTCATCACCTCTTTCGACTTTAGCTGCATGGTTAATTGCAAGAGTGAGCAAACAATTGCTCACTGACATAAAGAATAGTATTAATAACCATATGAGAACGAACAACGAATGTCGTACAATAATGAACTTGTTCTATGAATAGAAACAGAAACAAGTTCGAACTTTTAATATTTGAGGGTTTTATGACCACAAACTATGTCCACGATGATTAGGTATTACTACCCCAACCTTAACAGTTAATTAGACTGTACAAACTCTTTTTAACGTACTTAGGAGGATCAGCCCTTTGTACCATGTATTGTGCACAAACATCTAAATGTTACACGTACAAAATCCCCTATGTTAGGGTTGTTCGTCTCAGTTTGAATTTAGAATTTCCGCACTAAAGAAAGTTTAGTTTGGAACTAGCTTATCAGTGTTTCTAGAATTTTAGAACACTTTTCAATTTCCATCAATAAAGGTTTAATACAATAATGTATAACTGAAAAAGGCTATCAAAGTCAAAGATCGGATATCAACAATATATAATTGAATAAACGTGATATACATGCAAAGTACTATATTCAGAGAATTAGAACAATCTCATTTGAATCAATGTGTTAGAACAATATACGTTTTGAATAATAATAACAAGAAATGAGAATGTGAAACTCATTAGATGTAATGAATTAGGTTACAAGAGCTTATTCAATCATACATAAGAATAGAATCAATAGTCTTGCTCAATGAAAGTTTAGGATAAGAAACTTACATTCATAAATAAAAGAATGAAATTAGTAAGCTTGCTCAATGCAAAGAGTTAAGGTTTAGAAACTTGCCTTATATGTAAGCTACACAAGTGTAAAATAATCTCCAATTACCCTACATGTATCATTCAAATCGTAA
Organism: Panax quinquefolius; assembly: GCA_020205615.1. Taxonomy (NCBI): domain Eukaryota; kingdom Viridiplantae; phylum Streptophyta; class Magnoliopsida; order Apiales; family Araliaceae; genus Panax; species Panax quinquefolius. Next base: position 81,970,215 of record CM035170.1, on the reverse strand, counting down.
TAACCATTAGTTGTATAAACATTAGCTTTTAGGGTTTAAACCATCATTTAGGTCATAACCCTAACCTAGCACCTAACCATATAGGTTAACATACTTAACGAATCTGGAATCTCATTACGATCCAACATAACTTAATCATTCATCTCTAACTTTGGAAAACATCACATTTGGTTTCATTTTATAACTTATTAAACAATTATTTAAAAATCTTCACACTTCGCATTACCACACATTACAATATGATATTATAGCTTATATTATGTCTTAACATCATTAACATGCATGCTTGATCAGCCTAAGTCCCTTACACATGACTTGCAAATGAGCAGACTTCACTGCCTCAGATTTAGAGTATGGTAGCAATTGTGCTTGGGGTCGGCGCGACTTATGCGATTTTTGCCTTGGCACCACCAGTAATTTGTTGCTACTGTATGCTGTGATGAGGCGTAAACTAAGCGAAATAATGTGCAAACTTTAGCTCAACAAACACAAATTTCACCCACAAAACAGTGAAATTAACATCTACAATTGGTACAGACAATTACAAACATGTATGCTAACATTTACAGCAAATTAACACAATTTAACATCAAATAAAACTAGTTTAATTCCTAAAAATTCCATATTTTCATATAAAACTCCAATTTTGAACTTCTTCATAAAAATCATCACTGACATCTCAATTTTTCACCAAATCACTTCGTTTAAACTACGTTATCTTCGTTTCTTAATGAACTAGCATAAACAAGCTTCAATTTACAATTTAACATATAAATTGATCACTTAAATTGGTACTTTCTAAGCCATTTTCTCAAGCATAAACATTGTTATATGTTTTCTTCCTTTAAACCCAAATTCACGTGTTTGGAAATCAAATAATACTCACATATGATGACAACAGATTCAATAATACAACCCTCATCATATAATCACGTTTGAAACAACAAATCAACAAAAGTATTTACAGAGAACTAAAAGAAATTACAAAAACTGTATATTAGAGTTAGGGTAAATTATACCTAAATCCTTGATTGTTGAGAAGAAGAGTGATAAGGACCATAATACTCCAACTCTTTAGCAAAGTTTTCAGACAATTCTCTCCTACCAAGCTCTCTCAACACTCTGCTATTCCTCCTTAGCAAAGTACTTAAAATAAGAGCCAACTGAGCGCTAGTCTTAGAAAATAGACGTGTAAATAAACGGAAGCCCGCGTACTTCAGTTAAAAAAATAATACGTCTGCGTCAGTTACACAAGACCAAAGGCCACAAGGCCATGTTTGACTAACCAAAAATTCCCCCCAAAATAAATTATTTATATATTATTTATATTATATAGTTACTTTGTGTTACACCTTAATTTAGTTAATTTAGATAACTTATAATAATAATAAAAATAAAAATCTTATTACCATTATACTTATAATTAATAAATAATTATATATCTAATTTAATTAATAAATTAGAAACATAACTTTATTTAATTTATTTATTTCCTTTAAATTAAACAATTCATTTAATTTAATTATTTCCTTAAATACTAAGCAATTGATTTAATTTAATTATTTCCTTAAATTAAATCCATTAGATAAAATTATCATTACTTAATTTAATTATCATAAATTAATTTAGTTACTAAATTAATTCACTACAATTCATCAATTATTTATTTTCTCAATAAATAAATTATTTAAAATATTTATTTAATTCAATAAATATTTAAATTAAATTATAAATTTCTCGATCGTTACCGTTGTCGATGTAATTGGAAGGAAATAGTTTGTACTACGTGATTTGGAGGTGGAGGAGAGTACAAGGGAAGGAGGCATGACTTCGGTAGAGTGTAGGGAGGGTTTTGATTTGGGCGATTTTTATTTTATTTTTATTTTTTTGTGTCAAATGAAATATGAGCCTTTAGATTAAGTTAGAAGAATTGAGATAAAATTTGAACCTTTATTGTGGTTTCTCAAATTTTAGTGACGATTTTTTTCTTATAATGAGGCTACATCGCGAATCGCTAGAAAACTCCACAAAAGCGCCGTGATCGGTCGGAAAGTGGCCGCTATATCTTCCCCAAATTTTTAAAGAAAATGTCCGTTTATATACATTAATTTTATTTATTTTACCCGTTAAAAACATAACCACATTCAACCATCCAATCAATATAACATTTACAACTAAAAGAATAAAACAAAATTAAAGTCTATTAATATATAATATCATCTAAATATACATAACTATCCAAATATAATATCATCTAAATATACATAACCATCCATCAAAATGTATCAAGACATAACCAACAAAGACATTTAACATATTTTTAGTATCACATCTAACAAATTTTCATCAAAATAGTGTTACATATAACAAATTTCAAAGAAGACGTGACATGTCACAGTCCTCTATAGGATTATTTGATCCGCTAATATCACCATTATCTCCTTCGTATCGATCCTACAAATTAATTATCAAGTGAACTTGTTAATCCATAAAAACATAATGATAGCCCCAAAAATTTAAGTATAAGTGAAGTGAGAGAGCAACACCGATTGTTGGATCGAGCATTTGAACTCGATGAATTCTTCATAAATTCGTAATAATTGATAATAGTTCATCCACTTTCCTTGCAAAGATCATCTCCTTTTTCCCGCACCTTTTCAACTCAAATTTTCAATTCTTGATTCTCACGTTGTACCTCATTATTTGTGTCACGAGGCCCCAAGTGTTTGTAGTCATGGCACCAACTCCACCTTGTCAAGTCTACCATGTCGCCTCGTCCAAGAACTTGTGCAAGTATATCATTCCGTCTCCGTATTACTCGCTTTCACCAAATGATTCCCGAGTCTTCTTTAACTCAATAATTTTTTCCTCAGAAAAATATATAAGGCAAATTATACACAACTTAAATATACAAGGCAACTTAAATATACAAGGCAATTCAACATAACTTAAAGAAGAGTAGCAAATAATGGCAATTGATAATCGAAATTTAGTAAAAATGTTTAAAATCGTAATGAAAAATTATAAATAAACGACACTAGAACCAAGAGTGTTTAATAGTTAGATGATGCTTGCAATGTTGAATGATGACTAGGTAATTTTTAAAACATGAACAATCAAATCTAAACGCTAATAAAAAAAAACTATTTGATGTTGATTAAATGAAGTTTGTACATTAAAATACTAATTGAAAGATGTAATATGCTAATAAAAGACTAAACCGACACAAATAAGTTGTTAATTAACACAGATCGAAGCAGTAGTAATCAAAGAAAAACCGAGAAAATTACCTCGAGAGTGATGCTACCAAAGGGTTCTCTGGAGGCTACCACTACGACACTTGAGGAATGCTCAAAAATCGTATGTGCAAAAAAGAACTTGATGCATTTTTATTTTTAACAAGTAATGTATATAGCTTCATCTAATAGTATTTTAGTGCCTCTCATAGCAAATTGGTTTTAGTTGATAAAGTTAGCCAACTATTTCATTCATAATGTAAGACTCAAGTTTCCATGTCCACCACCACCACCACGAAATGGTTGTCAAACAATATTTTTACATGTAGGGTCATTTATAAGAGTCCTGCTTTGAATCCGAATAACGTTAGTCTTCACACAAAGGAAAAGATTTTCGCAGCAGTAGGTTACCAACCATGCGGATTTTTTCATTCAAGGTAGTCTTTGTTTAAGGAGATGCTTAATGGGTTTGTTTAAGGAGATGTTTAAGGTAGTCTTCAATGCATTCTCCCACTTATTCGCATTATGATAAATATTCCATAAGTATATACACCCCATCATCATCGTGTTCTAGTTCAAGTACCTTCCTTGCCGCCATTTCACCAATTTCAAATCCTCTTTCAAATCCTCTTTCCCTAAACAAGATCCGGGTTCATGGGCAAGTGACCTCCAAATCACAAGAAGATCCACCATACGGGTTCATGGTTTTACATACATTCAATTAACTCTTGATTTAAATGACACAATTTGAAGTGAAACTAAACACCTCACCGCCGACCAAGAAGATCCACCATACAACATCATTCCAATGCTAACCACTGTGCCCATCATGTGGGTTTGAAACCATAGCAATGTATCAATCAAGTTGAACAAAATTTTCCCTCAATCGATCAATCCATCATGACCATAAACCTGTAATTAAACGATCGAGAAGGTATAACCGATTCAAGGTATCATCTTGTATATGTGTTTCAGATTTGATATGCAAACAAATGTAACCTCATTGGGGACTAGTCCATTCCAACATGTCATAAAAAGTTCAACATGTCATCTCTTCCTTCCTTTCTGCCATGTAGAGCCAATCCCGATATCATTGTTGTCCATGAAAACAAATCCTTACATTCCATCTCGCAAAAAATATCCAAACCCAAGTCTAAACTTCCACTCTTAGAATACATATCAATCAAAGCATTATTCACAAAGAACATCAACAACCATAACTAATTTATCGACATAACCATGAACCATTCGGCCAAAATCAAGAGCCCCAACATCAAGACACCCGTAAAGAATAGTAACAATTGTAATCTCCGTAGGATGAGCTCCACCTTCCGCTTCTCATTTCCTAAACAATTCCAACCCACAAACCGCAAATTTTCCCACGAATATAACCCACAATCATCGCCGTCCAAGAAACCGCATTTCTTAGCGCCATTTCATCAAACACTCACTGGCGAGCACTCTCAATATCATCACACATCACAAACCCATTAAGCAAACTACTCCTTAAACATTTCCTTTTCATTCAAAGAAAAGGTAGTCTTCAAGCAGTCCTTAAACATTTCCTTTTCATTCAAGGTAGTCTTTGTTTCGTATACGATGAAAGATATCAAGGAAGAACCATTCGATATAAAAGCAGTGAAGTCGTTTAATTGTTGGATGGAAGAGAACCCCAATTCATTCTATCCTAATAATGGAGTCAGATCTCACTGCTTCTATCTATCTATATATACACACTCACACAAATATACATACACATATATATGTCACTTTTACGTTTGTCCCAAAATGATAGTACCTACCATAAATAGAACTATTCCATTTGTGTATTTCTCGCTCTTGTCGATCGCAATTATCGCCACATCAAGATGAACACATTTTCTATCGACATATAATGACATACAAGGTCCCCACAAGTGTCGTGTGAAGTAACTTCTTCGCTAACCTTTTATCCTCTGAGCTAAACACAATTGATTAAACAACATCTACACTTTTCTTCCCACCATTTGCTAGTAGAAAAAGTAAGAAACTACTAATTCCAAGGATTTCCTTCTCCGTGACATGAAGTGATGAATCTTAATGGTTTTACAAGATGGCAATGACATGCCGATAATTAATCTGCCTATAATGACATGCTAGAGACTCAAATGGGTGTTACTCCCAACAAATATAGTGTGGCATTTGATACTAAAGGATCGCCAAAACAAAGTATACCGTAATATATGTGATTTCTCTATGCAAGTATATCAGATCAAAAGAGTTTATCAAAAAGAATTTTGGTGTTCAAGTTATCAAATGCCACACTATATTTCTTGGTGCCTCCATAATGTGACTTAACTATATTCTTGTAGGATCACAAGATTTTTAGTATCCTAAAAAGGCCAAGTTTAAATTCATGTAAATGAATGCTCTAAAACAAACTCACACACACATACAGGGATAAAGAGTTAAAAAAACCCATTGTTTGAGGATTGATAAATACGTACCACATTCGAGGATGCTCCCAGAAAATTGAAGTTATCACTTGAGTGTGGGACCAGAGATATACATATCTCTGCCGATCAATCTCTTTTTATTTATTTGGTACTACAAATAAAACAAAAATAGTTCATAATTAATAATAATACTCTATTTATAAAAGTCTAATACATGATTAACGATAAAAAATATTGAAATAACATCAAATATTACCAATTCACGCTTTTTTTTGAATTGATTTAGTGCCCAATGTATGACCTACCAACAATTTTTTCGATTTTCACAATTTTTGTTGCTATATCCTCGCATTGTATGTATTTATAAATTAATAATAATATATAACAATAAGTAAGAATTGATAATACATAAATTAGAATAAACACAACTCATGCATTATCGCTTAGCCAATAATCAACCAACGCAATTTCCATTGATTAGGATTTACTCGATCATTGTTGATAGTATTCGCCATCGATTTGGCACTACCACCAGCACAAAATTATTACTCTTTAAGTTAGACTTCCAATCTCTCCACCTATTGTTCATGATAGTCACCGCTTTCTCTTAGCATTGGGGTGATCTGTGGAAATCGCTTCTACAACAAACAAATTTACACATATATTAGTTTGTTTCAATGTGCTTAATGTCAAATTCTATAAAATGGTATGATTAATAACCTCAATTTCATCCCAAGCCCTCATTATGTTAGCCTCTCATTATATTGGACCATGTTGAGTACTTATTGAAAAATTCTCCATCATGAGCAAGACACCCGAGAAAAAAGTGGTTAACTTATCGGCCTCTCCCCAACAACAGTCACCATTTGCATCATAAATTACTTTTTTTGGGTGCATCGCTATTCGACCATAATTTTGCTCCCATCGTTGGTCCACGCTTCTCTCTTAGGTTGAGAACCTAAAAGAGAGAAAGAATCAAGAACTATGTATTGAATAAAAGATGAATTGAACATATAGAATATCTTTATTATGAATTAAAACAAATATATATTATCTTTATTATTCAATATAAAAATCAATAATATGACGAGTCCCCCCCTTCCTACACATTTCAAAGACTTCCACTTACAAAATTTTTTAATCTACAAGTTATATAAGCACATTATTAGCTCACTAGATGAAGGATGAAGTATGAACTAAGTCGATAGCAAGATTTTAAAACCATGAAGTAAAATATACATAATACAACTTTATATAGATGCTCAAACTATAAAACTTACGAGTCGCTAAGGACATTTAATCAAATTAAGGTTCCGAAAGAAAGCACAACACCAAGTTAATTCTCATGACAATGCAAGTATAAGTGTAGATATATGCATGGTACCTTCAACATTCTCATGAATACTTTCCTCCTCTACATGTGGTTCATCTAAGATGGATCTCATTATCATTAATTTCCGGGTCATTGAACAAATTAGCACGAGATCTAGACGCTCTATTAGAAGCCATTAAAGCAACCCGAGAAACAAAAATATGAATGTGACACTCGTAAGAAAAGTTATTAGTTAAATCTAATGAACAAGAGAGCTTTCACAGCTTATTAGTTAAATCAAAACTAAGTCCCCAAAATTAACAAATACATCCAAATGAAATACATCCGAAAATAAGTCAAGGCTAGCTAATACAGAATTTGTAGACACCAAGGTAAAGGTGAGGGCGTAGTAGTCCATTTAATTTCCAGCTTAGTCTAATTTGATCTTCAAATCTACTTACATTGAAATGTTGACAAAGAAGTGTGTTTAAAACACTAATAAGATGATGTAGAAAACAAAGTAAAAGCTAATAAAGACAAGGAGCACCAAGATATAATATCAAAACGGATCTATCAAAGTGTAACGGTTTCTTTTTTGGAGAAAATGGACAAAGTGTAAAAAACAGATCTATCAATTGTGATGTTTATCCTCTTCATTCTTCGTCATCTTCATTTTCCTCACTATCACCCTCCTCTTCATCTTCGGGACCCTCATCTTCTCCTTCATCTTCGCCTTCGCCTTCGCTCTTCGCTCTCCATTCTCATCTTCATTTTCATCAACAATATGTTCAATCATTCGCCTTTTGAAACGAGATGTATCAATTTGAGATCCTAGTTTTCGCCACTTTCCTGGGCTTTTTTCGTCCATTTTCAACTAATTCAAAGATCAACGCTATTCCTAACCCAATTTATGTTTTCAATATCAACTTCAGAATCGGAGTGATGAATTCTTCATCGGTATTGGGTAAATCGTCACTATCGTAATCTACTTCAAAGATCTTCACATAAATCTCTATTTGTTCAGATAACCACACGCCAATTGTTATCCCTTTGATCATCAACATAAAATATTTGTTGAACTCCGCGGGTATTACAAAGGGCTCATCTGTTGAACCAAACTTTTGATGATTTACAAGCGTGAAGCCATAGTCACCTTTTGACCCCTCTATCACGTGCTAAACCATGCATACCACTTACATTTGAATAGAACAACTTTGCATCCATAATAATCTAATTCAACAACATCTTCCAAAATACCAAAGTATTCAACTACATCTTCCTTAGGATTTCGATCTCTAGCAGATGAATATCCACGAGTAGTTGCTACCACATATACCCCACTATTCTCGCTCTCCTCTTACTCTCACAACTTGTCGAATGGAATCGATACCCATTTACCAAATAACCATCTCCTCTCCGCCTATCAAATTTGGGCCAAATGCAAGAGCTTGAACTTCCTTTGAAGCATCGTTATTCATAGTTGTCATCTACAAAATGGTAGCGATATAAGCAAATTCCATCCATTTATTATTAATAACCATTACAAAATTTTGCATAAAATTACGCTCAAATAATGTAGTACTTACATAATTCTTAAACCATTCAGAAATTCCTTTTCTTAGCATTGTCAATTTCCTCAAGGCGTCGGTTTTTGCTTACGCTTTCCACGTCGCAACATATATGAATCTTGCCAAATACTACAAATAAATAAACAAATTAAACAAATTTTTTTTTTATCATAGCTAGTCAAGCTAACATAAGTTATTAATATTTCAACAATAAATGTCATTCCTTATTTACTCACCTTAGATATGACTCAACCTCTCAGACAATTAAATAAAGACATACAAAAAGTGCACTCTCGACATCATCGCTACATAGAGTACAAACTTTTGGGACATTAAGAAATCGACCTATGTTTCTAAATACAGAGAGAATCTCTTTCCTTGTTCATATCCAAATTTCATTTCTTCCAACTCGTTTCCATGCAAAGATTGTTTTGACTCAAATATCTTGAGCAAAATGTAACACATTCTTCAAAGAATATACCCTTCTACAATCAATTCTTCCGACGACTTCTATTGCGAATATACCCTTTTAACTTGCCCATGTATCTTCAAAAGCCCACATTTGTCGATATTTAACATTTCCACTATCTTCGCCTCTTCAATGAGGTGGTGGACACAAAATGTACCATTATATCAAAGAAAGCAGGAGGAAACACCATCTCAAGCTTGCAAAGTATTAACGGAATTTTTTGTTCAACCGCTCATAATCTTCCGATGTGTTATAGTTGGAACATAATTCTCTGAAGTAGTTACAAAGTTCAATTATTGTTGAAGCGTATATGTTCAGGCAAGTCGGGTACATCGTCATCGCTATTGAAGTAATTGTTGCATTAAAATACGGCAATGCGACTTTTAAGACCTCGAGATCTTGCCCCCTTCAAATTGATGCAACGTGAAATATTTGAAGCATATCCATCGTGTACCTTAACATTTTTCAACACTTGCAAGAAATCATGTCTTTTTCTTTCTTAGACATCGAGTAGCTTGCAACTTTAAAAAAGGTACTTTGAATCGCTTGCTTGCACGGGTATCGATGGAGCTCTCTTCTTATACCCATTGTCATCAAGTCCAATCGTGCTTTTAAATTATCTTTTGACTTTCCTTGCACACTCAACAATGTCCCAATCAGGCTATCACAAATGTTTTTGGCAATGTGCATTCCATCTAGATTGTGGCGCAACAAAAGGTTCCGCCAATATGGCAATTCAAAGAAAATAGATTTCTTCCTCCAATTATGTTTTGAGTCATGGGAATGGTCTTCGTAAGTAGTGGGTGTCTTTCCAAAAGTGACATTAATAGCATTAACTTGTTCAAGAATATCAAATCCTGATGGCACCACCGAGCTTCACTATGGTCACATTCTCCGTTAAATCTTCGTGTATCAAACCTATAACTATGACCCGACTCCAGAAAACAACGATGCCCGATATAACATTCCTTACTTTGCAATCTACAAGAACGAGTGTTCATTTGACATGATGGACAAGCTAACTTACCTTTAGTACTCCAACCGCATAAACATAGCAAGAGTCGGAAAATCACTAATTGTCCACAACAAAGGCCGCACGCATTTGGAACTTTGTACCGCTAGATGCGATCATACGCTTCAACCCCATTACTCCATAGTATCTTCAACTCCTCAATTAAAGGTTGCATATACACGTCAATATCATTACATGGAGAGTTTGGACCGTATTAACAAAGGCATGATAAAATACTCCCGCTTCATACACATCCACGGTGGTAAGTTATATACAACAATTGTCACCGCCATATACTATACTTGTGACCCATGGGTAAAGGGACTCATGCCATCGCGGACAAATTCAGTCTTACATTTCGATGTTCTTGAGAGAATGTAGGGTACATTGTATCCAAATGCTTCCAAGTCAGCAGAGTCACCGGATGACGATTCACTCCATCTTTCCGCCGCTTTTACATGATGCCACATCATGTATTTTGCGCTTCTACGTATATAAATAGCCTCTCGCAATCTCTAATTAACGCTAAATAACGAATTGCTTCACGCCTACTTTGCTCCTCTTCGCTTTTGTATATATATTAGTCTTCTCTCGATAAACCATCTCTTGCCTCGCTTCCATCTCGATGATTTGCAAACCGCATAAGACTCTAATTTTTCATTCTCCTCCAAAAGAGCATACAATCATTCTCGCATGCATCAATCTTCTCATAACCAAACCCTAAATTTCCAACCATTTTCTTCATTTCATAAAAATTATCGTGCAAGTTTGCAAATGATGGAAATGATGACTTGAACTTACTTGAGCAATCCATCAAAGGACACATCACCCATTTGCTAACATTTTATGATTGAAAAGCCATACAACGAAAATGAAAGGATCGCCTCATTTTCACATCCGTGATATAAAGGTTGATTGGCCTCGACATGTACTTTTGGTATTTTGAAGCTTCAAATTGACGAATCTACACCGTGATCCCTAAATATATCATTTACCATCTCGTGCATACGATGCTCATCTTCTGATTGTGATGGTTCTTCGTGAACATCATCATTACTCACATTCCCCGATAATCACATCTTCCCTCGATGCACCCAATTCGTAGTAGCCAAACATAAATCCATCACAAATCAAATGTTCACGAATAGAGCTCGAACTGCATCGCCATTTACACAATTCTTATAATGGGCAAGGAATTCTTCCTGCTACCATGCCCACTTTTTCAAACCAAAGTCCGTAAATATATCTATGCCTCGCAAGATATTCTCTAATATCTTGGTAATTCCATCCACATCTTATCCATAATATTATGTCCCTAAATCAAATCGAACAACCATCGTAATGATATTGCGTATAGAAATCTATCATAATTAATTATGATAATTAATTATCATAATTAAGTACCTTGAATGCCAACCAAACTCCCGCTTCACTCAAATAAAACAAAAAGGTCGTAGATAATTTAAATATTAATTATCATAATTAACGAATTTCAAATAAATAGTAGGTAATAATTAAGGGTGACTACACCAAAACATTACATTCAAGGTCTCAATGTTGGACATGGAAGTTCTTTTTAATTATAAGCCTCAAATATTCCTACAAATTAATTGCAGTATACGTTTGTCTCGCTCGGTTTAACATCCTCGTTGATTCCTTCTAGTCCAATTAATGAAGGAAGGAAAATACTTCCTTTCCACAAGGGTTACGCTTTGATCCATCTTATCCCTCCTCATTTAACCCAAGACCACCACCCAATCTTGAGCTCGAACTACCCCCCATCGCCCATTTGAACAAATGTCACACGAGAACGGACCACAATTCCATCCCCGGAGGTCGCCAAACTTCGTGAGGGTCCCCATAAGAACCGGTTATATTAATTCTCCTTTTATTCTTACTAAAACCCCGAGAACACATGGGATTATATATCGTAACACATGTCGACTAAATTCGCCTCAAGGGATACGGGTTTGAAAGAGGTGAGATGATAAGAAGACGTTAGATGCTTTTCTTTTTGTAATGCAAAGATATTTAACCGCTTTCACTTCGTTAATCTCTTTTGTTTATGATTGTCATTTGCTCGCTGGCTTGATTTGGCTTAATAATTTAGGGTCGACATTGGTAATTATTTTAGACAAAAATAGATTGGCAAAAGCCATCCCCATAACTCTGGCAGAGGCCATATGCCGAATCAAGTCTACCACACTACTACTACAATACACAAAATCATTTTAGAAAATACATACAAAGCTAAAACCGATACTAGCTATAAAACACTTGGCCAACATATCACTCAAAACAAGTTAAATATCACTCAAAACAAGTTAAACATATCACTCAACATATCACAAAATCATTTTAGGGCTTGTTAGATGGAGGAGAGAAATAGAGGAAATCATAACTTAGGGTTAAATATAAATCAAGCCCTGAAATTACCTCTTTATTACCTACGCCTCCTCGTTATAACCTACGCCCCCCTTATGAGATCGAGTGACCGAGATGAAGCCGAGGACTGAGAGAGATCGACCGACAGACAGAGACGGAACTGAGAGATCGACCGACGAGATGAATCCGGATGGAGAGATCGAGTGACCGAGATGAAGTTTTGACGGAGAGATCGAATCGACCGAGATGAAGTCGAATGGAGAGATCGACCGAGATGAAGTAATATTATCTACGCCTCCCTTATGAAGTTATGACCCTCGTTAAAATTCCCAAAAAAAATGCCTATACCGAAACTTGCTCAAATCATTTAAATCCGTTAGTAAATCCCGTCGCTATAGATTGATTTTCTAGTAGTGCAAAGAGGGGAGGGAATAGTTTTTATCGGGGCTCTGCCTTAATTAAATGGTCAAACGAAATGGTTGTTGTGACACCCCCAAATCCGGGTACTTCATTTCCACCGAATTTGGTTCTCACTATCAAAATAATTACTTCTAACTACCCATAATAAAGGATAAAACATTAAATAACTTAAACAATAATATTTCTCATTAAAGGGTTACATCATCTCATAAACAATCTCAGGTAATCTAACCTTCATTTATTACATCAGTTTGCGGAATACATTATAATATAAAACAAGTCTTATAACATCATGCATTAAATAAACTTTAAATAATTCTTCAACACTTGGACATCTTATGTGACGCCCCCAAAATAGGTATACATCACCCATTCCGAGTTGTCAATACATGATGCGAAAAGCTAACAACTACAACTTTATTATTACAACAAGAAATCAGAGTTTGAATACAAATATTATCTTAGACAATATCTATACTCAAATAAATCCTCATCATATTTATTAATACATTATTTTACAAAATGGTGAGGACTACTAAACAACTCTCTCTAGAACCTTCATTCCATACCCCAGGCTAAGTACTTTCGCTATATTCTCGCCTCCACGAGAAGAAAAATGGAACAAAAAAGGAAAAGGGTGAGCTCAACTAGCCCAAGAAAGAATATTATGACTAAGATAATATACAACAAATTATCATTAGTCTTCAACAGGAAAAAATCTAATAGAATACAATAGACAACAAATTTTAAATCAATATTCGCAATGAAAATAATAATTCATTAGAAGAGTTAAGTAGAGAATGCAAACTACTATCTTCTATGTATGAATTTAAAGTTCATCGCTCTATCTTTTATCCTGTAACATCAATCAATATATATCCGGAATCAAATATTCATCTTTGTACTACTGAGCCGAAGATATTCATCGATTAATTCATGTTCATCTAAACACCTATTCATCATCTTTGCACTACGGGCCAAAGATATTCATCGAAATCATTCATCTTTGCACTCTGCAGGCCAAAGATATTCAATAATATCATCATTTAAGACTAAGGATGATGAAAATATTTTTAAAAAAACGAATCCGTTGAAACAAAATGACAAGGATTAAGGATTAAGGATTTGTACTTTGTTTTATCCATGTCCAAAAATACCTCAAAAATAATCATAGTGGTGTAAAATTCAAGAATGATCAAAACATGGATACAAATCAAGCTAGTATCCGAGATAGATATTTTGGACGAAAAGAAAATTTTCATTTTTCGATGAATAATACAAGTATTCGTGAATAATCTCAGTATCGTGAATAGTCTTATATCGTGAATAAGAACTCACACCAAAAGTTCTAAATTTGATAAAAAACTTCAGATCAATATTTTAACATAATGATATTGAAGAAATAATATCATTCTGAAAAAAAATATCCACTTACCTCGAAAGATCGGTACTTCTAAATTGAAACACCTGATATAGGTTATGACTTGAACTTGCATCAGTATAGCAATACTCAAATTATACTCAAAATACTCACAAGAATACGCTCGATAATATAGAAAGAGAAAACTTCGGTTTACGGTGTGATTTTCAATTCTAACCTAAGCACCTATTTATAGGAAAATGCTTTAGAACACCAAAAGAAAAATTTAATATAATAATAATATATATAATCAAATTTCCTACGCACACAAATCTGGTCCAAACTTCAACACATACATGTGCCAAAAAATAATAAAAACGTTTTTCTTAATAAAAATAATTAAAACTTCCAAAAATCAATTATTTGAAGCTTGAACTTCAATAATTCATAATAAATAGCCCTTTTATCAAAAAATTGAATCTCTTTTTTTTAGGAAATTCAATTCTCTACAACTTTGCGGAAGAAAGTTTTTCCAAATTCCAAACAAAATTGGTAAAAATCCATAAGCGAAGCGATTTTACTGAAGTTATAATCAAATTTCACCAATAAATGGGGTCCACAGACATGTTTAACATGTTTTAAACATTTATTGCAACAAAAATACTCTTCCTCCTCGTATACTCATATATCCCACATTCGTTGTAAAATATCACAATTATTATATTATTAAAATATAATATATTTAAATGAATTATTTTATCGAAAAAGATAAAATTTTAATTTTCAACAATTATCACATTAAAATTTTCTCCATCTATATCCACATAAAATCAATATTTTTCTTATCATATGAATCAATAATTAATTATTCACAAATAATATTACGAGAATCACAATATTGATGACCAGTGCGGTTCCTCGGAAAGAGGGGCTTTCCAATAAAGATTTCTCCTTCTTCGCATAGCAATTAGGTGACCAAATCTCTTCTAGACAGAACTTTCTAGACATTGCCAATAATGTTATCCAATAATATTATTCAGATAATATGAATTATTGCTCCGATAATAGAAAATATTGTGTAATGACAATTTATTGAAACAACATTAATATAAAATATCAATACAATAATTATTGAATCAATAAAATACTGAACAGTAATTACTGTAACCATTATTAAGTAGTGCCTTCTTACGTAAGAATCAATAATTGGTGCAATCTGGTAATATTTCTTGTTTTTACCACCGAGTATTTTAACAATATTATTAATACTTGTAACAACTACTACCGTTATTTTAAACAACTTATATTTGTCGCTTTCTTCATCCAATCGCTTTCAGTTTATGGGGCCCACACATGGTCGCTACCGTCGCATTTAATATTCGAATATTCACAAAGATCGAATATTCCACGACACCAAACGAATATTCCCCGAATAACAATGAATATTTTATAACCACTTGCTTATTTTGAAATATTTGCGTATTTTACCCCTAACTATCCACATTAATCAAATCAACCCTTACTATTTCAAAATAATAAATAGAGAAAATTAAATTTCATTAATAATAAGTTGGGGTCTTACAACCTCCCTCCTTATGAAATTTCGTCCCCTCGAAATTGACCTTGCGTACTGTGTGTTTCAAAGGTGAGGATACCTCGCTTTCATTTCGCTTTCCAATTCCCAAGTCATTTCCTCTATAGCATGATTCCTCCACGAACTTTAACTTGTGGTATGACCTTTAGCGTAGGACATGCTCCTTCCTATCCAAGATCTTGACAGTACCTCTAATACGTTAAGTCTTGGCTATCTCTTCCTGTTCTAACTTCTATAACGTGGTTCGGGTCTTTCACGTATTCTGAAAGTACGATATGTGAAACACATTATGAACACGAGACATACTCGGAGGTAACGCGCGAGTCTATAGGCTACATTTCCTACTCGGTCAAGAATTTGAAATGGACCAATAAATCATGGATTGAGCTTTCCTCTCTTCCCAAATCTTGTAACTCCTTTCCATGGAGCAACTCACAACAATAATACATGATCCCCATACTAAATTCCACGTCCTTTCGATGAAGATCCGCATAACTCTTTTGTCGATCTTGTGCCGTTTGTATACGTTGTCGAATCATTTGGATCTTTTCCGTAGTCATACGTACCAACTCGGGTCCCAACAATGTTGCTTCACCCATGTGACGCCCCCAAAATTAGGTATACATCACCCATCTTGGGTAGTCAAATACATGGTACAGAATTTAAATACAACTTACTAATATAACTGTCGTGTACAATATGACATAACTGTGAGTTTGAATACAAATATTGTCTACTAGATATTATACAAACTCAAAAGGAGTCCTCATTACAATTATTATCACACTATTTCACGTAATAGTGAGGACTACTAATGTTATCCTCTGGACCATTACTCCGTTCCCAGGCTAAATCCCGATTATGTTCTCATTTCAAGAAGAAGAAAAGAAAGAAAGGGTGAGCTCAACTAGCCCAAAGAAGAAATATTATGACTAAGATAATGCGAATAAATTATCAATAGCCTTGAACATTGTTAAACCGATAAAATATAATAAACATCAAGTTTAATCTAGCAATGAACAAGCAATCCATTAAAAGAGTCAAGTAGAAAATAAAATCTACTATCTTTTATGATTTAAAAGGTTTTCATCATTGTTATAAATTTGAGACTCACTTTAATAAATAATCCACATCATCGAATCACCCCGCACTACTACTACCAAGGATATTCTTTAGTATCACGACCACAATTATTCTCGCACTACGGGCCAAGAATAATTGTGTATTCATTAATGGTCATGATCATGCCAACAATCGTCCATCAATGCACTACTACCAATCGAGGACTTTTACCACATCATTTGTAACATTACGGTCATGATTACAAAGAATAATCCCAGTCATAATAATCATACCAAGTCCATCCATGCTCTACGAGTGCCATGTAGATGACTTTAAAAAAAAATAAACATGAGGATGATGACAATGATATAAGAATTCAATAAAACAAGTTCAAGAATTAAGTTATTCAGAACTAATAACATCCAAACTCGACATGATCTTTGCTTTGTAGAGTAAAATTCAAGAATGATCGGAAGAATATTTCCATGAAAAGATCTTTGGATGAAACGCAAATATCAAGGATATTCTACTAATTTCATGGAGTATAGAAATCAAAGTTTTAACCAATTTGGGTATAATAAAGAATGGAATAACAAAAGAAATCACCATGCATGCGATAGACCGCATGAGCGAGTTATTCCAACGAATAATAAATAATGGAACCGGTCGGTGAAATTCACACCCAAGCGGGATGTTCCAACGAATAATAAAGATGGAACCCGGATCCTGTTGTAAAACACACGAGATAGGATATTCCAACAGAATGATAAAAAGCGGAACCAGTCCGGTGTAAAAAACACGAACGGGATGTTCCAATGTAATAATAGAAGAATGGAATAAAGAAGAAGATCACCAAGTATAGGGGATTCCACATCTACAAGTTATTCCAATGAATAAATAAGAATGGAATAACAAAAGAAGTTCTCTTCATGAATACAAAAGAATAACACCCTTTACGGTACAACAAATAATATTCCCTACCTTAGAAGAACCTGAATATTGGCAAAGTGAAGTAGCGAGAATACTTTTCTTCTTTCTCTCTATAGTTTCTCTCTCTGAGTTTCAAAGAATTAAATAAGAAAATAATGAAGGAATGAGCTTCTATTTATAGGAAAATAGAATGCATAGTAATTAATCCATGAGCGGTTTCGATTGATTTACTTTAATCGATGGTCCACATTTAAAGCAAAATCTTTTAAATAAAATATAATATATTCTATTTATATAAAACATTTTACTATGCAAACACTATGCAACACTATGCAAAACACTATACATAATAAAATATAATATATTTTATTTATAGAATAACTTTAATAAAGTATTCATTTTATATAAAAAGATGTTTCTATTTTATTACGTTAATAATACAAATAAAACAAAAGCGTCATTATCGCTATAATAATTCATATTATTAATCGACAATAATGGAATCAAACCGGTGATTTCTCACATAAGCATCAATAATCAATACCGTATTGCTACTATGCAACCACATCGTATTCATCGTACTTTTACTACCGAGTAATTCAACAAGATTCAATGGTAAAACTTCCGCCGTTATTTCAATAAAATATTTTTTGTCGTTTTTCAATAATTACATTGTGGGGTCCACCAATGATTGAGTAGTTATACGAATATTCCCTCTAAAACCTAATATTCCCCACCAATCGAATATAATATAACCACTTGCATACTTTGCAAAATTTATAAATATTACCCACAACTATAACATTATATCAAATTATTCCATAATATTCAAAAATAATATTTATAGAAAATTCATCTTTATTTATAAAAGTTGGGGTCTTACAACCCACCTCGTCCCAACATACTTTGAGCGACACTTTCGTCCATATAATGCTTCAAATGGAGCCACACCTATACTTGCTCGATAATTTGTTGTTGTAGGAGAATTCCACCAATGGTAAATACTTATCCCAACCGCCTTGAAGTCTAGGACATAGAGTCTTAAAAAATCTTCAAGAGTTTGAATAGTCCTTTCTTATTGTCCGTCCGTTTGAGGATGGTATGCCGAACTGAATCGTAAATCCGTGCCCATAGCTTTTTGCAAGCTAACCCAAATACTTGAAGTGAATCTTGGATCACGATCCGAAACTATGGATACAGGCATGCCATCAACCTCACAATCTCATTCACGTACATACTAGCAAGATGTTCAAGGGAATAAATCTCTCGTATCGGCAAGAAATGAGCAGACTTGGTTAATCTATCAACAATAACCCAAATAGCATTGATGCCTTGAGAAACCGTAGGAAGACCCGTAACGAAATCCATGGTAATATGTTCCCACTTCCATTTTGGAATCTCAAGTGGTTGCAACGGACCCTTAGGTACTAGATGCTCCGCCTTTACACGTTGACAAGTTAAACACATCGAGATAAACTTTGCAATCTCTCTCTTCATATTGTTCCACCAAAATGTATGTCAAGATCACGATACATTTGGTACTTCCGAGATGGATTGCAAATGGTGTATTGTGTGCCTCCATCATAATCTTGTACTTCAAATCGTAGTCGTTAGGGACACAAAGTCTAGAGTGGACTCAAGTATTCCTTCTTCATCAATTCTCGCTTAGGAATAGCTCCTTCTTGTACTTTCTTCTTCATACACATCATTTCAAGGTGGGTGGCTTGAGCAACCTTAACTTTTTCTATTAAAGTTGGCTTTATGCGTATACTTGACATCATCGCACTCATTCCTGCATATGATCTTCTACTCAATGCGTCAGCTACCACGTTCCCTTTACCAAGATGGTATTGAATAGTGTGGTCGTAGTCTTTCAATAGCTCGAGCCAACGTCATTTGCGCAGCATGTTGAGTTCTTTTTGAGTGAAGAAATATTTAAGGCTTTTATGGTCCGAATATATCTCCACTTTCTCCCCATATAAACGGTGCCTCCATATCTTTAAGCCTTGAAAACAAAACAATGCCGCTAACTCTAGATCATGAGTAGGATAATTCCTCTCATACTCTTTAAGTTGTCATGAGGCATAGGCTATGACTTTCCCACGTTACATGAGAACAAATCCTAACCCTTTGGTCAAGAAGCATCGGCCAGAGATAACAAATCCATCCGAACCAGATGGTATTGTTAGAACAGATCTTAGAATAAGTCTCCTCTTAAGTCATTGGAAACTCTTCTCGCATTCTTCGCTCCAAACGAATTTTGTATCCTTCCTAGTTAGCTGGGTTAATGGAGTAGCGATTCGAGAAAACCCTTCCATAAATCTCCGATAATAACCAGCTAAGCCCAAGAAGCTACGTACTTCAGTCACCGACTTCGGTTGCTCCCAACTTTGTATTGCTTCAATCTTGTGGGATCAGCAGATACTCCATGTTTCAACACCACGTGCCCAAGGAATGCTACTTCCTCGCCGAACTCGCATTTCTTCAATTTGGCATATAGTTGGTTTTCACGAAGCCTTTGAGTACCAAACTTCAAATGGTGCTCATGATCTTCACTTTTTTGGAATATATGAGGATGTCATCAATAAAGACAACAACGAATTGATCCAAATATTCCTTGAATACTCGATTCATCATATCCATGAAAGCCGCGGAGCTTTAGTCGATCGAAAAGACATGACTAAGAATTCATAATGCTCGTCTCGAGTTCTAAAGGCGATCTTTGGAATATCCTCGCCTAATCTTGATTGATGATATCCGAATCGAAGATCGATTTTTGAAAAGAATTGTGCCCTTGCAACAGGTCAACAAGTCATCAATACGAGGTAGAGGATACCTATTCTTGATGGTGACATGGTTCAATTCCGATAGTCAATACAAAGTCGCATACTCCCGCTTTCTTCTTTACTACGAATAAAACAGGAGCACCCCAAGGAGATGTTCTAGATCAATGAAACCGATGTCCAATAATTCTCGTAGTTGGACCTTTAACTTCGAAGTTCAATAGAGCCATTCGATATGGGGTTTTAGAAATGGGCTTTGTACGGTTTCAAGATCAATAAAGAATTCAACTTCACGTTACGGGGTAGACCGAAGTTCTTCGTGAAATCGTCGGAAAGTCAATAACAACAGAATATTATTCAAATTTGACGTGTCTTTATTCAAATCCATAACATGGACTAAGAAAGCTTGACATCCGCTTTTCAATAAACGAATAGCTTTATGATTAGATATGATGGTGATTGATTTTAATGGTTTAGTTGCTTGAATTAAGTATAACAGAGTTGGTTAGGAATATGAAAACTAATAACCTTACGAAAATAATCAATTTTGGCATGATGAGTAGTTAACCAATCAATCCTAAAATCACATCAAAAGCAAGTATTTTTAAAGAGATAAGGTCAATGGTAAGGTGATG
Organism: Panax quinquefolius; assembly: GCA_020205615.1. Classification (NCBI taxonomy): domain Eukaryota; kingdom Viridiplantae; phylum Streptophyta; class Magnoliopsida; order Apiales; family Araliaceae; genus Panax; species Panax quinquefolius. The sequence continues at coordinate 81,949,014 of CM035170.1, read as the reverse complement.
GTGCCAACTTGAATCAAACAAGATTTATAAATAGTGGATGTGATGAAAGTTTCTCCTAACGGAGTTTCCATAGATAGGTCAAAGTCTAATTTCTCCGGAGTCAAGTTTAAACGTTGAGCACATGCAGGAGAGATAAATGAATGGGTAGCACCAATGATCAAGTAAGGTATAAACTTCAAGAATTTATAAATAGCTTACCGTGATCACCTCGTTTGGGTTCCTCGCATTTTGACCATCACAACAAACGCTCTTCCTTAAATCGTTGACTTTGACTTTTCTGGGATGATCTTTTGAGTCACCGTCCCAGTTGAACTAGGTTTATTCTCGTACAATCTCGAGTGATATGTCCTTCTTTTCCACAATTATAGCATACCTTGAACTGTTGTGGGCGGTTTGGGTGATATCTCTATAGAAATAAGGTTAACGAGTAATGTGATAGTGCTGACTGAATCAAGCAAGATTTCTAAACAACAACGGATGTAATGAAAGTTTCTCCTAACGGATTCTCCATAAATAGGTCAAAGTCTAATTTCTCATTTTCAAGTTCAAGCGTTGGTATGAAGCAAGAGAGATAAAGAATGGGTAGAACAGATATCTAGTAAGGTATAAACTTCGCAAGAATTTATAATTAACTAACCTGTCTTAACTTTGTTCGGGTTCCTCGCATTTAATGAAGTCACGACAAACGCTCTTCCGAGAACAGATTGACTTTGACTTTTACAGGACATCCTTTTGAGTCACCATTCATTGGGATCGGGGTTTCGATATCGTCTGATCTCGAGCTATATGTCCTTCTTTTCCACAATTATAGCATACCTTGAAGCTGTTGTGGGCGCTTTGGTGATATGTCCCTCTTTCCGCATTTTAGCATATGACCGTGGTCGTTCTCCTCCCTTAGAACCGATTCTTTTCGTGACTATCATCTTCACATGGTCATTGTTAAATCTCCTCTTTTAAAATCTCCTCATTTCGCTTCTTCTATTTTTTATGGCCATGATTACCACCGGAGTGGTTACCATTTTGTCCGTCTGTTTTTTCTCCATTTGGTTATCATTATTACATTGATCGCTTTATCTACGAGTACGATCCACGATTATGGTCCCTCGGTTGAACATACTCGTTATCTCGCTTCTAACAATTGAGCCACATATAACAACATCCTCGAATAGAGAAAATTTATGAGAAATGAGATATTGTCGTATGTCGGGTTTCAAACCTCTCGAAACATCCGCGTCATCGTTCCTCATTTCTCCACCAAATGAGGTGCAAACACGGATAACTCTGCAAACTTTGCCTCATCTTGAGACACACCGCCATGTTATTATTTTGTTCTAATCGATGAACTCCACTTCCTTCATTATGATGAACACTTTCGAGAAAGTATTTGTCATTAAATAATTTCTGAAATGTCTCCCAAGACATCTTGAGTCTTACTGGATGGAGTACGCTTCACGAGACTCCCACCGATGATACGCCTCGCCACGGAACATAAAGGTGGCGAATGGAACCTTCTGTTCTCTCAGTGCATCTAAGACATCGAATATCTTGGTAATTTGCTTGACCCATGTTTCCGCCATGATCGGATCGCTTTCCCTTAAATTCGTGGTCCCAACTCTTTGAAGCGCTTGGTTTGTGACAACCTGGTGAATTGCTATCATTTCCTCCATATTTTGAACACGAGTCTCCTCGTCGATTTTGCATGAACTGCAAAAGCTTTTAAACATCCCTCGTTCATCATCGCTTTCGATGGTGTTGTTCACGGGAGGAACATTGCCCGACTGTTACGTTCTCCTCGTTGGTGAGTCTGAGGCGTCTCCAGATCTCATTTCCATTGTTAATATTCTCGATTCGACATTCTCAAATCATCGCTAAAAACAAGGGTTAATTAAAAATCAATATATCACATAATATCCTTATATCTTGACCAACTAACAAATAAGCTTAGGTAGGACACACTAGCTGAAGGATTTACTCGTCTCTCCTCCTCTGAGTTCTATTCCCCGATCTCCTGGAGATCATATCCTAAGCTCGATACCAACCGCTGTGGCCCCCAAAATAGGTATACATCACCCATTACGAGTTGTCGATATCGTGGTGCGAAACAACTACAACTTTATTATTACAACAAGAAAGCGTGAGTTTGAATACAAATATTATCTTCTAGACAATATCTATACTCAAATAAATCCTCATTACATTTATTGATATATTATTTTACAAAATGGTGAGGACTACTAAACAACTCTCTCTAGAACCTTCATTCCATACCCTTTAGGCTAAATACTGCTTATATTCTATATTCTCGCCCTCTGAGAAGAAAAAATGGAACAAAAGGAAAAGGGTGAGCTCAACTAGCCCAATAAAAGAATATTATGACTAAGATAATATACAACAAATTATCATTAGTCTTCAACGAGGAAAAAATCTAATAGAATACAAAAGACAACAAATTTTAAATCAATATTCGCAATGTGAAAATAATAATTCATTAGAAGAGTTAAGTAGAGAATGCAAACTACTATCTTCTATGTATGAATTTAAAAGTTCATCGTCTATCTTTTATCCTGTAACATCAATCAATATATATCTGAATCAAATATTCATCTTTGTACTACGTAGAAGATATTCATCGATTAATCATGTTCATCTAAACACTGTTCATCTTTTGCTCTACGGCCAAAGATATTCATCGAAAATCATTCATCTTTTACACTACAGGCGAAAGATATTCAATAATATCATCATTTAAGACTAAGGATGATGAAAAATATTTTTAAAGAAACGAATCCAAAGAAACAAAATGACAAGGATTAAGGATTAAGGATTCGTACTTTGTTTTATCCATGTCCAAAATACCTCAAAAATAATCATAGTGGTGTAAAATTAAGAAATGATCAAAACATGGATACAAATCAAGCTAGTATCCGAATAGATATTTTGGACGAAAAGAAAATTTTTCATTTTTCGATGAATAGTGCAGATTATTGAATAATACTAAGTATCGTGAATAGTCTTGATATCGTGAATAGTAACTCCAGACACCAAAAGTTCTAAATTTGATAAAAACTTTAGATCAATATTTTAACATAATGATATTGAAGAAATAATATCATTATGAAAAAAAAAAATATCCTTACCTCGAAGATCGAGACTTACAAATTTGAAACCGGATATATAGGTTATGACTTGAACTTGCAATATATAGCAATACTCAAATTATACTCAAAATACTCACAAGAATAAACTCAATAATATAGAAAGAAAAACTTGGTTTACGGTGTGATTTTCAATTCTAACTTAAACACCTATTTATAGGAAAATGCTTTAGAACACAAAAGAGAAAAAATTTAATATAATAATAATATATATAATCAAATTTCCTCGCTTTTAAAATCTGGTCCAAACTTCAGCCACACATGTGATAAAAACAATAAAAATGTTTTTCTTAATAAAATAATTAAAACTTCCAAAAATCAATTATTTGAACTTGAACTTCAATAATTCATAATAAATAGCCCTTTTATCAAAAAATTGAATCTCGCGACTTTTTATAGGAAATTCAATTCTCTACAACTTTACGAAGAAAGGTTTTCAAATTCCAAACAAAAATTGACCAAAAATCCACAAGCAGACGATTTTACAAAATTTATAATCAAATTTCACCAATAAATGGGGTCCACAGACATGTTTAACATGTTTTAAACATTTATTGCAACAAAATACTCTTCCTCCTCGTATACTCATATATCCCACATTCGTTGTAAAAATATCACCATTATTATATTATTAAAATATAATAATGTAAGACCCCAAATTTTTAAATAAAAAGAATTTCCTTTATTTATTATTTTGAAATAGTAAGGGTGGATTTGATTAATGTGGTTAGTTATGGGTAAAATGCAAAATATTTTAAATAAGCAAGTGGTGATAAAATATTCATTATCGTCGGGAATATTCGTTTTGGTCGTGGAATATTCAGATCGCTTTGTAGAATATTCGTAATACTTTACCAGCCAGCTTCCTTCATGGGGCCCATAACTAAAAGCGATTGGATGAAGAAAACGACAAATATAAGTTGTTTTTAAATAACATGGCGTAGTTGTTACCAATTATCTTTGGAATACCCTGGGTTAAAACACACTAATACGCCGTTGTTGAACAAAGTAGACACCAGTATTGCACCAATTATTGATTCTTACGTGAAGGCACTACTCAATAATTGTTATAGTAATTAATTGCTCAATATTTTATTTTATTGATTCAATAATTGTTGCGTTGATATTTTATATTCTTTGTTGTTTTAATAATTGTCATTACACGATTTTTTTTTATTATCGAAGCAATAATTCATATTATCCTAATAATATTATTAGATAACATTATTGGCAATGTCTAGAAAGTTCGTCTAAGGAGAGGTTTGGTCACCTAATTGCATGCGCCGACCAAGAAGAGAAATTCTTATTGAAAGCCCCTCTTCTTAGGAACTGCTCGTCATGTCAATAATGTGATTCAGTAATATTATTTGTGAATAATTAATTATTGATTTATATGATGAGGAAAATATTGATTTTATGTGGATATAGATGGAGAAAATTTTTAAAATGACAATTGTTGAAAATTAATATTTTATCTTTTACGATAAAATAATTCATTTAAATATATTATTTTAATAATATATTAACGGTGATATTTTTACAACGAATGTGGGATATATGAGTATACGAGGAGGAAGAGTATTTTTGTTGCAATAAATGTTTAAAACATGTTAAACATGTCGGTGGACCCCATTTCTTGACCGAAATTTGATTATACCACAAAATTGTCCGTATGTGGATTTCATCAATTTCATTTGGAATTGGAAAAACTTTCTTCCGTAAAGTTGTAGAGAATTGAATTTCCTATAAAAACTCACGAGATTCGAATTTTCTGATAAAATGGCTATTTATTATGAATTATTGAAGTTCTGAAATTCCGAAATAATTGATTTTTGGAAGTTTTATTTATTTTTATTAATAAAAACGTTTTTTATATGTTGAGGGCATATTTAACATGTGCATGGTGGCTGAATTCAGATTCAAGATGTGGGCGATGAATTTTGTTTATATATAATATTATTATATTCAATTTTCGCTTTGTGTTCTAAGCAATTTCTGTAAATAGGTGCTTAGGTTAGAATTGAAAATCACACCGAAACCAAGTTTTCTCTCTATATTATCGAGCGTATTCTTGTGAGTATTTTGAGTATACTTTGAGTATTGCTATACTATGCAAGTTCAAGTCATAGCCTATATCCTGTGTTTCAACTAGAAGTACTGCCTTTCGAGGTAAGGATGTTATTTTCTTCTCAAATGATATTATTTCTTCAATATCATTATGTCAAATATTGGTTGGAACTTTTATCAAATTTGGAACTTTTTCATGCTTGGGTTACTATTCATGAGTTACTATTCACGAGTTACTATTCATGAGTTACTATTTACGAGTTACTATTCACGAGTACTATTCATGAAGCGTGAAGATGTTTTTTATGGAATTTCTATCTTTTGGTGTCGGAGTTACTATTCACGTATACAAGACTATTCACGATACTGCCTTATTCACGAATCGCACTATTCAATCGAAAAAATGAAATTTTTCTTTTCGCCTAAAATATCTATTCTGGATACTAGCTTTGCTTGTATCCATGTTTTGATCATTCTTGAATTTTACACCCCTATGATTATTTTTGAGGTATTTTTGGACGTGGATAAAACAAAATACGAATCCTTAATCCTTAATCCTTGTCATTTTGTTTCAATCGATTCGCTTTCTTTAAAAATATTTTTCATCATCTTCACCTTAAATGATGATATTATGGAATATCTTTGGCTCAGTAGTGCAAAGATGAATGATTTCAAGAATATCTTTGGCCGTAGAAGTAAAAGATGAGCAGTGTTTTTAGATGAACATGACCAATCGATGAATATCTTTGGCCCAGAGTGTGCAAAGATGAATATTTGATTCCGGATGTATGTTGATTGATGTTACAGTGGATAAAAGATGATTTATTTAACTTTTAAATTCATACATGTAAGATAGTAGTTGCATTCTCTACTTAACTCTTCTAATGAATTATTATTTCACCATAATATTGGTTTAAAAACTTGTTGTCTATCAGTATTCTATTAGTTTTTTTCCCTGTTGAAGACTAATGATAATTTGTTGTATATTATCTTAGTCATAATATTCTTTATCGGGCTAGTTGAGCTCACCCTTTTCCTTTTTGTTCCATTTTTCTTCTCGTGGAGGCGAGAATGTAGCGAGTACTAGTCGGGGGTATGAATGAAGGTTCTAGAGAGAGTTGTTTAGTAGTCCTCACCATTTTGTAAAATAATGTATCAATAATTATGATGGGGATTTATTTGCGTGTGGATATTGTCTAGATGGCAACATCCGTATTTAAACTCACAGCTTTATATGTTGTAATAATAAAGTTGTAGTTATTTCGCATCCATGTATTTGGCGACTCGTAATGGGTTGGATGGAATGGACCTATTTTGGGGCGCGCGCAGCTTGGTATCGAGCTTAGGATATGATCTCCATGCGGAGATCGTGGAATAGAACTAGGAGGGAGAGACGAGTAAATCCTTCGCTAGTGTGTCCTACCTAAGCTTATTTGTTAGTTGGTCAAGATATAGGATATTATGTGATATATTGATTTCCTTAATTAACCCTTGTTTTATGACGATGATTTGAGAATGTCGAATGAGAATATTAACAATGGAGTAAATGAGACCGTGGAGATGCCTCAGATTACTACCAACGAGGAGAACGTGTAACAGTCGACAATGTACCTCCCATGAACAACACCATTGATGCAGATGATGATGAACGAGGGATGTTTAGAAGCTTTTTGCTTCATGCAAAATCGAGACGAGGGAGACTCGTGTTCAAAATACAGGAGGAAATGATAGCAATTCACGGGTTGTCACAAATGCAAGCAGCTTCAAAGAGTCAGGACCACCGAATTCGGGAAAGCCGGATCCGATTAAAGCGAGACGTGGTCAAACAAATTACCAAGATATTCGATGTCTTGGGATGCACGGAGAAACGAAAGTTCCATTCGCTACTTTTATGTTCCGTAACTCAGCAGACATCGGTGGGAATCGTGAAGCGTACTCCATCCAACCGCACTCAAAGATGTCATGGAGACATTTCAAAAGCAGTTCAATGACAAGTACTTCCTCGAAAGTATTCGGTATAATGAAGGAAGTGGAGTTTATTAGACCGGTGCAGTAATAACATGACGGTGTCCCAATCGAGGCGAAGTTCATGGAGTTATCCGTGTTTGCACCTCATTTGGTGGAGAATGAGGAACGATGACGCGGATGTTTCGAGAGGTTTGAAACCCAGATACGCCAAGATCTCATTTCTCATAAATTTTCTCTCTATTCAGATTTTGTCAACAGGCTCAAATTGTTAGAGCGAGATAACGAGTACGCTCAACCGAGGGACCATAACCAAGATCATATCAAGATAGCGAATCATCGAATAACGATAACCAAATGGAGAAAGAAGAATACGAGACAGGCTGTAACCACTCGGTGGTAATCGTGGCCATGAAAATAGAAGAAGCGAGTCGGAAGGAGATTTTAAAAAGAGGAGATTCAACAACGACCATTCAAGACGTCAAATACCAGAGTAACTAGTTCCAAGGGAGGAGAAAGACCATCGGTCGAGACATGTTACAAATGCGGAAAGAGGGACATATCACTCAAACCGCCCACAACAATGCTTTAAGGTATGCTATAATTGTGGAAAAGAAGGACATATCGCCGAGATTAGACGATATCAAAACCCACCCCAAAGGAATGGTGACTCAAAAGGATGTCCCAAAAAAGTCAAAGTCAACGGTTCTCGGAAGAGCGTTTGTCGTGGCCCATCAAAATGCGAGGAACCCGAACGGTTAAGACGTTAGTTAATTATAAATTCTTGCGAAGTTTATACCTTACTGAGATACCCTGGGATTCTACCCATTCTTTTATCTCTCTTTGCGCTCAACGCTTGAACTTGACTACGGAGAAATTAGACTTTGACCTATTTATGGAGAATCCGTTAGAGAAACTTTCATTACATCCGTTGTTTAGAAATCTTGCTTGATTCAGTCAGCACTATCACATTACCCGTTAACCTTATTTCTATAGAGATAGTTGCTTTTGATGTGATTTTAAGGTTAACTACTCATCATGCCGAAATTGATTACTTTCGTAAGGTTGTTAGTTTTCATATTCCTAAGCAACTCATGTTATTCAATTCAAGCAATCAAACCATCAGTAGTCAAACATTTTCATATCAAGCCATGAAGTCATTCGTTTATTACGGATGTCAAGTTTTCTTAGTCCATGTTATGGATTTGAATAAAGACACGTCAAATTTGAATAATATTCCTGTTGTTATTGATTTTTCCTGACGTATTTCCTGAAGAATTTCTTGGTTTACTCCCAAAGACTGATATTAAATTTTGTATCGACTTTGAACCCTAAGACAAAACTCATTTCTAAAATCTCATATCGAATGGCTCTATTTGAACTTCGAGTTAAAAATTCAACTATAAATTTGGTACCGAGCCTTTATCTTGTGACTTCCTTTGTGGAATTCACCTAAGCCGAACTCTCCGTAGGGGCGTCATATTCGTATGCGATAGTAAAGCGATAGGTGTCATTGTGACGTGATATCCAAGGTTGGGATATAAGTCACGATTGAGAACAACCTAAGTCGGTAATCGAAATACGTTGCTTTCAGGCTTAGTTGGTTATTATCGAGATTCGTTGAAGGATATTCTCAATCGCTATTCCATTAACGTGGTGACTCGTAGAGATACAAAATTCGAATGGAGCAAAGAATGTGGGAAGAGCTTGAAGAACTCAAGAGGAGACTCATTTCAAAGACATGTTCGACCATGCCATCCTCGAAAAAGCGAGCGTGGTAGGCGACGTGTTGAGTAGAAGATCGTATACAAGTACGAAAATACGATATTGTCAAAGACTCATTTCAGATAATTTACAAATAATAGAGATGGAGATGAAAACTCTAGTTACCCACGTGATGATATACGAGTATAATCGACTTTAATCGATAACGTTAAAGTCGCTTGAGCTACACACCGGAGCTGATGAATTTGAAGAAGGAGGTGCAAGAAGTTGTTATTTCAAAAGCGAGAATCGGTGAGGTGAGGAAAGCTCAAACCTTCGATTTATTAATCCATTTTAAATTCTCGATCGAATAGGAACTGTGGCCTATAGACTTGTTTTACCGCCAAGTATGACGCGTGTTCATAACGTTTTTCACGTATCGATGTTACGTAAATATGTGGACGACCCAACCACGCCATTAAGTTAGAAACCGGACGAGATAGTGAAGACTTAACATACGAGGAGGTACCACAAGATCTTGGATAGGAAAAAGAACATGTCCTATGTGACTGAGGTTATACCACAAGTTAAAGTTTTGTGGAGAAACCATGCTATTGAGGAAATGACCTAGGAGTGGGAAACGGAAATGAAAGCGAGGTATTCTCATCTTTTGAAACACCAGTATCGTCACGTCAATTTCGAGGACCAAATTTCATAAGGAGGGAGGTTGTAAGACTCAAAAATTTTTAAATAAAAGGAATTTCCTTTATTTATTATTTTGAAATAGTAAGGGTGGATTTGATTAATGTGGTTAGTTATGGGTAAAATCGCAAAATATTTTAAATAAGCAAGTGGTGATAAAATATTCATTATCGTTGGGAATATTCGTTTGGTCGTGGAATATTCGCATCTTTGTCGGAATATTCGTATGACGGCCTTGATCTTCTATGGGCCCCATAACGGAAAGCGATTGGATGAAGAAAACGACAAATATAAGTTGTTTTTAAATAACGGCGTAGTTATTACAAGTAATATCGTTGGAATACCCGTGGTTAAAACACACTAATACGCGTTGTTGAACAATACCACACCAGATTACACCAATTATTGATTCTTACGTAAGAAGGCACTACTCAATAATTGTTACAATGAATTATCGCTCAAGATATTTTATTTTATTGATTCAATAATTGTTGCGTTGATATTTTATATTCTTTGTTGTTTCAATAATTGTCATTACACGGTATTTTTTATTATCGAAGCAATAATTCATATTATCTAAATAATATTATTAGATAACATTATTGGCAATGTCTAGAAAGTTCGCTCAAGGAGAGGTTTGGTCACCTAATTGCGCTACCAAGAAGGAGAAATTCTTATTGAAAGCCCTCTTCCCTGAACCGCCTCAGTTTATCAATAATGTGATTCTCAGAATATTATTTGTGAATAATTAATTATTGATTTATATGATGAGGAAAATATTGATTTTATGTGGATATAGATGGAGAAAATTTTAAAATGACAATTGTTGAAAATTAATATTTTATCTTTTTCCGATAAAATAATTCATTTAAATATATTATTTTAATAATATATTAACTATGATATTTTTACAACGAATGTGGGATATATGAGTATACGAGGAGGAAGAGTATTTTTGTTGCAATAAATGTTTAAAACATGTTAAACATGTTGGTGGACCTCATTTTTTGACCGAAATTTGATTATAGCACAGAAAATTGTCCGTATGTGGATTTCTACCAATTTCTGCTTGGAATTTAAAAACTTTCTTACGAAAAGTTGTAGAGAATTGAATTTCCTATAAAAACTCACGAGATTCGAATTTTCTGATAAAATGGATATTTATTATGAATTATTGAAGTTTTGAAATTCAAATAATTGATTTTTGGAAGTTTTATTTATTTTATTAATAAAAACGATTTTTATATGTTGAGGCATATTTAACATGTGCATGGTGGCTGAATTCATATTCAAGATGTGGGCGTATGAATTTTGTTTATATATAATATTATTATATTAAATTTTACTTGGTGTTCTAAGCAATTTCATAAATAGGTGCTTAGGTTAGAATTGAAAATCACACCGAAACTCAAGTTTTCTCTCTATATTATCGGCGTATTCTTGTGAGTATTTTGAGTATACTTTGAGTATTGCTATATACGGTGCAAGTTCAAGTCATAGCTTTATATCCTGTTTCAACTAAAGTCTTTGTCTTTCGAGGTAAGGGATGTTATTTTCTTCTCAAATGATATTATTTCTTCAATATCATTATCTTTGAAATATTGGTTGAACTTTTTATCAAATTTGGAACTTTTTCATGCTGGGTTACTATTCATGAGTTACTATTCACGAGTTACTATTCATGAGTTACTATTCACGAAGTTACTATTCACAGTAGTACTATTCATGAAGCGTGAAAGATGTTTTTTGTGGAATTTCTATCTTTTGGTGTCTGAGTTACTATTCACGATATCTGATTATTCACGTATACTACAATTCACGAATACGACTATTCAATTTAAAAATGAAATTTTTTCTTTTCGTCTAAAATATCTATTCGGATACTAGCTTTGATTGTATCCATGTTTTGATCATTCTTGAATTTTACACCCCATGATTATTTTTTGAGGTATTTTTGGGCGTGGATAAAACAAAGTACTGAATCCTTAATCCTTAATCCTTAATCCTTGTCATTTTGTTTCACCGGATTCATTTTTTAAAAATATTTTCATCATCTTCGGTCTTAAATGATGATATTATGGAATATCTTTGGCTGTAGAGTGCAAAGATGAATGATTTCTGAAGAATATCTTTGGCCCGTAGTGCAAAGATGAGCGGTGTTTAGATGAACATGACTAATCGATGAATATCTTTGGCTTCGTAGTGCAAAGATGAATATTTGATTCGGTATGTATGTTGATTGATGTTACAGGATAAAAGATAGATTTACGAACTTTTAAATTCATACATGTAAGATAGTAGTAGTTGCATTCTCTACTTAACTCTTCTAATGAATTATTATTTCATTGCGAATATTGGTTTAAAAACTTGTTGTCTATTGTATTCTATTAGTTTTTTCTCTCTCGTTGAAGACTAATGATAATTTGTTGTATATTATCTTAGTCATAATATTCTTTATTGGGCTAGTTGAGCTCACCCTTTTCCTTTTTGTTCCATTTTTCTTCTCGTGAGACGAGAATGTAGCAGTACTAGTCGTGAAGTATGGAATGAAGGTTCTAGAGAGAGTTGTTTAGTAGTCCTCACCATTTTGTAAAATAATGTATCAATAATTATGATGGGGATTTATTTGCGTATGGATATTGTCTAGATGGCAACATCTGTATTTAAACTCACAGTTTATATGTTGTAATAATAAAGTTGTAGTTATTTCTGTACCATGTATTTGGCGACTCAGAATGGGTTGGATGGAATGGACCTATTTTGGGGGCGTCACAAATAATATATTTAAATGAATTATTTTATCAGAAAAAGATAAAATTTCAATTTTCAACAATTGTCACATTAAAAATTTTCTCCATCTATATCCACATAAAATCAATATTTTTCTTATCATATGAATCAATAATTAATTATTCACAAATAATATTATAGAATCACAATATTGACAACCGAGCGGGTTCCTGTGAAGAGGGGGCTTTCGATAAAGATTTCTCCTTCTTGCGGCAAGCAATTAGGTGACCAAACCTCTCCTTAGATGTAACTTTCTAGACATTGCCAATAATGTTATCCAATAATATTATTCGGATAATATGAATTATTGCTCTCGATAATGGAAAATATGTAATGACAATTTATTGAAACAACGAGAATATAAAATATCAATACAAAGAATTATTAAATCAATAAAATAACGAGCAATAATTCTTTGTAACCATTATTAAGTAGTGCCTTCTTATGTAAGAATCAATAATTGGTGCAATACTGGTAATACTCTTTGTGTTTTAACCACCAGTATTTTTAACAAGATTAATTGGTAACAACTACGTTGTTATTTTTAAACAACTTATATTTGTCGCTTTCTTCATCCAATCGCTTTCATTATGGGCCCCACATCATTTGCCAGTATCATACGAATATTCCCCGACAAAGATTTAATATTCCACGACCAAACAAATATTCCCCAACAACAATGAATATTTTATAACCACTTGCTTATTTTGAAATATTTGCGTATTTTACCCCTAACTATCCACATTAATCAAATCAACCCTTACTATTTCAAAATAATAAATAGAGAAAATTAAATTTCATTAATAATAAGTTGGGGTCTTACATCTTGCCCTTTCCCTTGCTAGTAGATGGCTCATCACTTCTTTCGACTTTAGCTGCATGGTTAATTGCAAGAGTGAGCAAACAATTGCTCACTGACATAAAGAATAGTAATAATAACCATATGAGAACGAACAACGAATGTTGTACAATAATGAACTTGTTCTACAAATAGAAACATAAACAAGTTCAAACTTTTAATATCTGAGGGTCTTATGACCATGAACTATGTCCACGGTGATTAGGTATTACTACCCCAACCTTAACAGTTAATTAGGTCTGCATGACTCTTTTTAACGTATTTTGGGGATCAGCCCTTTGTACCATGTATTGTGCACAAACATCTAAACGTTACACGTACAAAATCCCCTATGTTAGGGTTGTTCGTCTCAGTTTGAATTTAGAATTTTCGCACTAAAGAAAGTTTAGTTTGGAACTAGCTTATCAGTTTTTCTAGAATTTTAGAACACTATTCAATTTCCATCAATAAAGGTTTAATACAATAATGTATAACTGAACAAGGCTATCAAAGTCAAAGATCGGATATCAACAATATATAATTGAATAAACGTGATATACATGCAAAGTACTATATTCAAAGAATTAGAACAATCTCCTTTGAATCAATGTGTTAGAACAATATACGTTTTGAATAATAATAACAAGAAATGAGAATGTGAAACTCATTCGATGTAACGAATTAGGTTATGTGGGCCCATGTGCAAAATTAGGGTTCACATGACCTAATTAAATTAAATACACAATTAGGGTTCCACGACCTCATTAAATGTGCAAATTAGGGTTCTCATAACCTAATGGAATGAAGATGGAAAAGTCGAAAATAAATGTGTTGTATCTCGGGAGAAGCCTCCACGTGTCCCGAGGCGTAAGACTCGTGGAGGCAACTCGCTTTTGGGAATTGATTGAGGATTGATTTAGGAAGATTGGAATGGTGGCATTAGGACTAAAGGGTATATCGGGATTTATTCTAAAAACATGACTAAAGGGATTACTTAATTCCGAATTTCATTGAAAACATGTCCATTCTAGAAAGGAGGATTACTTAAAGCTTGGATATTCCACCTAAAAGCACTAAAAAGATTTGAATACTCTCTCAACTCAAAGAACTGAAGAAGGCTCTTAGAATTGCAATAACCCTAACACAGTTTCCGGATTCTAGGGGTTCTCGCCACGCGTCGTTGAGTAATCGCCCACCCGTCGTTTCTCCTCTCTCAATCAATCAATCAATTCCGTGCTTTTCGTGGATCTCTCTCTCCTCCTCACCAACACGAAACCCTAAAACAAGCAAGGCGCGATTTCCTTGCCCACATTTCTTTGGCGACTCACTGGGAGGTGTAGAATTCGTGAAGGGTATGCCCACAACTCGGCTGGAGAACTACAGAAGAGCCGCTTCACCAACAAATAGCATTACCTCACCGGATCCAGCCCAAGGCAAGTAACTCAAGCATTCCAAGGTGCAAACCCGATTTTGACCAACCACTTGTCAAGACGCTTGAAGGAGTTCAACATCACCACATATGGCTAATCAACAACAAACCAACGCAGAAAGGCAAGGCGAGGATGCAGGGAGACCGGATGAATGTCAGTGCAAATCGAGATGCTCAAGGCATCAAGGAAGCACGAGAAGGGCAAGGGATGATGATGGCCATGATGTTGGAAATGCAGAGGAAGCAAGAGAGATGGAGAATTTCCGCCAAATATTGATGCAGATTCCCACTTTCAAGGCCATGTTCCCGTGAAGTTCGCAGGGGAACAAGTAGGAGAGTGGAAGACAACAACAATGGCAAAGAATAACAAAGAGAACCAGATTGTACCTCCATCGACGGAGAATCACTCGGCCCAATCATCAACTTGAGCCCCGTAAAGCGGTGGCAAAGTACCACACAACCCAAAGTCGAAGCAAGCCAACCTCAGACACACATCATCCCAACCGCTCTTCCAGCATTTTCATAAGTGAAAATGCCAACCATTCCAAGTCATGTCCAGCGAGTGAGCCAACAGCTGCCACAAGCGCCACCTTTGCACGATGCAAGCATGCATCAACCAAATTCTATAGCATACACACCACCGATACAGTAGTATATCACAACACCCTAGAGAGTTCACGCGACGAGCTAGTATGTGACGAAGGATGATATGATCGATGTGATCAATCAACTTCGCAGGCAGACATCCTGACCCTCAGAGTTAGACTTTACTCCGCCTTACCCGGCACACATTCGGAGGCAACCTTACCCGATAGGGTATATTGAGCATCCCCCGCAATTTCCAAAATACAATGGGAAGAAAGGAAACGCCAGGGAACATATTGCCAGGTTCGTAGAATGGATGTCTCCGTGGCTGGGATATGATGAATTGAACAACCACAACTTGTTGATGCGGGAATTCAACAAAACTTTGATGGATAGTGCCTTCAGTTGGTACTAGAATTTGGAGAAGGGGTCAGTCCGTGATTGGGATGACCTAAAATTATAATTTTTAAGAAATTTTTCTACGTGCGTAAAAACAGTAACCATTGTAGAACTCATGCGGTTCAAATGTGGTTCAAATGAGGAGCTATCGATTACGCTTGACAGTTCAGGGCCCAGCACAAAAGTGTGCAGAGCCGATTTGAAGAAAAGAACTCGTCAAGATTTGCAACAATGGTGCCTTAGATTCCTTCAAGCCCCACCTCATTACCAAGGCTTGTGGATTCCTTCACACCTCTCTCATCTTTTGCACAAGACTTGGGAGGAATCATGACATCGCCCACTCAGCCATGCGACGGCTATATGGAGGGGCAAGAGGATGAAGAATCGTGGCTTTTTGTCGACTCTCACCAAAACCACAAAGGGGCAAGAAGAAGAAGCATGAGAAAATTTTTGATCGAAGCAAAGGAAGGCCTGGAGACAAATATGCAAGAAAGTCAGTCCCGGAGGCAATCACATGCAATGAGAAAGCATTCAGGGGTCTATACGAGTAATGTATTGAACATGGGGTGGTGAAACCCCCAAGGCCTAGATTTACAGTGACGGAAGAGATGGAGAGAAGACCGGACTTCTGTGTATACCACCAATACGCGGGACATTCCACTATGGACTGTTACAGCCTAAGGAGGATATACCATGAGAAGCTGGCAAATGGGGAGATTGAACTTGGAAAGGAAAGCAGTGTTCATGACAAGCCACTGCCAAATCACAAGGGGAAATAAACATGCAACACTATTATCCACAACATAATCCCAGAAGTGGAGATGATGATGGAAGAAAAGGAGGAGTGTGACCCAGGCCTGCAGGTGATGACGTTAATGAATGGGGCCAAGTTCAGAAATTTTTTTGATCAGATAGGATTGGCCAAGGAAGCAAGGATTGAGGCAACCAAGGCAATCATTAAGGCCACCGAGACACAGGAGACTTGGATGGCCATAAGCAAAGGATTTGTGAAGACGATAGAGGAAGAAGCAAATAAGATATCTTTCTCTAAAGCTAATAGAGGGATAAGATACCCACCCAATAGACCGCTGTATGTAACAGCAGTAATCAATGGCATCGAAGTGCGGAAGGCGTTCATTGACAATGGAACGTCTATAAATACTATGCCCTACACCATATTCAAACGGTTAGGCCTGCCAGAGAAGAAGATTTTAAAGGAACAAACAAACATTACAGGATTCGCCAACCAGAGCACAAGAACCCTGGGACACATCAAGGTAGACATACAAGTTGGAAAGATTCGAGGGCCTGTAATGTTCCATGTTGCAGAGGTGGATGCAGCATACCATGTCTTGCTGGGAAGGTCTTGGGAAAATGACAATGGGGTGGTACCCTCAGGTTTTCATCAATGTCTGAAAGCTATCTAGAAAGGGAGAAAAGTGAAGGTACCAGCAACTCGAAATCCCTTTGGACCAGAGGAGGCACACATCACCGAAGCAACTTTCTTCGATGATGTCACCAAGAGGAGAGAACCAGATCATGCGAGGCCCGATTCCCTAAGACTAGCAAGCTGGGAGGAAGTGCAGGAAGATAAGTTTGTACCTGTAGAAAAAGTGAAGAAGAAGACCTCGGAATATGGAGAATGTTCCAAAAATATGAAGCCAGTAGTAGTAGACTTGGAAAAAGAAGGAAGAGAAGAGAAGAAAAGGCTAGCAAATCCTAAAGATGCCAGAAATATAATAAATGCCAAGCGGATAGCACAGTCTGAGGATGGCCAAAAGGTAAAATGGGAGAGGGTTGTTAAACCCGATGAAAAGGTGGTGTTTCGATTGTGACGATGCAAGGGGGAAGAGCCCAAGGAAGCATGCAAACCCAAAGGCTCAGGAGGTGTCCCCCACTCCAACAATAATGAAGAAGAAGAAGTTGTCAGACAACGAAGTAGAACCAAATTCTGTAATGCTTCGAGGATAGGCCAAAACCTCAACAAAATGAATTAGAAGAAGTTGATTTGGTAACAGATGGAGGAACGCCAAGACCGACTTATATCAACAAGGAGCTTGAGGCTAACCAGAAAGAGGAGCTCATACAACTATTGCGATAGTATAGGGACGTCTTTGCTTGGAATTACGACGAGATGCCCGGAATTGACAAAGATCTTGTGGAGCACAATCTAAACATAAGCTCGGGAATGAAGCCAGTGAAGCAAGCACCTCGTAACTATGAACCCGAAGTTGAAACCCAAATAAAGGAAGAAATCAAAAAGTTGCTGGAAATAGGGTTCATCAAGCCGATCCAACATCCAACACGGCTTTCCAAAGATCGTACTCGAGAAAGAAATCAAAATGGACAACCAACGAATATGTGTGGATTTTAGAGACTTGAACAAGGCATGCCTGAAGGACATGTATCCATTACCCAACATAGACACTTTGGTAGATGCAACAGCTAATCATGAGATAATGTCATTCACGGATGGGTTTATGGGTTACAATCGATAAAGATGTCCATAGAAGATGCAGAGTCGACAAATTTTCAGACCTCTGGCTTGGGGAATTTCTACTACGTAGTAATGCCATTCGGGTTGAAGAATGCGGGGGAAACTTATCAAAGGGCAATGCACGCCATATTTTATGACATGATTCATGATATAGTGGAGGACTATGTGGATGACATAGTAGTGAAATTCAAAAAGGCGACAACTCATGTGGAGGACTTGAGGAAAGTGTTTGAGCAATGCCGAAGGTACAAGTTGAGGATGAATCCAAAGAAGTGCGCTTTTGAATGACTACCGAAAAATTCTTGGGCTTCTTGGTGCACAATGAGGTTTAGAGGTGGACCCAAGCAAGGCGAAAAGCAAGCACAGAGATGCCCCCACCAAAGACGCAAAAGCAAATAAGAGCTTTCTAGGAAGGTCTCGTATATGAGAAGATTCATGCCAAGATTAGCCAAAGTCACGTAACCTTTCTAAAAATTGCTAAAAGGAAAGGCACAATGGGACTCGGGGCAAGACCAACAATGTGCCTTTCGAGAAGGTAAAAAGAATTTTGTCTTCAAAGAAAACGATGGTAAAGCCACAAAGAGGAATGCCATTACAGCTTGTACATCACATCTACCAAGAAGTCTATAGGAGGATTGATCACGCAAGAGGTGGATGGAGAAGAGAAACCTGTGTATTACATTAGCCGGATAATCGTGAGGACCGTAAACCGTATTCACAGTGTGAGAGGCATTTCCTTAGCGTTGGTGTTCATTGCACGCAGAAAAATGCGGCATTATTTTCTAGCGCACGGCAAGTAAAGATTGCAACAAAACCGATCCGATCGACACCTATCGACTAGGCCAAAGATTAGTAGAAAGACTCGCCAGATGGATGATGATTCTTTCGTATCACGACATCAAGTGTGTAACACCAAAGGCAATCCGATGTCAAGCCTCGCGCACACGCTAGCTCAATTTCCAAATGGAGAATATGAACCCCCTTCTGAGGATCTTTCGGGTGGAGAAGTAGAGTCAATCGACTTGATGGATAAGGACCCAAAATGGTGGAGTTTGGCTTTTGATGGATCATCTACAGAAGGTAAAGGCGGAGCAGGAGTGGTGCTAACCACCAAAGAAAGAAAAGAAGTGGCGTTGTCATACAAATTGGATTTTCCATGCACAAACAATGAAGCAGAATACGAGGCGTTCATACTAGGATTGTTGGCGGCTCAAGAATTAGGAGCCAAATACCTTAAAGTAAAGGGAGATTCAAACCTTATAGTGCAGCAAATAAGAGGCCAATGTGGAGTGAAGGAACCTATCTTGGTGCCATATCGAACTGTAGCACAAAAGGTGATGGAAGCCTTCAAGAAGGTGGTGGTTGAATATGTGCCAAGAGGACAAAATAAACAACCTGATGCACTAGCAACGGTAGCATCTCGAGTCTATGTCCAAGGAGAAGATTTGGATGGGAATGTAATGAAGAGAACCCTCCCAAACACGGTGCTAGACTTGTTCCCCAAAGACATGATAGATGATTGGAGATATAACATCTCCCATCAATTGCAAACAAAGGAAGGAACAATACCAATCGTGGAGCTACAGAAGTACAACATCATCAAAGGTGTCTTGTATCACAAAGAAGCAGATGGTGTATTGACACGATGCTTGGGGAGGCAAGAAGCAAATAGAGTCTTGCATCAAGTGCATGAAGAGAACTGCGGGTTTGCAGACATAGGCATGTATCGTAGGATGCAACGCCAAGGGTATTATTGGCCTGAAATGAAGAAGGAAGCAGATGCCCTACAACGCCAATGTGTTTCATGCCAAGAATACCCTGGGGAGGATGAATGCGCCTTCATTGATGACATAGTGGATTGGGAATCCCTTATGTGGAGTTCTTACAAAGCGGGACTCTTCCGACCGAAAAGAAGGATGCAATTATAATAAAGAGGAAGTCACAACGATTCTTTTTATAAAATGGAGAATTGTTCAGAAGGGGTTTCAATGGAAAGCCCCTACGGTGTCTGGAACTAGGCGAAGCCAAAGATTTGGTTTATCAAATGCACAAGGATGAACATCAAGGGGGAGCCAAGTTGTACAAACAACTTATCGATCATGGTTACTATTGGCCAAAGATGGAAGGAGATTGTCTAGAATTTGTTAAAAAGTGCCACATTTGTCAAATACATGGAAATTTGATCCATGCTCCCGCCGTGGATTTGCGAACCTTAGCAACACCATGGCCCTTTCATACATGGGGAATGAATCTTATAGGTCCTGTTCACCCTAATTACAAGGGTAATATATGGATTTTAACTACCACCGAGATGTACACAAAGTGGGTAGAAGCAGTACCCTTGAAGAAGGCCATGGGACCAGCCGTGGCAAAATTTATCAAGGAGCACATCATTTGCCGTTTTGGGATCCCGAAGATCATTTTGTCGAATAATGGAACTCCCTTCATCAATAGGGACATCAAAAATCTGATGGAAAGATACAAGGTAAAACATTACAAATCATCACCCTACTACCCGAAAGGCAATGGACAAGTAGAGGCTACAAACAAAACTTTGATAAAAATCTTATCAAAAACCCTAGACGATCATCCGAAGAAATGGGCAGAACAACTACCAATAGCATTATGGGCATATCGAACTTCAAAAAGAAAGCCTATAGGTGAAACCCCATACGCTTTGGTTTATGGTGAAGAAGCTATCTTGCCCGCCGAAATAGAAATACCTTCGGCTCGAATGAGACTTCGAAGCTTAGTCAAGGAAGAGAGCCACCCAAATTACCTCGAGGCCTTAGTCGACTTCCGAGACAAGGCTAAAGAAAAGCTTGAATAATACTACATAAAAGATCACAATGACAATACAATACTGCGGTGGTACCACAACAAATTCTGGTGGGAGACCTAGTGCTAAAAATGGCAACTCAAGTCATGAGGGGAACCCCAACCACCAAATTTTACCCCAAATGGGAAGGCCCGTATAGGGTACGAGAGATCTCCGAAAGCGGGTATTGCAAGATATCTCGTGTGGGATCAGATGCTGTCTCAGGCCCATTAAACTTGAAGTGGGTAAAGAAATATTATATATGAGAAGAGCATCACAAAAAGTTATACTTTCAACTTCAAAAGTAATCGAGGCACCTGACTCACAGCCCTCGGAAGTTACACTTTCAACTTCAAAAGTGATCGAGGTACCTGACTAACAGCCCTCGAAAGTTACACTTTCAACTTCAAAAGTGAGCGAGGCACCTGACTAACAGCCATCAAAAGTTACACTTTCAACTTCAAAAGTGACTGAGGCACCTGAGTATAAGCCCTCAAACCCGAAAGTTACACTTTATCTTTAAAAGTGGAGAACGTTATGCTTTATTCGACAAAAGCAAGAAAGTTACACTTTATCTCTAAAAGTGGCAAACGTTATGCTTTCTTCGACAAAAGCAAGATTTACTATATGAAACGTTATGCTTTTCGTTAAAAGCAATTTTTATTATCAATAAATTGACAAACTTTCACTTATACTTGAATGTTTTTTTTTTAATTTTCTTTAAAAAAAAAAAGTATAAATTCAAGTGTTAGTTTGTGAAAAAATATATATACATATTTTTGACAAAATTCATGTTTTCTTATAATACATATTGTTGTCTTGGAATATTTATTTGAATAACTTGAGATTCAATGATAAATATTGAGTTTTGAGGAATCATTCAAAATTAAAGGCAATCAACAAGGTTAAAGAAACTATGTTCTGATAAATGAAATATGTGTAAATGAGTTTATGTAACAAGAAATCGAAAAGAAAAAAAACTACTACAACAAGTCATGATCTAAAGGCCAAGACATATCAAACTGAAGTGAAGGCATAGCTAAAGCCTCCAAGTCAGCAATGGCAGCGTCTCGAATCTTCAGATTTGCAGCTTTCAACTCCCTAACCTGTTGGGTAGTTGACTCCAAGTCCCGCCGCTGGCACTCTACATCCCGAAGCTGGTTCTCTAAATCTTGAGACTGAATCTTCAATTTGTTTACGGCTTCGTCAAGATCAGAAAGCTGCACTGAAAAGGATTCATCTTCACACTTACGTATACCAACCTCCGAACGTAGCGCAACAAGATTAAAACTAGACTTGAGAAGATCCAGCCTAGTACGAAAAGGAGACATGTCAACACCCACAGATGCAAGGTCGTCTAAATCATCACTAAATTGCTTCAGGTCCTCGACTCGCAACGAATATAAGGAAAGAGTGTGCAACCCAAGAACAAGGCCTACGAGTTGATCTAGGAAGAAGGTCTGGGAGGAAGCCGCCTTAAAAATCATTCGGACAAGCATCCGCGAGAACCGAGCTAGGAGACGTTCCAGACTTTCCTGACTAGAAGCTGATATCTGGAAACCCCTCCATGAAACAAGATCCCCGCTTGGATTGAAGGAAGCTCTGACAGGAGCAACTTTAGAAGCCACCATAGAATCTGTCGAGACCAGGGATGGAGGAGCAGAAAGATGTTGTACGGCTAAGGATTCCTCGAAGCCTTGGTCACCCGGAGGATAACCAAGGTCACTATATGGCGAGTGGACAATATCCGGATGGAGAGCATCAAATAACGCGAGTGCCTCAACAGGCAAAGGCAAATCTTTCATCCTCTTACTCTAAAAACAAGATGTCAAAGCACAATATATTATAAAGAAAAAGAGGAAAGGAAATTCAAGACAAATCATTTGTGGATTAAAGAAGGATACTCACAATATAGTCAATGGAAAAGGAGTCAGGAGATGCCACAGAAAGGGGAATGTCATTCAACCCACCCAAAGTACTATCAAAAATGCCCTCCCGAGCAATCACCAACTCGGTAGAATCCTTTCAGGGAGGATGAACATCACCAATAGTTTCAGAATGATTCTCCCTCGGGGAAGTAAGAGTCTCATCAACATCTTCAGACTCATCATGAGGAGCAGGCATAGGAAGGTTTGAAGAAATTGCTGTATCACCCACAGCAAGACTCGAGCTCACATCAGACAAAGTATCCTTAGCATCCAGACTAACACAATCATCGCGATGAATATATGACTCAATATCAACAAGGATAGGTTGGAAGGGCTCACGACTAGTGGAAGCCGCCGCGGAAGCCTCATTTGTAGTACTATACATTAACCCAAGAGAAACATCATCATCATCATCTTCATCGACCACGGTAACCTAAAAAAAAAAGGAAATAATTACTCAATGATATGTGCAAGCAATAATACAAGCAAAATAATGAGAATAGTACGACAAAATACCAAATTTCTACAGCGCTTCTTGATCGGATCCTCGGCTGCCGGGATACTAGGATCAACATTATCAAGGGGGCATTTTGCTAATGGCTTTATTATAAGCCTGATAGGAGGACGACTGATTGGAACCACGACAGAAGTAATAGGAGGAGCTATCTCAGAATCAGTAGTAGTAGCTGCTCTCGTTTTAGAATGAGTAACTCTCACCTCCTCGACATCAGAGGATCCCTGGGGAGGAGCTAGAGAGGACACCCGAAATAGAGCCCGTGCTGGAAGACTCCTGGAAGTAGTGGGAGCCTGTGATGGAATGTCTGCTAACTAAGGGAGAGACGACTTAGGCATCAAAATGTCACGCTCATCCAACCGGCTACTGGCTGGCCAAAGTGTTGAGCGAACATTGGGCTTGGGAGAGCAGCATCCGGCCCCATTGAAGACGTTTCGAAATAGAGACTGGCAATGAACAAACCAAGGTATCATCCTCCCATCTTTTAAGATTGACCTGCCGGTAATTACGTTCGCCAAGATGTATATCGCCTCCTCCGGAGTCATCCGTATGACAAAAGGAAGGGATCTATAAGGATCACTTGATAGCCTCGGAAATGCCCATGTAAAAGAGGGGGAGGTAGAGACGTAATTGAGAAGAGCATCCTCATAATTCCCCCGGCAGGTGTGACCGAAAGGGCGTTCCTTGTAAAACCCCAACTTTTTGAATAAAGATGAATTTTTTATAAATATTATTTTTGAATATTATGGAGTGAAATTGATATAATGTTATAGTTGTGGGTAATATTTATAAATTTTTTATAGTATGCAAGTTGTTATATTATATTCGATTGGTCGGGGAATATTCATTTTAACAGGGAATATTCGTATAATAACACAATAAATCATTGGTGGACCCTATGATGTAATTATTGTCGGATTGAGAAAACGACAAAAATATTTATCAAAATAATGGCGGAAGTTTTACCATTAATCTTGTTGAACTACTCAAGGTAGTAAAAGTACAAGAATAATGTCTGGCATTAGTTGCGTAGTAGACACCAGTATTGATTATTGATGCTTACGTGAGAAGTCACTCGCTTTGTTCAATTATTGTTATAGTAATTGTTGTATATATAGACCCCCATTTACCCATTTTTTCAAAATGATCGGTAGAAAATTATTTTATATTATAAAGGTGGGCCCACATGTGGGGCCCATATGTGGGAAATTGAATGACTGGGAGGTTTTTTTTCAAAGGTGGTCACGGGTTGGTAAGGAAAAAGAAAAAGGAAGGCATGCAATGTGTATATATATATATATATATATATATATATATATATATATATATATATATATACCGTGTGATGAAATGAATTGTCGGGGAGGAGTATCGGATTCATGGGTGGCGATAATTATTATTATTATTATTATTATTATTATTATTATTATTATTATTATTATTATTATTATTATTATTATATATATGTATAAACTTTGTTGACAAAATGGGGAGGAAGCAAACTTTAATCATGGGAGTGTATCCCAGTGAATGCGTTATACATATATATATATATATATATATATATATATATATATATATATATATATATATATATTTATTTAAAAAGATTTTGCTTTAAATATGGACCGTCGATTAAAGTAAATCGATCCGACCCGTTCATGGATTAGTTACTATGCATTCCATTTTTCCTATAAATAAAGCTCATTCCTTCATTAATTCTTACGAATTCACCGAAACTCTAGAGAGAGAAAATTATAGAGAGAAAGAAGAAAAGTTTTCGCTACTTAACTACTCTTATATTCAGTTTCTTTTTATGGTAAGGGTGTTATTCTTTCTTATTCATGAAGAGAATCATGTTATTCCATTTCTTATTATTCATTTGGAATAACTCAGTATACGCTGTGCTCTACCCTATACTTGGTGACATTCTTCTATGATTCCGCTCTTTATTATTCTCATTTGGAATATCCTCATCATAAGTGCGTTTTACGGGACCGATTCCGCTCTTTATTATTCTATTAGAATATCTTATCTGCATGCATTTTACGCCGGACTGATTCCGCCTCTTTATTATTCTATTGGAATATCTTGTCTGCGCATTTTACGCCGGACCTAGTTCCGTCTTTATTATTATTCATTGGAATATCCCGTACATGCGTTTTTATGCGGACTGATTCCGTCCTTATTAGTATTCTTTTGGAATAACTTGTCTATGCGATGTACCGCATGCATGGTGATTTCTTTTATTATTCCATTCTTTATTATACTCAGTTGGTTTATGTTTTGACTACTATACTCCGTGAAATTAGTGGAATTTCCTTGATATTTGCGCTTCATCCAGTATCTTTTCATGGAAATATTCTTCTAAGCATTCTTGAATTTTACTCTACAAAGCAGTATCATGTTCAAAATTTGGACATTATTAGTTCCTGGATAAATTAATTCTTGAACTTGTTTTATTGAATTATTATATCATTGTCATCATCCTCATATTTATATTTTTGAAAGTCATCTATGGCCCGTAGTGCATAGATGGACTTGGTATGATTATGACCATGGATTATTCGGTGTAATCATGACCGTAAAGTTACAAATGATGTGGTAAAAGTCCTCATTGGCCCGTAGTGCATTGATGGACAGTTGTTGGCATGATCATGACCATTTATGAATACACAAATATTCTTGGCCCATAGTGCATGGATAATTGTGGTCGTGATACTAAAGAATATCCTTGGGGTGAAGCAGGGGGGTGATTCGATGATGTGGAATATTTATTGTCGAGTCTCAATGATAATAAAGATGATGAAAAACCTTTTAAATCATAAAGGATAGTAGATTTTATTTTCTACTTGACTCTTTTAATGGATTGCTTGTTCATCATGCAGCTTAAACTTGATGTCTATTATATTTTATCAGTTTAACATTGTTGGAGACTAATGATAATTTATTCTGCATTATCTTAGTCATAATATTTCTTACTGGGCTAGTTGAGCTCACCCTTTCTTTCACTATTCTCTTCAGCAAAATGAGAATATAGCTGGGACGAGTCGGGGAATGGAGTGATGGTCCAGAGGATAGCATTAGTAGTCCTCACTATTCTGTGAAATAGTGTGATAATAATTGTAATGAGGACTCCTTTTGAGTTTGTATAATCTCTAGTAGACAATATTTGTATTCAAACTCACAGCTTATGTTTTGTTTTATTGTACACGACAGTTGTATTATTAAGTTGTATTTGTATTCTGTACCATGTATTTGACGACTCAGAATAGGTGATGTATACCTATTTTGGGGGCGTCACAGTTGGTATCAAAGCTTAGGGATATGATCCCTGGCTAAGATGTGAGACTAGAATTGGGAGGGGAGAGACGGGGAATTCCTTCGCTACTATGACCTACCTAAGTTTATTTGGTATTTAATTGGTCAGTCAGAGTGTGGGGATAATATGTTTCATGTCAATTAACCCTTGTTTTGTGGCAGTATTTGAAAATGGCATCCGAGAATGTTGAGAATATCAATGGAGCACGATGAGACCGCCGAGTCTCCACATAATCAATAATCGTGACAATGTGCATCGAAGGCGACAATCCTCATGCAAACAACAACACTGACCAAATGATGAACGATGGATTGTTCAGAGGCTTCATGCAATTCATGCAACATCAGGCGAGAGCGGCTCCTATCCAAAATACAGGTGGAAACAATGGCAACTCTCGGACGGTCACCGCCAAATAGTTCAAGAGCTGGGACCACCGGAGTTTATTGGAGAGCCAAAACCACTTAAGGCGGAAGCATGGATAAAGCAGATAACCAAGATATTTGATGTCTTGGGATGCTCCGAGGAACAAAAGGTTCCCTTCGCCACCTTTATGTTGCGTGAAGAGGCAGATTACTGGTGGGAATCTTTAAACGTACCTAGACTGATGATGCACTCAAGATGTCTTGGGAGAAGTTCCAAGAGCTGTTCAACGACAAGTACTTTCCCGAAAGTATTCGTCACATGAAGGAGGTGGAGTTTATCAAGTTGGAACAAAATAATATGACCGTGTCGCAATACGAGGCTAAATTTGCGGAGTTATCCCGGTTTGCATCCCATTTGGTTGATAATGAGGAGCGAATGACCCGAATGTTTTTAAGAGGTTTGAAACAGGAGATACGATAATATCTTATTTCTCATAAACTGTGTTTGTATTCAGATGTTGTAAATAGGGCTCGCTTATTGGAGCGCCGATAACGAGTCAACGCAACCAAGAGAAAGCGGTGAGTGAGAATAAAATACCAAAGGTAACAATCATCGAGCGGTGACAACAAACGTGGAGGAATCAACATGCCGAAATGGTAACCACTTCCGGTGGTAATCATAGCCAAGATAATAAAAATGGACATTTCAAGAAAAGGAGATTCAACAATTATGGAAAGACGTCAAGACCAAAGACCCATTGTTAAGGAAGGAGAACGACCACCTATCATATGCTTCAAATGCGAGAGGAGGGACACATCACCCAAACCTAGCGATGCTTAGTCCAAAGCATGTTATAATTGTGGAAGAGAAGGTCACTTAGCTCGATTCACTAAAGACAAATTCAGCTAGGATGGAGGCACCAAAGGACGTCCCAGAAAAGTCAAAGCCGGTAGTGCAAGGGAGAGCGTTTGTTGTGACCTCCCAGAATGCAAGGAACCCGAACGAGATTATCACGGTTAAGCTTATCATAAACTCTAGTGAAGTCTATACCTTATTTGATACCGGTTCTACCCATTCTTTTATTTCTCCTACTTGCGCTCAACGTTTAAATTTGACTCTGGAGAAATTAGACTTTGACTTATCTGTTGAAACTCCATTAGGAGAAACCTTCATTACATCCACAGTTTATAAGTCTTGTTTGATTCAAATCGGTAATTGCACGTTACCTGTCGATCTTATCTCCATAAAAATACTTGCATTTGACGTGATTCTAGGGATTAATTGGTTAACTACTCATCATGCTAAAATTGATTGTTTTCGTAAGGTTGTTAACTTTCATATTCCTAATAAACCTATTATGCGAATTCAAGAGACCAAACCATTAAAATCAATCACGGTCATCTCAAGCCATAAAGCTATTCGTTTATTGAAAAATGGATGTCAAGCTTTCTTAGCTCATGTCACGGATCTAAACAAAAATACGTCAGTTTTGAATGATATTTCTATTGTTAATAAATTCCCTGAAGAACTTCCTGGACTACCCCCAGAGCGTGAAATTGAATTTTGTATCGACCTTGAACCCGGTACAAAACCCATTTCCAAAGCCCCATATCGAATGGCTCCTATTGAATTTTAGGAGTTAAAGACCCAACTGTAGGATTTGTTAGACATTGGCTTTATTCGTCCAAGTACTTCTCCTTGGGGTGCTCCTGTTCTATTCGTGAAGAAGAAAGATGGGAGTATGCGACTTTGTATTGATTATCGGGAGTTGAATCATGTCACCATCAAAAATAGGTACCCATTGCCACATATTGATGACCTGTTTGACCAGTTGCAAGGAGCCAAATTCTTTTCAAAGATTGATCTTTATTTCGGATATCACCAATTGAAGATTAGAACAGATGACATTCTAAAGACGATTTTCAGAACCCGGTACGGGCATTATGAATTCCTAGTCATGTCCTTTGGATTGACTAATGCTCCTGCTGCCTTCATAGATATAATGAACCGAGTATTTAAGGAATATTTGGGTCACTTTGTGGTCGTCTTTATTGATGACATCCTTATTTATTCCAAGAGCCATGAAGATCATGAGCAACACTTGAGGCTAATACTCCAAAAGCTTCGTGAATATAAGATTTATGCCAAGTTAAAGAAATGCGAGTTCTGGCTTGAGGAAGTAGCATTCCTTGGGCACGTAGTATCAATTCATGGAATATCCGTTGACCCGGTAAAGATTGAAGCTATTCAAAGCTGGGAGCAACCCAAATCAGTGACCGAAGTACGTAGCTTTCACGGTTTAGCCAGTTATTATCGGAGATTCATGGAAGGATTTTCTCGAATCGCTACTCCATTAACTCAGCTGACTCGGAAAGATACAAAGTTCGGTTGGAGCGAGGAATGTGAGAAGAGTTTTCAAGAACTCAAAAGGAGACTCATTTCAAAGACTGCTCGACAATACCATCCGGTTCGGAGGGATTTGTCATCTACAAAGATGATCTTGAAAAAGGTTAGGATGTGTTCTCATGCAAAATGGGAAAGTCATAGCCTATGCCTCAAGACAACTCAAAGAATATGAGAGGAATTATCCTACTCATGATCTAGAGTTGGCAGTTGTTGTCTTCGTACTTAAAATTTGGAGGCATTACTTGTATGGAGAGAAAGTGGAGATCTTTACGGATCATAAAAGCCTCAAATATTTCTTCACTCAAAAGGAACTCAACATGCAACAACGACGTTGGCTTGAACTGTTGAAAGATTATGATCATACCATCCAATACCATCCTGGAAAAGCGAACGTGGTAGCTGACGCATTGAGTAAAAGATCATATGCGGGTACGAGTGCAATATTCACAACACAAAAGCCCATTTTATGTGACTTGCAAAAGATAGAGATAGAGTTAAAGACTCCAGGGACCCATGTGATGATGACGAATATATGAGTAGAACCGACTTTAATTGATAAAGTTAAAGTTGCTCAAGTTATAGATCCAGAGCTGATGCGTATGAGGAAGAAAGTGCAAGAAGGTGCTAAGCCGGAAGCAAGAATCGATGAAGAAGGAATACTTCGAGTCAACTCCAGACTTTGTGTTCCTAACGACCCTGATTTAAAGTATAAAATCATGATGGAGGCGCATAACACATCATTTGCAATCCATCCTGGGAGTACCAAAATATATCATGATCTTCGTCATACATTTTGGTGGAGTAATATGAAGAGAGAGATAGCACTATTTATCTCAAGGTGTCTAATTTGTCAACGAGTTAAAGCGGAGCATCAAGTAACAAAAGGTCCATTGCAACCACTTGAAATTCCAGAATGGAAGTGAGAGCACATTACCATGGATTTCAAGCATCGGTCTTCCCAAAGTTTCTCAAGGCATAGATGCGATTTGGGTCATTGTTGATAGATTGACCAAGTCTGCTCATTTCTCACCGATACGAGAAACTTATACACTTGAACGTCTTGCTCGTATGTACATAAACGAGGTTGTAAGATTGCATGGTATGCCAGTATCCATAGTTTCTGATCGAGACCCATGATTCACTTCAAGATTTTGGGTTAGTTTGCAAAAAGCTATGGGCACGGATTTACGATTTAGCTCGATATATCATCCTCAGACGGACGGGCAGTCAGAGAGGACGATTCAAACTCTTGAAGATCTATTAAAACTCTGTGTCCTTGACTTCAAGGGAAGTTGGGACAAGTTCTTACCATTGGTAGAGATTTCCTACAACAACAGTTATCAAGCAAGTATTGGCATGGCTCCATTCGAGGCGTTGTAAGGAAGAAAGTGTCGTTCTCCAGTATGCTGGGATGAGGTGGGTGAAGCAAAGTTGTTGGGACCAAAGTTGGTACGTATGACTACGGAAAAGATTCAAATGATCCGACAACGTATAAAATCCTCACAAGATCGACAAAAGAGTTATGCTGATCTTCATCGAAAGGACATAGAATTCGATATTGGAGATCATGTGTTGTTACGTGTTGCTCCATGGAAAGGAGTTACAAGATTTGGAAAGAAAGGAAAGCTCAATCCTTGATTCATCGGCCCATTTTTAATCCTTGATCGAGTAGGAACTGTGGCCTATAGACTCGCTTTACCGCCAAGTATGTCTCGTGTTCATAACGTTTTTCACATATCCATGTTACGTAAATATGTGGAAGACCCGAACCACATTATTGAGTTAGAACCGCGAAATAAGCGGAAGATTTGACGTATGAAGAGGTTCCTGCTCAAATCTTGGATAAGAAGGAACATATTCTACGCCCAAGGTTATACCTCAAGTCAAAGTTTTGTGGAGAAACCACGATGTTGAGGAAATGACTTGGGAGTTAGAGTCCAAATGAAATCAAGGTATCCTTACCTCTTCGATATACCAGGCACGTACCCTAATTTCAAGGCGCTTAAATTTCATAAGAAGGGAGATTGTAAAACCCCAACTTTTTGAATAAAGATGAATTTTCTATAAATATTATTTTTGAATATTATGGAGTGAAATTGATATAATGTTATAGTTATGGGTAATATTTATAAATTTTGCATAGTAGTATGCAAGTTGTTATATTATATTCGATTGGTCGCGGAATATTCGCTTTTAGCAGGGAATATTCGCATAACTGGTAAGAATCATCGGTGGACCCCACAAATGTAATTATTGTCGGATTGAGAAAACGACAAAATATTTTATTAAAATAACGGCGGAAGTTTTACCGTTAATACCGCTGAACTACTTCAGGTAGTAAAAAATACGATGAATACGGCGTGGTTGCATAAGAGCAGACACCAGTATTGATTATCGATGCTTACGTGAGAAGTCACTCGCTTTTGTTCAATTATTGCTATAGTAATTGTTGTATATATGGACCCCATTTACCCATTTTTTCAAAATGATCGATAAAAAGTTATTTTATATTATAAAGGTGGGCCCACATGTAAATTGGGGCCTATATGTGGGAAATTGAATGACTAGGAGGTTGTTTTTCAAAGGTGGTCACAGGTTGGTAAGGAAAAAGAAAATGGAAGGCATGAAATGTATATATATATATATAATAGGTTTTGTTTATATATATATATATATATATATATATATATATATATATATATACCATATGATGAATGAAATGAATTGTCGGGGAGGAGTATTGGATTCATGGGTGGCGATGACAATTATTATTATATATATATATATATGTATAAACTTTGTTGACAAAATGGGAGGAAGAAACTTTAATCACGGGAGTGTATCCCGTGAATGCGTTAAGACACATATATATATATATATATATATATATATATATATATATTTATTTTTAAAAGATTTTGCTTTAAATATGGACCGTCGATTAAAGTAAATCGATCTGGACCGTTCATGGATTAGTTACTATGCATTCCATTTTTCCTATAAATAGAAGCTCATTCATTCATTAATTCTTACGAATTCACTGAAACTCTAGAGAGAGAAAATTATAGAGAGAAAGAAGAAAAGTTTTCTTCTTACTTAACTACTCTTATATTCAGCTTTTTTTTTACGGTGAGGGGTGTTATTCTTTAATATTCATGAAGAGAACTGTTGTTATTCCATTTCTTATTATTCTGTTGAATAACTTTTGTACGCTGGCCTACCCTATACTTGGTGACATTCTTCTATGATTCCGCTCTTTATTATTCTCGCTGGAATATCCTCGCTCTTTCGTTTTTATGCCAAACTCGATTCCGCCTTTTTATTATTCTCGTTAGAATATCTATCTTCTCATGCTTTATCTTTGGACTGATTCCGCCTTTATTATTTTGTTGGAATATTACGTCACATGCGTTTTATGCCTGACCGGTTCCGCTTTTATTATTATTATTCTGTTGGAATATCCTCGTGCAATGCGTTTTACGCCGGACTTGATTCTCCCCTTATTAGTATTCTCATTGGAATAACTTTTGTCTGCGCAAGCATCTCAAATGCATGGTGATTTCTTTTGTTATTCCATTCTTTATTATACTCAAATTGGTTAAAGTTTTGACTACTATACTCCATGAAATTAGTGGAATATCCTTGATATTTGCGCTTCATCCAGTATCTTTTCATGGAAATATTCTTCTAAGCATTCTTGAATTTTACTCTACAAAGCAGTATCATGTTGAAAATTTGGACATTATTAGTTCCTGGATAAATTAATTCTTGAACTTGTTTTATTGAATCATTATATCATTGTCATCGTCCTCATATTTATATTTTTGAAAGTCATCTGTGGTCCGTAGTTCATAGATGGACTTAGTATGATTATGACCATGGATTAGTCGATGTAATCATGACCGTAAAGTTACAAATGATGTGGTAAAAGTCCTCATTGGCTCGTAGTGCATTGATGGACAGTTGTTGGCATGATCATGACCATTTATGAATACACAAATATTCTTGGCCCGTAGTGCATGGATAATTGTGGTCTTGATACTAAAGAATATCCTCGGTCAGAAAAGTGCGGGGTGATTCAATGATGTGGAATATTTATTAAGTTTAGTCTCGGCGATAATAAAGATGAAAAAACCTTTTAAATCATAAAGGATAGTAGATTTTATTTTCTACTTGACTCTTTTAATGGATTGCTTGTTCCGCTGCAGTTAAACTTGATGTCTATTATATTTTATCAGGTTAACATTGTTGGAGACTAATGATAATTTATTCTGCATTATCTTAGTAATAATATTTCTTACTGGGCTAGTTGAGCTCACCCTTTCTTTCACTGTTCACTTCAGAAAATGAGAATATAGCTGGGACGAGTCGGGGAATGGAGTGATGGTCCAGAGGATAGCATTAGTAGTCCTCACTATTCTGTGAAATAGTGTGATAATAATTGTAATGAGGACTCCTTTTAAGTTTGTATAATCTCTAGTAGACAATATTTGTATTCAAACTCACAGCTTATGTTTTGTCGTATTGTACACGACAGTTGTATTATTAAGTTGTATTTGTATTCTGTACCATGTATTTGATGACTCGGAATAGGTGATGTATACCTATTTTGGGGGCGTCACATTCCTGGTCATATCCGAATTGTCTCATGACCCTGTGAGGAGAATATAGGACAGTGCCAAAACTATTATTCTCAAGGAAATAGGGAAGCTTCATAGATCGAAGAAAAACGAACCAAGACAGTGCAGAACCACTCAAGCTGGTTCTGTTGAGGCTTGAGTAGGTACAAAATTTGTGCTTGTAAAAATGAGGTAGATGACCGCAACCCCCTGAAACAATGGTATAGGGACGAGCAGTGAAGCATGAATAATCATCAAGGAAATGTCGCAAATCCGTACTGTCAGGACTAGAGCGGTGATCAATCCAATGTAACATGCGAGGAAAGATGTTGCGTGGTGGGAGAAAAGGAGACTTCTTTTTTTTCTTAGAAAGATGCTCAAGATCGGAATAGCCCGGAAAGCGCTTCGAAAAGAAAGATCTGAAGGAAGGAGCATGGAATGAAGCAATTGACATCATACCTGAGTAAATAAATTAGTATAGAAAAGGTTAAAGGAAAAGAAGCGCAGTTTGAAAGACAATTAAATATAAAATATAAAGGTGATTACCTCCTAACAGATTCTTTCATGGAAAGGGATGTTTCGTCTAGGCGACGATATAAGGTCCCTAGGAAGAGAGAAGTAAAGGGAATCTCCAAGCCCCGGGATAACAACGCTGCCAAGCTGAACATACGAGCAGAAGGACCGTCTATGGGAGACCCAGGGAAGATGAAACAGGACAGCCACATAACCAGATAAGCCGCCAGAGGAAAGGGATAAGTTTCTTCATGGAAGGCAAGAACAGACTTGTCGTGAACAGAGCTGTCCCACTGGTTGGTCTTGTAATCACGGAAGAAGTAAGCCTGTGATAACCAAGAATTCTTCTGTGAGCTTGAGGTCTTGAAGTCCTAAGGAGCGTGACGCCTTAGGCGGGAGATGAAGTGGGAAGATTGCTTGAAGGCCTCTATCAAGTAGGCAACACAGTCGTCATCCCTAGTGGACATGCTAGAAGGACCACAAGAGTTTAAAGAAACAATAGGAAGGCTACAAGATGTAATTCATGATAAATATACATATTTCGGAAACATGAGAATGAACGAAAGGAATAAAAGAAGAGAACTTACTGATAGAGGGCATAGAAGAGTAGGGGTGAATTCCCCCCAGGCAGTGATGAATGTGCAAGTAGAGGAACACAATCATGAGATCAACACAGTAAGAGTTATGGTCCTGGTGAATCCGTAGGTCTCTACACAATTGAACACAGCGAAAGATACTCGTATTCTTGAGTATTTCCACGTATTCAGTGTTTCCAAGGATCTCGTCGGTCCAATCCTGCCATCCTTGAATGCGACCAAATGAATCTGACAGGAAGCGAAGGGGACTGAAGGGGTACTCTTGCTTCTCTATGTATAGGCGGGGAATGCAATCGGCATGAGGGAAGTCATCCCAACCTCCAAAAGCTGGGGCATACAAAAACAAGCCTTCTTTCTCTGGTGGAGGAAAAGTTGTACGGTCATAGTCTCTAACTCTATCCCAAAAGATGTTAGAAGGACCAAAGAAGGGAGCTCTTCCCTAATCAGTGATGAATGGGGGCTCCTTGGTAGTTCTTGGTTCTACAGAGCATTCAGGTGAAAGGGCCTACAAACAAGGGGAAGATCATCATAACAATTCTAAAGAAAGCAAATAGAGGATTTGAGCTTGAAGTACTCACCATGGCAAAGAGGAATGTCCGAGAGTCAAGCTTCAAAACACCTGAAAAGAAGAAGAAACAATGTCAGAAAGAGCTAGGGAGTACATTTATGCAAGATAAAATTCCCAAAAATTTTTAAAAAATCTTCGGACATCCAAAAGGCATCCTTCGGAGCCTTTTTTGGGCTTATAACGACATATGTCATAGCATAGAGATGACTTTTGTAGGTCTCATTGATACGGTTATTTTGATATATTACGGGCACCAAAACTCCAAAAGGATCAAAAGTTACGCTCCAAATAGTAACTGCTCATCCTAGCCTTAATTTTTTTGCCCAAAACATGGATTTCAGCCTAGGGTTCACCCCCTAAGGTTCGACCCCCTAGGTTTCAGCCTCCTAGGGTTCGCCACCTAGGGGTTTAGACATCTAGAGTGGTTTCGTCGCATAAAAGTAGATCATTTTTTCTCATTTTGCGTTTTCGTCGAAAAATGTCAAATCTTTCTTTATTATTCGAGGGAAAAAACCAAGATGTAATCAAGGTAATGGGGCTCAGAAGACAAAAGAAAGTTTGGAGAGTCAAAAAAAAAACTAAGGTTCGGCACCCTACAAGGTTCGGCCACCACCTAAGGGCTGTTTCCTTCAAAAAAAAATTTGCCAAGATTCGGCCCCCTAGGGTTCGGCGCCCTATAGGGTTCGGCTCCTATAGGGTTCGGCCACCGCCTAGGGGTTGTTTCCTTCAAAAAAAAAGTTCGACCACCTAGGGTTCGGCGCCCTATAGGGTTCGGCCACCGCCTAGGGGCTGATTCCTTTACCAAATAAAAAAATTATAGGGTTCGGCCCCTATAGGGCTCGAACACTTAGGGGCTATTCCTTCATACCTTTGAGGTCCTGTTGCTCTACTAATCCACTGCTTGGGACGAATGCTCCTTCACCGCGAAAACTATAGCCTTTTTCGAGGAATTTCGAGGGAAAAAACCAAAATATGATCAAGGTGATGGTGTAAGACCCCAACTTTTATGAATAAAGATGAATTTTCTATAAATATCATTTTTGAATATTATGGAATGAATTTGATATAATGTTATAGTTGTGGATAATATTTATAAATTTTGCAAAGTACGCAAGTTGTTATATAATATTCGATTGGTCGGGGAATATTCATTTTAACAGGGAATATTCGTACAATGACACAATCATTGGTGGACCCCACAACGGAATTATTGTCAGATTGAGAAAATGACAAAAATACTTTATGAAAATAACGGCGGAAGTTTTACCGTTAACTGTTGAAACACCCGGTGTTAAAAGTACAATAATACGCGTAGTTGCATAAAGAGTAGTTACTACGGTATTGATTATTGATGCTTACGTGAGAAGTCACTCGGTTTTGTCCAATTATTATTACAAAGAATTGCTTTGCATAGTATCTCACGTTATTTGATTCAATTATTGTCAATATTTTATAATCAGTAATTGAGATGACAAAGTTATTAATATTATTATTTGCAATATTAACGATGTCTAGAAGTTCACATCGAGAGGTTTGGTCACCTAATTGCTTGCTTGATGAGAGAGAAATCCTTATTGAAAGGCCCCCTCTTTCTGAACGACACAGTCGATTAATATTGTGAATTATAATAATGATGATGAGTTTTGTTTTATTAGTATTATTAATGTAATAAAATAGAAAAACTTTTATATAAAAATAAATACTTTTATAAAGTTATTTGTTTTATTAGACTAATAATAAAATCTTTTTATATAAAAATGTAATACTTTTATAAAG
Source organism: Panax quinquefolius (assembly GCA_020205615.1). Classification (NCBI taxonomy): domain Eukaryota; kingdom Viridiplantae; phylum Streptophyta; class Magnoliopsida; order Apiales; family Araliaceae; genus Panax; species Panax quinquefolius. The sequence goes on along the minus strand of CM035170.1, from coordinate 81,911,460 downwards.
TTATCTATTTTATTAGACAATAATTAGAATATATTATATTTTATTATGCATAGTGTTTGCATAGTGCTGCGTATATAGTATTTTCAGATAGTAGTTCTTTTAGTGTTTGCATAATAAAATCTTTTATATAGTTATTCATTTTATTAGATTATAAATAGAATATATTATATTTTATTGTAAACTAATCTGGACCGTCCATTTAAAGTAAATCAATCCGGACCGTTCATGAGTTAATTACTATGCAGTCCATTCTTCTATAAATAGAAGCTCATTCCTTCATTATTTCTTACGAATTCATTGAAACTCTAGAGAGAAAACTATAGAGAGTTCTTCTTCTATAATCTTGAGTGTATTCCTTTAGAGTTTAAGAAAGATTTGAAAGCGTAGTCTGCAAGTTTTCTTTGAGTATATCCTCGCCTACCAAATAAAATACTCTTCTTTTTACTAAGAAATATTATTTGTTGTACTACGTTAGGGGTATTCCTTCTTTCTTATTGGTGAAATTCTTTTTGTTATTCCATTCTTTATTATTCTTTTAGAATAACTCAGATACGCTGGATACCCTATACTTGGTGAAATTCTTCCATTATTCCATTATTTATTATTCTGTTAGAACATCCCGCTGTGCAAGGCGTTTCATTTACGACTTTGGTTCTATTATTTATTATTCATTGGAATATCCCGCGGCAAGGCTTATGCATGACCGTGTTTCATTATTTATTATTCATTTGGAATATCCGCTTCAAGTGCGTTTACGCATGACCGTTCCATTATTTATTATTCTCGTTGAATATCACATATGTGCGCTTACGCATAACCGATTCCATTATTTATTATTCTGTTTGAATAACCTATCATGCGGCGATCATCGCATGCCCGGTGATTTCTTTTTTTATTTCATTCTTTATTATACTCAGGTTGGTTAAAGTTTTGACTTCTATACTCCATGAAATTAGTGGAATATCCTTGATATTTGCGCTTCATCCAAAGATATCTTTTCATGGAAATATTCTTCCGAGCATTCTTGAGTGTTACTCTCTGAAAGAAGTATCATGTTGACAATTTGGACATTATTAATTCTGGATAAATTAATTCTTGAACTTGTTTTTTTGAATTCTTATATCATTGTCATCATCCTCATGTTTATATTATGTTGAAAGTCATCATGGCTTTGTGCATGCATAGATGGACTTGGTATGATTATGACCAGGGATTATTCGGTGTGATCATGACCGTAATGTTACAAATGATGTGAAAAAAGTCCTCATTGACCCGTAATGCATTGATGGACAGTTGTTGGCATGATCATGACCATTGATGAATACACGAATATCCTTGGCCCGTAGTGCATGGAAAATTTGTGGTCGTGATACTAATGAATATCCTTGGCCGTAGTACAGGGATGATGTGGATTATTTATTAAGTTGAGTCTCAGCGATAAAAGTCATGAAAAACCTTTTAAATCATAGAAGATAGTAGATTTTATTCTCTACTTGACTCTTCTAATGGATTGCTTGTTCCGCTGCAGTTAAACTTGATGTTTGTTATATTTTATCGCTTTAACATCTTTGTTGAAGGCTAATGATAATTTATTCGCATTATCTTAGTCATAATATTTCTTACTGGGCTAGTTGAGCTCACCCTTTTACTTTCATTATTCTCTTCAGGAAATGAGAACGTAGCAGGGACTAGTTGGGGAACAGAGTGATGGTCCAGATAATAGTATTAGTAGTCCTCACTATTCTATGAAATAGTGTGATAATAAATGTAATGAGGACCCCATTGAGTTTGTATATTGTCTAGATGACAATATTTGTATTAAAACTCACAGCATATGTTTAGTCGTATTTTACACGACTGTTGTATAATTAAGTTGTATTTGAATTTTGTACCATGTATTTGGCAACTCAGAATAGTTGATGTATACCAATTTTGGGGGCGTCACAGTTGGTATCAAAGCTTAGGGATATGATCCCTGGCTAAGATGTGAGAATAGAACTAGGAGGGGAGAGACGGGGAATTCCTTCCCTAGTATGACCTACCTAAGTTTATTTGGTATTTAATTGATCGGTCAGAATATAGGGATAATATGTTACATGTCAATTAACCTTTATTTTGTGGAAGTATCTGAAAATGACATCTGAGAATGTTGAGAATAGCAATGGAGCACAGGCGACCGTTGATTCACCACATATCAATAATTAGGATAATGTGCATCAGGAAGGCGACAATCCTCATGCAAACAACAACACTAACCAAATGATGAATGATGGAATGTTCAGAGGCTTTATGCAATTCATGCAATAGCAGGCGAGAGCGGCTCCTGTCCAAAATGTAGGTGGAAACACTTGAAACTCTCGGATGGTCACTGCTAAACAGTTCAAGGAGTTGGGACCACCGAAGTTTATTGGAGAGCCAAACCCACTTAAGGCGGAAGCATGGATAAAGCAGATCACCAAGATATTTGATGTCTTGGGATGCTCTGAAGAGCAAAAGGTTCCCTTTGCCGCCTTTATGTTGCGAGGAGAGGCAGATTACTGGTGGAAATCTGTAAAGCGTACTCAACCTGCCGCACTGAAGATGTCTTGGGAGAAGTTCCAAGAACTATTCAACGACAAGTAATTTCCCGAAAGTATTCGTCACATAAAAGAGGTAGAGTTCATCAAGTTGGAGCAGAATAATATGACCGTGTCGCAGTACGAAGCTAAGTTTCCCGAGTTGTCTCGGTTTACGTCCCACTTGGTGGATAATGAAGAGAGAATGATGCGGATGTTTTTAAGAGGTTTAATGCCGGAGATACGTCAACATCTTATTTCTAATAAACTATGTTTGTATTCAGATGTTGTAAATAGGGCTCAGTTAGTAGAGCACGATAATGAGTCAACACAACCAAAAGAGAGCAGACGGTAAAATGATAATACCAGTGAGAGCAGTCATCGAAGCGGTGACAACAAGCGTGGAGGGAATCAACAGGCCAGAAGAGGTAACCACTTCAGTGGTAATCAGGGCCAAAATAATAAGAATGGACATTTCAAGAAGAGGAGATTCAACAATGATGGAAAGACGTCAAAAGACCAATTGCTGTTAAGAAGGAAAACGACCACCTATCATATTAAGAAAGAGGGAGGACGATCAGGTCAAAATCTAGCTGATGTCGTCCAAATCATGTTATAATTGTGGAAGAGAAGGTCACTTAGCCCAATTTTGTCATTCACCGAAGACAAGTTCAGCTAGGATGGAGGCACCAAAGGCCATCCCAGAAAAGTCAAAGCCGGTAGTGCAAGGGAGAGCGTTTGTTGTGACCTCCCAAAAAGCAAGGAACCCGAATGAGGTCATCACGGGTAAGCTTATCATAAACTCTAGTGAAGTCTATACTTTATTTGATATCGGTTCTACCCATTCTTTTATTTCTCCTACTTGCGCTCAAGGATTAAATTTGACTCCGGAGAAATTGGACTTTGACTTATCTGTGGAAACTCCGTTGGGAGAAACTTTCATTACATCCACTGTTTATAAGTCTTGTTTGGTTCAAATCGATACCCTCACATTACCTGTCGATCTTATTTCATTCAAAATACTTGCATTTGATGTGATTCTAGGGATTGATTGGTTACTCATAGTTCTAAAATTGATTATTTTCGTAAGGTTGTTAGCTTTCATATTCCTAATCAACCTATTATGCGAATTCAAGTGACCAAACCATTAAAATCAATCACGGTCATCTCAAGCCATAAAGCTATTTGTTTATTGAAAAATGGATGTCAAGCTTTCTTAGCTCATGTCACGGATCTAAACAAAAATACGCCGCTTTTGAATGATATTTCTATTGTTAATAAATTCGACGTATTCCCTCAAGAACTTCCCGGACTACCCCTCAGAGCGTGAAATTGAATTTTGTATCGACCTTTGAACCCGGACAAAACCCATTTCCAAAGCCCCATATCGAATGGCTCTATTGAACTTCGTGAGTTAAAGACCCAATTGTAAGAATTGTTAGACATTGGCTTTATTCGTCCCCTAAGTACTTCTCCTTGGGGTGCTCCTGCTCTATTCTTGAAGAAGAAAGATGGGAGTATGCGACTTTGTATTGATTATCTGGAGTCAATCATGTCACCATCAAAAATAGGTACCCATTGCCACATATTGATGACCTGTTTGACCAACAGCAAGGAGCCAAATTCTTTTCAAAGATTGATCTTCGTTCCTGATATCACCAATTGAAGATTAGAACAGATGACATTCCAAAGACGGTTTGGCGCGTAACTCCCGATGCGGGCATTATGAATTCTTAGTCATGTCCTTTGATTGACTAATGCTCCGCCGCCTTCATAGATATAATGAACCGAGTATTTAAGGAATATTTGGGTCACTTTGTGGTCGTCTTTATTGATGACATCCTTATTTATTCCAAAAGCCGTGAAGATCATGAGCAACACTTGAGGCTGACACTCCAAAAGCTTCGTGAATACAAGCTTTATGCCAAGTTGAAAAAATGTGAGTTCTGGCTTGAGGAAATAGCATTCCTTGGGCATGTAGTATCAAGTCATGGAATATCTATTGACCCGGCAAAGATTGAAGCAATTCAATACTGGGAGCAACCTAAATCAATGGATCAAGTACGTAGCTTTCTCGCTTAGTTTGGTTATTATCGAGATTCGTGGAAGGATTTTCTCGAATAGCTACTCCATTAACTTAAATTGACTCGAAAAGATACAAAGTTCGGTTGGAGCGAAGAATGTGAGAAGAGTTTTCAAGAACTCAAGAGGAGACTCATTTCAAAGACTGCTCGATAATACCATCCGCTCTTGAGGGATTTGTCATCTACAAAGGATGCTTCCGGCAAAGGGTTGGGATGTGTTCTCATGCAACATGGGAAAGTCATAGCCTATGCCTCAAGACAACTCAAAGAATATGAGAGGAATTATCCTACTCATGACCTAGAGTTAGCAGCTGTTGTCTTCGCACTTAAAATTTGGAGGCATTACTTGTATGGGGAAAAGGTGGAGATCTTTACGAATCATAAAAGCCTCAAATATTTCTTCACTCAAAAGGAACTCAACATGCGACAACGACGATGGCTTGAACTGTTGAAAGATTATGATCATACCTTCCAATACCATCCTGGAAAAGTGAACGTGGTAGCTGACGCATTGAGTAGAAGATCATATGCAAATCTGAAAAGCGATATTGTCAATGCAAAGGCCCATTTTGTGTGACTTGCAAAGGATGGAGATAGAGTTAAAGAATCCAGGGACCCATGTGATGATGGTGAATATACGAGTAGAACCGACTTTAATTGATAAAGTTAAAGCTGCTTAAGCTACAGACACTGGAGCCGATGCGTATGAGGAAGAAAGTGCAAGAAGGTGCTATCTTGCGAAAGCAAGAATCGATGAAGAAGGAATACTTCGAGTCAACTCCAAACTTTGTGTTCCTAACGACCCTGATTTAAAGTATAAATTCATGATGGAGGCGCACAACACACCGTTTGCAATCCATCCTGGGAGTACCAAAATGTATCATGATTTTCGACATACATTTTGGTGGGGCAATATGAAGAGAGAGATAGCGATGTTTATCTCAAGATGTCTAAGTGTCAACGAGTCAAGACGGAGCATCAAGTACCAAAAGGACCATTGCAACCACTTGAAATTCCAGAATGGAAGTGGGAGCACATTACCATGGATTTCGTTACTGGTCTTCCCAAGGTTTCTCAAGGCATAGATGCAATTTGGGTCATTGTTGATAGATTGACCAAGTCTGATCATTTCTTATCGATACGAGAAACTTATACACTTAAACGTCTTGCTCGTATGTACATAAACGAGATTGTAAGATCGCATGGTATGCCAAAGATCCATAGTTTCGATCAAGACCCAAGATTCACTTCACGATTTTGGGTTAGTTTACGTAAAGCTATGGGCACAGATTTACGATTTAGCTTGACATATCATCCTCTCGAATTTGACGGGCAATGGAGAGGACTATTCAAACTCTTGAAGATTTATTAAGACTCGTGTCCTTGACTTCAAGTGAAGTTGGGATAAGTTCTTACCATCGGTGGATTTTTCCTACAACAACAGCTTATCAAACAAGTATTGGCATGGCTCCATTTGAGGCGTTGTATGGAAGAAAGTGTCGCTTCTCCAAAGATATCTTTGGGATGAGGTGGGTGAAGCAACGTTTTTGGGACCGAGTTGGTACGTATGTATGACTACGGAAAAGATTCAAACGATCCAACAACGTATAAAAACCTCACAAGATCGACAAAAGAGTTATGCTGATCTTCATCGAAAGGACGTGGAATTCGATATAGGAGATCATGTGTTGTTACGTGTTACTCTATGGAAAGGAGTTACGAGATTTGGAAAGAGAGGAAAGATCAATCCTCAATTCATCGGCCCATTTTTAATCCTTGATCGAGTAGGGATTGTGGCCTATAGACTCTCTTTACCGCCAAGTATGTCTCGTGTTCATAACGTTTTTCACATATCCATGTTACATAAATATGTGGAAGACCCGAACCACATTATTTAGTTAGAACCGGACGAAATAGCGGAAGATTTGACGTATGAAGAGGTTCCTGTTCAAATCTTGGATAAGAAGGAACATATTCTACGCTCCAAGGTTATACCTTAAGTCAAAGTTTTGTGGAGAAACCACGATGTTGAGGAAATGACTTTGGAGTTAGAATCTGAAATAAAATCAAGGTGTCCTTACCTCTTCGATATACCAGGTACGTACCTTAATTTCGAGGGCAAAATTTCATAAAAAAAGAGAGGTTGTAAGACCCCAACTTTTATGAAAAAAGATGAATTTTCTATAAATATCATTTTTGAATATTATGGAATGAATTTGATATAATGTTATAGTTGTGGATAATATTTATAAATTTTGCAAAGTACGCAAGTTGTTATATAATATTCGATTGGTCAGGGAATATTCGTTTTAACAGGGAATATTCCTACAAGGTCACAATCATTGGTGGACCCCACAACGGAATTATTGTCAGATTGAGAAAACGACAAAAATACTTTTTATGAAAATAACGTATGAAGTTTTACCGTTAACTATTGAAACACCCTTGTTAAAAAAGTACAATGTACGCGTGAGTTGCACAAAGAGCACACGATATTGATTATTGATGCTTACGTGAGAAGTCACTCGCTTTTGTTCAATTATTGTTACGATAATTGCCGCATAGTATCTCACGTTATTTGATTCAATTATTGTCAATATTTTATAATCAATACTTGAGATGACAAAGTTATTAATAATATTATTATTTACAATATTAACGATGTCTGTAAGTTCACAGGAGAGGTTTGGTCACCTAATTGCACGCCAATGGGGAGAAATCCTTATTGAAAGCCCTCTTTTCCTGGGAACGACTTCGTCGATTAATATTGTGAATTATAATAATGATGATGAGTTTTGTTTTATTAGTATTATTAATGTAATAAAATGTAAAAAAAAAGTTTTTATATAAAATGTAATACTTTTATAAAGTTATTCGCTTTATTAGACTAATAATAAAATCTTTTAGATAAAATAGAATACTTTTATAAAGTTATCTCATTTTATTAGACAATAATTAGAATATATTATATTTTATTATGCATAGTGTTTGCATAGTGCATATATAGTATTCAGATAGTATAATCTTTTTATATAAAAAAATATTTTATAAAGTTATTCGCTTTATTAGATTATAAATAGAATATATTATATTTTATTGTAAACCAATCTGACCGTCTGCTTAAAGTAAATCAATCTGATCGTTCATGAATTAGTTACTATGCAATAGTCCATTCTTCTATAAATAAAGCTCATTCCTTCATTATTTCTTACTGAATTCATTGAAACTCTAGAGAAAGAAACTATAGAGAGAGTTCTTCTTATATAATCTTGAGCGTATTCCTTTAGAGTTTAAGAAAGCTTTGAGCATAGTGCAAGTTTTCTTTGAGTATATCCTCGCCTACCAAATAAAAATACTCTTCTTTTTACTAAGAAGGGATATTATTTGTTGTACTCGTAGTAGGGTATTCCTTCTTTTCTTATTGGTGAAATTCTTTTGTTATTCCATTCTTTATTATTCTATTGAATAACTCAGATATGCTGGATACCCTATACTTGGTGAAATTCTCCTCATTATTCCATTATTTATTATTCTGTTGGAACATCCTCACATGCATGCGTTTACGCATGACCGGTTCCGTTGTTTATTATTCTATTGAACATCCATTGCAAGGCGTTAATGCATGACCGCTTCCATTATTTATTATTCTCATTGGAATATCCGCTTTGCAAGTGCTGATTCGCATGACCTGATTTTATTATTTATTATTCATTGGAATATCCTCGCATAGAATTAAGCGTTACGCATGACCGGTTCCATTATTTATTATTCTGTTGAATATCCTCGCCGATATGCGCTTACGCATGACTTCGGTTCCATTATTTATTATTCTATTTGAATAACCTATCTGTGCGGTCTATCGCATGCCTAGTGATTTCTTTTTTTATTTCATTCTTTATTATACTCAGTTGGTTAAAGTTTTGACTTCTATACTCCATGAAATTAGTGGAATATCCTTGATATTTGTGCTTCATCCAGTATCTTTTCATGGAAATATTCTTCTGAGCATTCTTGAGTGTTACTCTACAAAGAAGTATCATGTTGACAATTTGGACATTATTAATTCCTGGATAAATTAATTCTTGAACTTGTTTTTTTGAATTCTTATATCATTGTCATCATCCTCATGTTTATATTATGTTGAAAGTCGTCTGTGGCCTGTAGTGCATAGATGGACTTGGTATGATTATGACCAGGGATTATTCGGTGTGATCATGGCCGTAATGTTACAAATGATGTGAAAAAAGTCCTCATTGACCCGTAATGCATTGATGGACGCTTGTTGGCATGATCATGACCATTGATGAATACACGAATATCCTTGGCCGTAGTAGTGCATGGAAAATTTGTGGTCGTGATACTAATGAATATCCTCGGTCAGTAAAGGTGGATGATGTGGATTATTTATTAAGTTGAGTCTCAAATGATAAAAGTCATGAAAAACCTTTTAAATCATAGAAGATAGTAGATTTTATTCTTTACTTGACTCTTCTAATGGATTGCTTGTTCCGCTGCAGTTAAACTTGATGTTTGTTATATTTTATCAGTTTAACACTGTTGAAGGCTAATGATAATTTATTCTGCATTATCTTAGTCATAATATTTTTTTCTAGGCTAGTTGAGCTCACCCTTTTATATTCATTATTCTCTTCAGGAAATGAGAATGAAGCAGGGACTAGTCAGGGAACAGAGTGATGGTCCAGATAATAGCATTAGTAGTCCTCACTATTCTATGAAATAGTGTGATAATAAATGTAATGAGGACCCCATTGAGTTTGTATATTGTCTAGATGACAATATTTGTATTAAAACTCACAGCATATGTTTAGTCGTATTTTACACGACTGTTGTATAATTAAGTTGTATTTGAATTTTGTATCATGTATTTAGCGACTCAGAATAGGTGATGTATACCGATTTTGGGGGCATCACAGATGGGGCTCGGAAAACAGAAGAAAGTCTACAATTACCTGGAAAAAAAATATAGATAAAACAATTATGAGAAATTGGCTAACGAAGACTCCAATAAAGGTTGCACCCCTAATGGCCTACAATTACCTAGTGTTGGATACCGCATGGATGTCCCTGATGGTGAGACTTGCTAATGTGGCTGCAATTGCGATGAATACACGTGTGTTCGTGGCTCCTAGCGATTATGAGACAATCCTAATTGAAGTTTAAAATCTCAATTATTGGACATATGCACGCAAGTAGCACCTACTTAATCAGAAGCAAGGCATGCGACAAGGGGCTATGAATATGGACTCCTTACTTCTCCAAAATAAAGATAAGTAAAAAGTTTATTTTTCGAAAAGAATAAAATTAAAGTTTGATTTTATTCCCAAGAAAGGGTAATTTTCAAAAATGGCTTATTTATATGCATATATATATATATATATATATATATATATATATATATATCAAATAAAGAAAGATTTGGTTTATTTTCAAAATAAATAAAGATTGAATTTTATTTTCAAAATAAAGAAAAGATTGGATTTTATTTCCAAAATAGAGAAATATTTGATTTTATTTTCAAAATAAAGAAAGATTTGATTTTATTTCCAAAATAAAATTAAGATTTTATTTTATTTCCAAAATAAAATTAAGATTTAATTTTATTTCCAAAATAAAATTATGATTCGCATTTATTTTCAAAATAAAATTATGATTCGATTTTATTTTCAAAATAAAATTATGATTTTATTTGGTTTGATGAAAAAGAAAGATTTTGTGTACCCAAAATAAAGATTTCTTTTTATTTTTATTTATTTAATGCTATTTGATTATTTTTCTTGTTTTCAATTTCCAGGAAAAATAAAGAAAACAAATCTTGGGCAAGTTATGGACATATTTTTGGAGGATTTCTCAATATGCCCTGCTGGGTTTTGCCTCCCTAGGAGTTCCCTTTACTAGGATCATGGTCTTCAAGACCCGTAAAGTGAAATCACGCAAAATTGTTCAAAAGCTTGAAGTATTCTTGCACGATCGTCTATTTGGAAATGCGACTCTCGCGCAGGGGGCAAATATGGGCCCATGTGCAAAATTAGGGCTCACATGACCTAATTAAATTAAATGCACAATTAGGGTTCCACGACCTCATTAAATATGCAAATTAGGGTTCGCATAACCTAATGGAATGAAGATGGAAAAGTCAGAAATAAATGTGCTAGGCCCGGGAGAAGCATCCACGTATCCTGAGGTAGAAGACTCGTGGAGGTAGCTCGTTTTGGGAATTGACTAGGGGATTGGATTGGTGGCTAGAAGGATAGGGCAATATGGGAATTATTCTAATGACTAAAGGGTATTTCTGGAATTTCATTGAAAACATGTGCCTAGCATGTGATTACTTAATTCCAGGAAACTCTATAAATACCCCTTCCATTCTAGGAAGGGAGAGGACTCTTTTGGTAGCTTAAGGCTTGGATATTCCACCTAAAAGCACTAAAAAGATTTGAATACTCTCTCAACTCGAAGAACTGAAGAAGGCTCTTGGAATACCAATAACCCTAACACGGTTTCCGGATTCTAGGGGTTCTGCCACGCATCGTTGGAGTAATCGCCCACCTGTCGTTCTCCCCTTTACAATCAATCAATCAATTATGTGCTCTTTGTGGATCTCTCTCCTCCTCGGCCAACACGAAATCCTAAACAAACAAGGCGCAATTTCCTTGCCCACAGGTTACAAGAGCTTATTCAATCATACAAAAGAATAGAATCAATAGTCTTGTTCAATGAAAGTTTAGGATAAGAAACTTGCATTCATAAACAAAAGAATGAAGTTAGAAAGCTTGCTCAATGTAAAGAGTTAAGGTTTAGAAACTTGCCTTATATGTAAGCTACACAAGTGTAAAATAATCTCCAATTACCCTACATGTATCATTGAAATCGCAATAACCATTAGTTGTATAAACATTAGCTTTTAGTGTTTAAACCATCATTTAGGTCATAACCCTAACCTAGCACCTAACCATGTAGGTTAACATACTTAACGAATCTGGAATCTCATTACCATCCAACATAACTTAATCATTCATCTCTAACTTTGAAAAACATCACATTTGGTTTCATTTTATAACTTATTAAACAATTATTTAAAAATCTTCACACTTCGCATTACCACACATTACAATCTGATATTATAGCTTATATTATGTCTTAACATCATTAACATGCATGCTTGATCAACCTAAGTCCCTTACATACGACCAGAAAATGAGCGGACTTCAACGCCTCATCAGAGTATGGTAAAAACAAGGCTTGGGGACCAGGCGTAGTCACAGAAGTTTTTGCCTTGCACCAAATAGAACTACATTCTGGTTGCATGTATGTGAGCGAGTAAATGGCGTTGAACGAGTGGCATTTAGCCAACAAACACGAATTTCACCCACAAAATAGTGAAATTAACATCTACAATTAGTACAGACTATTACAAACATGTTTACTAACATTTACAACCAATTAATACAATTTAACATCAACTAAAACTATTTTAATTTCTCAAAATTCCATATTTTCATATAAAACTCCATTTTTGAACTTCTTCACAAAAATCATCACTGACATCTCAATTTTTCACCAAATTACTTCGTTCAAACTACGTTATCTTCGTTTCTTAATGAACTAGCATAAACAAGCTTCAATTTACAATTTAACATATAAATTGATCACTTAAATTGGTACTTTCTAAGTCATTTTCTCAAGCATAAACACTGTTATATGTTTTCTTCCTATAAACCCAAATTCACGTGTTTGGAAATCAAATAATACTCACATATGATGACAACAGATTCAACAATACAACCCTCAACATATAATCATGTTTGAAACAACAAATCAACAAAAGTATTTACAGAGAACTAAAAGAAATTACAAAAACTGTATATTAGATTTAGGGTAAATTATACCTAAATTCTTGATTGTTGAGAAGAAGAGTGATAAGGACCTTAATACTCCAACTCTTTAGCAAAGTTTTCAGACAATTCTCTCCTACCAAGCTCTCTCAACACTCTGTTATTCCTCCTTAGCAAAGTACGTGAAATAAGAGCCAACTGAGCGCTAGCCTTAGGAAATAGACGTGTAAATAAACTGAAGCCCACGTACTTCAGTTAAAAAAATAATACGCCTGCGCCAGTTACACAAGACTAAAGGCCACAAAGCCATGTTTAGCTAACCAAAAATTCCCCCCAAACTAAATTATTTATATATTATTTATATTATATAGTTACTTTGTGTCACACCTTAATTTAGTTAATTTAGATAACTTATAATAATAATAAAAATTAAAATTTTATTACCATTATACTTATAATTAATAAATAATTATATATCTAATTTAATTAATAAATTAGAAACATCACTTTATTTAATTTATTTATTTTCTTTAAATTAAAAAATTAATTTAATTTAATTATTTCCTTAAATACTAAGCAATTGATTTAATTTAATTATTTCCTTAAATTAAATCCATTAGATAAAATTATCATTACTCAATTTAATTATCATAAATCAATTTAGTTACTAAATTAATTCACTACAATTCATCAATTATTTATATTCTCAATAAATAAATTATTTAAAATATTTATTTAATTCAATAAATATTTAAATTAAATTATAAATTTCTTGATCGTTACAGTTGTTGATGTAATTGGAAGGAAATAGTTTGTACTACGGGATTTGGAGGTGGAGGAGAGTACAAGGGAAGGATGCATGACCTGGGTAGAGTGTAGGGGTAGAGTGTAGGGAGGGTTTTGATTTGGGCGATTTTTATTTTATTTTTATTTTTTTTGTGAAATAAAATCTGAGCTTTTAAATTAAGTTAGAAGAATTGAGATAAAATTTGAACTGTTATTATGATTTCTCAAATTTTAGAGTGGGAATAAATTCAAATTTAGTCCTATTTTATTATATAGATGAGAGGCCAAAAACAAATTTATTCAATTATAATCCTAACAAACATTTGCTTTGAATCACTTCCCGATATATACATAGACAGAGACAGAGAGAGACTTCCCTTCTTTTTTTAAAGCCTTTCTGAAGTTTTAAATAAAGTATCATATGAAAGATGGACAACTAGTTTGTTCCATGGAGCCCATGCTTGGACACAAACCTGCTAAATGGGATCCAAGTTCCCTCTAGTGCTGCCTTTCTTTACCTTTAGCTTGCCCGAATCCGTGAACTATAAACAAATATAACCAGCAATTAACATTTCTCTCTTTTTCACTCTCTCATACTTTCCCTATAAATACACATCACCCTTTCTCTTCATTTCACAAACCCACAGACAACTTCACCCCTCTTCTTCCTCGACCAAAACTGCAAAAAATAAATAATATAAAAAAACCTCTAATCTGACATTACTCGGGGAAAAAAATGAGAACTGGAGTTACCTTAAACCTCGCATCAACAGTGACAACGACGACGACAACAGCAAAAACCACATTTTCGCCGCCGGCGACTATCATACAACGGTCGCCGTGGCACTCACCGGTGCCCTATCTCTTCGGGGGTTTAGCGGCGATGCTGGGTTTAATAGCCTTTGCTCTCTTGATCCTCGCTTGCTCCTACTGGAAGCTCTCCGGCCGCCGTGCGGCGGGAGAGGATCAGGGAGATCTCGAGGCCGGCGATGAGAAGCCAGATAATTCGGCGGTGAAGTCTTTTTCGACAGTGCTTGAAGAGAAGATTGTGGTGATAATGGCCGGAGATGTAAAGCCAACGTTCTTGGCCACTCCCATGTCTAGCAAGGCTTCTTGTTCGTTTGGTGATGCGGCGGGGAAAAGTTTGAATACGGAGGAGGGCAATCAATTTGGGACAGTCGAAAAACCAGAACAAGAGATGAGAGATGAAGAACAAAATCAATAGAATCAAGAAAGCCAGTGAGTTGCAGTTTTTCATCTTTTTCTAATGAGAAAGAGAGAGAGGGGGATAATTTTGTTCTTTTATTTTATTTTGTTTTCTCAAGTTTTTTTTACCATTTTTGGGTTTTGTTTTCCTTTATTATGACATCGGAAATGTAAATTTTGCTGAGGTATTGAGAGTTTAATATAGTAAGTACTACTTATATTGACAGTACACACAAATTAGCAGTATTAAGATACTACTATTGACATTATTAATAAAGTAGTTGTGTTAGCAACAGTCATGTGTCTCTCGCATTATATACGGTGTGATTTATTATAAATTTTGAACGGTTGAAATGATTTATTAAAATGAGGAGCGAGAAATTCAAAATTATTTATATTTTATTATATATTAAGATAATAATATTATTAATAAAGTAGGCGCGTCATATGTATAATAAAATTATTTTTATTTTAATGATATAGTAATTCTAACTGTGCTCGGGTGTATACTGTCATTTTTTCAATTTCTTTTTGATGGACCGGGACATAATGTAACATGCTCAAATGTAACCTAATTTTAGTAATAAAAATATAAATATAAAAATCTTTTAATAGTTAGTAACATAAAATTTATTTAACAAAATCATAATATATTAAAGATTGACATTTTTCATTCTTCCTTAAAACTCAAAAAAATTACAATCCTCATTTTTTCATACAGATTAATTCTTTCGTAATTTGTTCTAAATCTCAACATTCACTATTAGATAATTTTTCAGCAACTCTTTCTACATGTTTTTAATTTTACCAAAAAAAAACATGGAAGCTCAAAGACAAAAATATAAAGGGTTTTTTTTAAAAAAAAAGAAAAGGTCAGGGTAGCCTGGACCCCGGGTCCTTAATTTAATGGCTCCCTTCCTAAACTTTTAGTATATCATATTTTAACTCTTTCTATATTACTCCTATCTTATTTTAAACATATACTTCCTCCGTCCCATAATTATAGGCTAATTTTTTTTGGCATATAGTTTAAAAAATCAATTTAAGTGGCAATTTTTAACATAAATTTTCCACATATACCCCTTAATATGGAATTAATGAATAAGTTAATTACTCCTTACTTATCACATTGAAACTCTCAACTTCATTGATTGACGTGTACTGACCATTAAAGTCCATAACCATAGAACTTTAACCAAAGAGAATACAACAATATTAAATGTGGTGATAAAAATAATGACATTAAATGTTATTTCTTCAAAAAAAGAGTAATGGTTGAATATTTATTATAAAGGCATAAAAGTAAAATAATGAACCAACTAAATTTTATAAATAGTAAGTAGCTTATATATTAGGACATCTCAAAATAAAAAATCAGCCTATAACTATGGGACGGATGGAGTATAACTTATTAATGCATCATATAAAGTTTAAATGTGCCATATTATTTTTGGTAATTGTGGCCTGTACCGCAGACTGTGTAGTAAACACTAACCCTACAAATACTGTAAACACTTGTATAATTATAAATTTAAGAATTTTAAGTCATCTCATTTATACGACACTGCAAGCATCGACACAATTTTGAATTATATCATTCAATGGCTTGGCTTCATAAAAAATGACAATCTTATTCAGTTGAAATCCTTCTTTTACTATACTACTCCATTTATTAAAAAAATTCTATATATTTGACGTTAGTAAATTTTAAAAAAATATTAATTACAATTTTTTCTATATTATTTTCAAGTATATATGTTCTTTCATAATATATCTATCATTTATTTAGACAACTTTATATATATATTTTCTTAATTCATAATAGTTGTGTTAATTATACATATCAATTTTAATGATAAAATTAGAACAATAAATGATTTAATTAATAAGTGTGTAACATTCTAAAGCATCAAATAAATAAGAATCGAGGAGTACTATATTACTTATTGTAATTAAAAAAAAAGTTACATTTAGGTATGATGAGTTATACATGTTTATTATTTAAGTTTAATTAGTAAAACACATTATCATTTTATGACGTGATAAATTTAATTAATAAAATAAAAAAATTAATAATTTAAAGACTTCACAAGAATTGAAGAGACGACCATCCAAGTTCAAAAACATTAATGATAATTTATGTAAAATATAAAATATATATATATATATATATATATATATATATATATCAATTCCCTTAAATATATGCAATTCAAACCATCAACAACTATAATAACATGTTAAAAATGTCTAGTCTTTATCAACTTAATATGTTTGCAAGAGAATAATCATTAATTTTTGTTTATATGTTTGGAGATAGAGATAGAGATAGTGGTGAAATGAAGTATATATTCCCTCGAGTGCCCCCCTCATATGCATAAGTCATAACTCTTGTTGATGGGAAAGAAAGAGAGTAGTGGAGTGAGGTCAGCTTTCCATTTCTTGGGATGCAAGTTGAAGTACACGTGGCAAGAGTGTATTGGTTTAGGTGTCTTTGGCAAGCGACGTGTGAACTTTATGGTGTGGTGGTGCATGCAGTGCGTAGTCCGTGCTAATGCGGCGACCCGAGCCCGCGTTGGCCTTAAATGCAACTGTTTTTACATTTATAATAATAGTCATAGACCGGTAGTAACTGCTCTTAAATGCTTTTGTCTTTTCCTTCATCTTCTTTGGGTACCTTTTATATTTATATTTTTTATGTGTAAAATTATAATTAATTAATAATTTATCATGCGTGGGTAAGCTTAATGGTAACATTATTTCCGTTCCCTGATATAGATCGTTTTAGAAGAAAAAAAATTATTTTTTAATATAAATCATTTAAAAATTTTATGTAACGCCCCTAAAATAGGTATATATCATCCATTTTGAGTCGTCAAATATATAGTACATAATTTAAATACAAACTTAATTTATACAACGGCTAAGTGTCGTGCAGAATACGACAAAACATAAGTTGTGGGTTTTAATATTAATATTGTCTTCTAGACAATATCGAAACTCAAAATAAGTCCTCATTACAATTATTATCACACTATTTTATAGAACAGTGAGGACTACAATAACAACTGTTTGGACCGTCACTCCATTCCCTGACTAGTCTTACCTATATTCTCATTTCCTGAATAGAACAATGAAAGAAAAGGACGAGCTCAACTAGCCTAGTAAAGAATATTATGACTAAGATAATGCAGAATAAATTATTCTTAGCCTTCAACAGTATAACAACTGATAGAATATAATAGACAACAAATTTTAGATCAACAATTGCAGCAGAATAAGCAATCCATTAGAAGAGTCAAGTAGAGAATGATATCTACTATCTTCTATGATTTAAAAGTTTATCATCAATTTTATCGCTGAGACGCAGCTTAATAAATAATTCACATCACTGAATTATCCATGCACTACGGGCCAATAATATTCATTATTATCACATCCATGAATTATCCATGCACTACGGGCCAATGAGATTCGTGTAATCACCAATGGTCATGATCATGCCAAACAACAATTCATCTTTGCACCATTGGTCGAAGAGAACCCATGGTCATGATCATACCAACAATTGTTCATCAATGCACTACGGGCCAATGAGGACTTTTACCACATCATTTGTAATATTACAGGCAATGAATATACCGAATAATTCATTGTCATAATCATACCAATCAACAGTCCATCTATGCACTACGGACCAAAGATGATTTTTATCACAATATAAATATGAGGATGATGACAATGATATAAGCATCAATTAAACGAAATCAAGGATAAATATTAAAGACTTTAAATTTATCCAAAGTTTAAAAATATCCAAATTGTTAACATGATAAATGCTTTGTGGAGTAAAATTCAAGAATAATATTCACGTATTAAAAATAATTTAGACAGAAAAGAATGAATTTTTCGTCGTGAATAGTACTCCGGGTGAATAGTACCCGAGTGAATAGTACTTCATGAATAGTGTCGTATATATAAATAGTACCTTACGTATGAATAGTAACGTACGTATGAATAGTGTCGTATAAATGAATAGTACCCATGAATAGTACTTCGACATGAAAAGCTTAAAATTTAACAAGAATGTTCAAAAAATATCCTTATGAAACGATACTAGATGAAGCGCAAATTTTAAGGATATTCTACTAATTTTAAGGAGTATATAAGCAATACTTAACAAAATGAGTGTAGAATTCGGAATATGAAACGAAATAATATTACTTACATACTACAGAGTATGGAATAAAATATTATTTCTTACGAATATTGAACAAAAATAATATCCCTTATAATATTGAACGAAGATAATATTCCTTACGAATATTGAATGAAAATAATATTCCTTACGAATATTGAACGAAAATAAAATTCCTTACGAATACGAAAAATAATATCGTAAGCGAATATGAAATAAATAATACCCATTGCCTTAAAAAAAGAGCAATTTCGACTGGTATAGCGGATATATTCTTGAAGAAAATTTATATTATTTTCTACACTCAAAGCTTACTTAAACTCTAAAGAAATAAGCTCAATATTATAGAAGAAGAATTCTCTAATTCCGATGTGATTTTCTTTTCTAAACTGAGCATCTTATTTATAGGATAATGACATGGTACTATTTGGACGCACAGTAAGGAAAAGTCACAGGCGAATTTCGGTTGGCTAAAAAAAAATTGATTTTCACTATGTAACACTATGCAGTACTATGCAGACACTATGCAGTACTATGCATATAATAAAATATAATATATTCTATTTTTCATTAAAAAACAAAAATTATTAATATATATATATATAACAAAACTGAGATACTTTCTACCGACAGTTTTGAAAAATGGGTAAGTGGGGGTCCAAGTAATAAGCCAAATTTATAACAATTACTTCATAAAATATCCCTCTATTTATCTCAATTCATTTGGCTTCACAAAATATATTTTTAATAACATTCATCATTAATATTATAATTCATAATATTAACAATCAGATAATTTCCAGGAAAGAGGGGGCTTTCCGATAAGGATTTCTCCTTATTGGCGCGCAATTAGGTGACCAAACCCTGTTTCTCGACAAAACTTTCTAGACATCGTTAATAATGTAAATAATAATATGA
This sequence comes from Panax quinquefolius, assembly GCA_020205615.1. NCBI lineage: Eukaryota > Viridiplantae > Streptophyta > Magnoliopsida > Apiales > Araliaceae > Panax > Panax quinquefolius. Next base: position 81,891,860 of record CM035170.1, on the reverse strand, counting down.
ATAACTTTTTCATCTCAATTATTGATTTAATAATATAAAATATTGTGACAATAATTGAATCAATAACGTGAGATACTATGCAACAATTACTATGACAATAATTGAATAAAACTGAGTGACTTCTCACGTATGCATCAATAATCAAAGATACTGTACAATTGTAAGACCCCAAATTATTAATAATTAAAATTTAATTTCCTCTATTTATCATTTTGAAATAGTAAGGGTTGATTTGATTAATGTGGTTAGTTATGGGTAAAATGTGCAAATATTTCAAATAAGCAAGTGGTTATAAAATACTCATTGTTGTTTGAGAATATTCGTTTGGTCGTGGAATATTCTTCACCGTCGGGAATATTCGTATTTGACGGCAAGCAAATTTCTGTGTGGCCCCATAACGAAAAAGCGATTGGATGAAGAAAACGACAAGTATAAGTTGTTTATAAATAGCTGGCGTAGTTGTTCACCAAGTATCTATCGTTGGAATACCCGTGGTTAAAACACAAGAATACGCTGTTGCATGATAGACACGGTATTGCACCAATTATTGATTCTTACGTAAGAAGGCACTACTCAATAATTGTTACAAAGAGTTACTTATTCAATATTTTATTTTATTGATTCAATAATTGTTACGTTGATATTTTATATTACCGTTGTTTCAATAATTGTCACTACACAAGATTTTCCATTATCGAAGCAATAATTCATATTATCCTAATAATATTATTAGAAAAATTATTGGCAATGTCTAGAAAGTTCTGTCTAAGGAGAGGTTTGGTCACCTAATCAACCGCAAAGAAGGAGAAATTCTTATCGAAAGCCCCTCTTCGAACTACTTTGGTTCATAATCTTTGTGATTCTCGTAATATTATTTGTGAATAATTAATTATTGATTTATATGATGAGGAAAATATTGATTTTATGTGGATATAGATGGAGAAATTTTTAAAGTGACAATTGTTAAAAATTGATATTTTATCTTTTCCGATAAAATAATATTTTATTATATTATTATAATAGAATAATGATGATATTTTTACAATGAATGTGGGATATATGAGTATATGAGGAGGAAGAGTATTTTTGTTGTATTAAATGATTAACACATGTTTTGTGTGTCGGTGGACCCCATTTCTTGATCGAATTTGATTATAGCTGTAAAATCATCCGTATGTGGATTTCTGGTTAATTTCTGCTTAGAATTTGGAAAAACTTTCTTCCTAAAAGTTGTAGAGAATTGAATTTCCTATAAAAATTCGCGTGATTCAATTTTTCGATAAAAGGGTTATTTATTATGAATTATTGAAGTTCAAGTTCAAATAATTGATTTTTGGAAGTTTTATTTATTTTATTAATAAAACGCTTTTTATATGTTGTGGGCATCTTTAACATGTGCATGGTGGCTGAATTGATTCAAGATGTGGGCGTATGAATTTTGTTTATATATAATATTATTATATTCAATTTTCTCGCTTTGTGTTCTAAGCAATTTCTATAAATAAGGTGCTTAGGTTAGAATTGAAAATCACACCGTAAACTAAAGATTTCTCTCTATAATATCGAGCGTATTTTGTGAGTATTTTAGTACTTTGAGTATTGCTATACTTGCAAGTTCTTTCAAAGACTATATCCAAAGATTCCAAATCGTAAGTACTATTCTTTCTGAGGTAAGGGATATTATTTTCTTCTCAAATGATATTATTTCTTCAATATCATTATGCTGAAATATTGGTTGGAACTTTTTTATCAAATATGGAACTTTTTCATGTTGGGGTTACTATCCATGAGTTACTATTCACGAGTTACTATTCACGAAGATGCTAATATTTTTTGTGAAATTTCTATCTTTTGGTGTCGGAGTTACTATTCACGTATACGGCACTATTCACGATATCAAGACTATTCACTTAATACGACACTATTCATAGAAAAATTAAATTTTCTTTTCTGTGTCCAAGATCGTCTGTTATGATTCCTATCTTTGATTGGATCTATGTTTTGGTCTTCATTCTTGAATTTTACTCCACTCTGATTATTTATGAAGAATTTTTGGACTTGGATTGTATAAAGTACGAATCCTTAATATTTGTTCTTTTGTTTCACTGGATTCATTTCCTTTAAAATATTTTTCATCATCGTCAGTCCTAAATGATGATATTACTGAATATCTTTGGCCTGTAGTGCAAAGATGAATGATTTTATGATGAATATCTTTGGCCCGTAGTGCAAAGATAAACAGGTGTTTAGATGAACATGACCAACTGATGAAGATCTTTGGCCCGTAGTGCAAAGATGAACAGGTGTTGAGATGAACATGACCGACTGATTAATATCTTTGGCCCGTAGTGCAAAGATGAACAGGTGTTTAGATGAACATGACCAAACGATGAATATCTTTGGCCCTGTAGTGCAAAGATGAATATTTGATTCCAGATATATATTGATTGATGTTACAGGGATAAAATATCGACGATGAACTTTTAAATTCATATATAGAAGATAGTAGTTTGCATTCTCTACTTAACTCTTCTAATGAATTATTATTTCCGCTACGAAGATTGATTTAAAACTGGTTGTCTATTGTATTCTATTAGATTTTTTCCTGTTGAGGACTAATGATAATTTGTTCTATATTATCTTAGTCATAATGTTCTTTACTGGGCTAGTTGAGCTCACCCTTTTCCTTGTTGTTCCATTTTTCTTCTCAGGAGGCGAGAATGTAGCGAGTACTAGTCTTGGTGTGTGAAATGATGGTTCTAGAAGTTGTTTTAGTAGTCCTCACTATTCTCAGTAAATAGTGTGTATTAATAATTGTAATGAGGACTTATTTGAGTATGGATATTGCCTAGATGACAATATATATTTGTATTTAAACTCACAGTTTTTATGTTGTATTAATAAAGTTGTAGTTGTTTCTTTACCATGTATTTGGCGACTCAGAATGGGTGATGTATACCTATTTTGGGGGCGTCACAGTTGGTATCAGAGCTTAGGGATATGATCTCCGGCGGAGATTGGGGAATAGAACTAGGACGAGAGAGACGAGTAAATCCTTCGCTAGTGTGTCCTACCTAAGCTTATTTGTTGGTCGGTCATAATATAGGGGTATTATGTGATTTGTTAATTTGTTTAATTAACCCTTGTTTTATGGCAGTATTTAAGAATGGCAACTAAGAACGTTAACAATAGAGTGAATGGGATTGTGGAGACACCTTTAGTCACCAACCAGGCTAATGTGATGTCAGGCGAAGAAGGAATTAGAGATATCCATGTGGTGAGTGATGAATTGATAGTTGCACCCGAGATAGTCGCAGAGGTAACAGCTGAGAGTGAGGAAGAAAGGGAAGAAGAGGTACTTGAGGAGAATTTATTAGAGGTATTTTATGATCAAAATGTAGAATTGCAAAATCGTATTCATAAGTTAGAAAAGCAGGCTGAAGAACGTCAGGCGGTCGTGGAGAAAAAAAATGCAACGATTCAAGCTTGTGTTACCCGATATGTGATGCTTGAACAGAAGCACTCTTTGGCAGAGTATAAGATGATAAAGCTAGAATCTGAGCTGAAAAAAGAAATAACTGAACTAGTGAGAATGAGTGATGCATGGGTTAAAGCCGCACGACGCGTTGATATTATGGAAAGAGATGTCCGATCTAAGAAGAGAAGATTTAACGATGAAGGGAAGACGTCGGCAGCAGCACCAGCACCAGCAACAAATTCTAGGGGAAAAGAATGACTGTCAGTTAGATGCTACAAATGCGGAGAGGAGGGACATATAAGTCCAAACTGTTCACAGTTCAAGGTATGCTATAATTGTGGAAAGGAAGGACATATCGCTCGAGATTATACGATAGCGAAACCAAGCCCAGTGGGGATGGTGACTCAAAAGGCTGTCCCAAAAAAGTCAAAGTCAACGGTTCTTGGAAGAGCGTTTGTCGTGACTGGTCAACATGCCAGGAACCCAAACGAGGTGATCATGGGTAAGCTAATCATAAATTCATGCGAAGTTTATACATTAATGATCTGGGCATACCCCATTCATTTATCTCTCCTGCTTGTGCTCAACGCTTTAAACTTGACTCCGGAGAAATTAGACTTTGACCTATCTGTGGAAACTCCGTTAGGAGAAACTTTCATCACATCCACTGTTTATAAATCTTGTTTGATCAAAGTTGGCACCATCGCATTACCTGTTGACCTTATTTATTTAAAGATACTTTCTTCTGATGTGATTTTGGGGATTGATTGATTAACTACTCATCATGCCAAAATTGATTGCTTTTGTATGGTTGTTAGTTTTCATATTCCTAAGCAACCTGTTATTCAAATTCAAGCAACCAAACCATTGAAGTCAAACACTTTCATATCAAGCCATAAAGTCATTCGTTTATTAAAAAACGGATGTCAAGTTTTCTTAGCCCATGTTATGGACTTAAACAAAAATACGTTAGATTTGAATGATATTTCTATTGTTAGTAAATTTCCTGATGTATTTCCTGAAGAATTTCTTGGCTTACTCCCAAAGTGTGATATTGAATTTTGTATCGACTTTGAACCCGGTACAAAACCCATTTTCTAAAATCTCATGGCTCCTATTGAACTTCAGGAGTTAAAAATTCAACTATAGAATTTGGTACCCGAGCCTTTATCTGGTGACTTCCTTTGTGGAATGCACCAAAGCTAGACTCTTTGTAAGGGACGCCATATTTGTGTGGTAGTAAACTGATAGGTGTCATTGTGACGTATTATCCAAGATTGGGATATGAGTCATAGTTGAGAGCAACCTAAGTCAGTAATCGAAATACGTAGCTTTCTATGCTTAGTTGGTTATTATCGAAGATTTTGTGGAAAGATTTTCTCGAATCGCTACTCTATTAACTCAGCTGACTCGAAAAGATACAAAATTCGAATGGAGCGAGGAATGTAGAACTCAACATGCGGCAACGACGTTGGCTCGAGCTGTTGAAAGATTACGACCATACCATTCAATACCATCCTGGAAAAAAACGAACGTGGTAGCTGACGTGTTCAGTAGAAAATCGTATGTGGTTACGAGTGCGATATTGTTAACACAAAGACCCATTTCGCATTTACTTACGTAAGATGGAGATAGAGTTAAAGATTCCAAGAATCTGCGTGAAGATAACGAATATACGTATAGAACCGACTTTAATCGATAAAGTTAAAACCGCTCAAGCTACACACCGGAGCTTATGAATATAAAGAAGAAGGTGCATGAAGGCGTTATTCTAGAAGTAAGAGTTGATGAAGAGAAGAAATCTCAACCTTTGATTTATTAGTCCATTTGAAATCCTCGATTGAATAGGAACTATGGCCTATAAACTCGCTTTACAGCCAAGTATGACGCGTGTTCATAACATTTTTCACGTATCGATGTTACGTAAATATGTGGACGACCCAAACCACATTATTGAGTTAGAACTGGACGAGATAGCCGAAGACTTAACGTATGAAGAGGTACCTGTCAAGATTTTGGATAGGAAGGAGCATGTCCTACGTACGAAGGTCATACCACAAGTTAAAGTTTTGTGGAGAAACCATGCTATTGAGGAAATGACCTGGGAGTTGGAAACGGAAATGAAAGCGAGGTATCCTCATCTTTTTGAAACACCAGGTACGTACGTCAATTTCGAGGACAAAATTTCATAAGGAGGGGAGGTTGTAAGACCCCAAATTATTAATAATTGAAATTTAATTTCCTCTATTTATCATTTTAAAATAGTAAGGGTTGATTTGATTAATGTGGTTAGTTATGGGTAAAATGCGCAAATATTTCAAATAAGCAAGTGGTTATAAAATACTCATTGTTGTTTGAGAATATTCGTTTGGTCGTGGAATATTGTTACTTGCCAGAATATTCGTAAATGCGGCCAGAAATTGTATGGGCCCCATAACGGAAAAGTGATTGGATGAAAAAATGACAAGTATAAGTTGTTTATAAATAACGGCGTAGTTATTCACTGAATTATCTTGTTGGAATACCCGATGGTTAAAACACGAATAATCTGCGTTGTTGCCAAAGATAGACACCAGATTGCACCAATTATTGATTCTTACGTAAGAAGGCACTACTCAATAATTGTTATAGTAGTTCTTCAAAGATTTTTTATTTTATTGATTCAATAATTCTTTGCGTTGATATTTTATATTACTTGTTTTTCAATAATTGTCACTACACAAGATTTTCCATTATCGAAGCAATAATTCATATTATCTGAATAATATTATTAGAAAACATTATTGGCAATGTCTATAAAGTTCTGCCTAAGGAGAGGTTTGGTCACTTAATTGCATTGCCAATGAAGGAAAAATTCTTATTGAAAGCCCCTCTTTCCTGAACTACCGGCACAGTTGCGATCTTGATTCTGTAATATTATTTGTGAATAATTAATTATTGATTTATATGATGAGGAAAATATTGATTTTATGTGGATATGGATGGAGAAAATTTTTAAAGTGACAATTGTTAAAAAATTGATATTTTATCTTTTCTGATAAAATAATATTTTATTATATTATTATAATAGAATAATGATGATATTTTTACAATGAATGTGGGATATATGAGTATATGAGGAGGAAGAGTATTTTTGTTGCATTAAATGATTAACATATGTTTTGTGTGTCGGTGGACCCCATTTCTTGACTGAAATTTGATTATAGCATGTAAAATCGTCCGTATATGGATTTCGGTCAATTTCTGTTTGGAATTTGGAAAAACTTTCTTCTGAAAAGTTGTAGAGAATTGAATTTCCTATAAAAATTCTATAGATTCTAATTTTCTAATAAAAGGGCTATTTATTATGAATTATTGAAGTTCTGAAGTTCTGAAATAATTGATTTTTGAAAGTTTTATTTATTTTTATTAATAAAAACGTTTTTTATATGTTGTGGGCATCTTTAACATGTGCATGGTGGCTGAATTCAGATTCAAGATGTGGGCGTATGAATTTTGTTTATATATAATATTATTATATTCAATTTTTTGCTTTGGTGTTCTAAGCAATTTCCTATAAATATGGTGCTTAGATTAGAATTGAAAATCACACCAGAAACTAAAGATTTCTCTCTCTTTCTCTCTCTATAATATCGAGCGTATTTTGTGAGTATTTTAGTACTTTGAGTATTATATACTGGTGCAAGTTCTTTCAAAGACTATATCCAAAGATTCCAAATCGTAAGTACTTATTATTTTTGAGGTAAGGGATGTTATTTTCTTCTCAAATGATATTATTTCTTCAATATCATTATCTTTGAAATATTGGTTGGAACTTTTTATCAAATTTGGAACTTTTTCATGTTGGGGTTACTATTCTTATTCACGAGTTACTATTCACGAGTTACTATTCACCAAGCATCTTGATATTTTTGTGAAATTTCTATCTTTTGGTGTCGGAGTTACTATTCACGTATACCACAGTATTCACGATACCTGACTTATTCACGAATATTTACACTATTCACAGAAAAATTAAATTTTTTTTTCTGTGTCCAAGACCGTCTGTTATGATTCCTATCTTTGATTGGATCTATGTTTTGGTCTTCATTCTTGAATTTTACTCCACTCTGATTATTTATGAAGTATTTTTGGACTTGGATTGTATAAAGTACGAATCCTTAATATTTGTTCTTTTGTTTCACTGGGTTCGTTTCCTTTAAAATATTTTTCATCATCGTCAGTCCTAAATGATGATATTACTGAATATCTTTGGCCTGTAGTGCAAAGATGATTGATTTTCTGATGAATATCTTTGGCCCGTAGTGCAAAGATAAATAGGTGTTTAGATGAACATGACTAACTGATGAAGATCTTTGGCCCGTAGTGCAAAGATGAACAGGTGTTGAGATGAACATGACCGATTGATTAATATCTTTGGCCCGTAGTGCAAAGATGAACATGTGTTTAGATGAACATGACCAACTGATGAATATCTTTGGTCTGTAGTGCAAAGATGAATATTTGATTCCAGATATATATTGATTGATGTTATAGGGATAAAATATCGACGATGAACTTTTAAATTCATATATAGAAGATAGTAGTTTGCATTCTCTACTTAACTCTTCTAATGAATTATTATTTCATTGCGAAGATTGATTTAAAACCGGTTTGTCTATTGTATTCTATTAGATTTTTCCCTGTTGAGGACTAACGATAATTTGTTCTATATTATCTTATTCATAATGTTCTTTACTGGGCTAGTTGAGCTCACCCTTTTCCTTGTTGTTCCATTTTTCTTCTCAGGAGGCGAGAATGTAGCGAGTACTAGTCGGGGTATGGAATGATGGTTCTAGAAGTTGTTTTAGTAGTCCTCACTATTCTGTAAAATAGTGTATTAATAATTGTAATGAGGACTTATTTGAGTGTGGATATTGTCTAGATGACAATATTTGTATTTAAACTCACAGTTTTTATATTGTATTAATAAAGTTGTAGTTGTTTATGTACCATGTATTTGGCGACTCAGAATGGGTGATGTATACCTATTTTGGGGGCGTCACAACAATACTGTGACGCCCCCAAAATAGGTCCAATCCACCCAACCCATTATGAGTCGCCAAATACATGGTACAAAAAATAACTTTAACTTTATTATTACAATTATCGTGCAAAATAAAACAACACATATGCTGTGAGTTTTGATAAAAATATATATCAACTGTGACTCTCATCCCAACCTTGGATAGCACGTCACAATGACACCTTACATAAAAGTACAGTCAATAACTGTTTTAGAAATTAAAATCTTTGGAAAATATTCAAGGAAACCTCGTACATGGGAGGCCATGCATCTAAGTTATAATAAATATCATATGACTGGAGAATTATCCTTGGTTGACCCAATAGACCCCAAAGAAAAACTAGAAGATTACTATCATGTTCTTTCCAATGGTGAGTCTTCTCTTGACACATAATTATCTCCATTGTCTCCAATTGAGAATTATATTTCAACCAAACTCCAAGATTATATAGGTAGTGCTTGTAGATATACTCAACAAGTGGATGTGCACAAACCTGTCTTATGATAACACGAAGTCGTAGGTCATTAGACATCTTGTATGATAGTGGCAAAATACCCTTCCAAAGTTGGGTTCACCTCACCCTAATCGATTCACCAAAATCAATGGTTAAATGACGTATAAAATACGACACACTTATCTCAAATTGTTAATAAAATTATTTTCATACTGTTTAGGGAGAATCTCAATAGCTATAGACCACCGTTCTATTCCCTTGTTACCCCCGCTCGACCGAGCTACACTCTTATTACCTGAAAGGAATTGTGAAACAAAAGGGTGAGCACAACTAGCCCAGTAAAGAATATCATAATTAAAGATAATTAAATTATCAATAGCCTTCATCGATAATAAATCAAAGATTTAGAACATATGGTAGATGATAAAACTTTTCAACCATAGTTGCAGCGGAACAAGCAATCCATTAGAAGAGTCAAATAGACCATACGGTCTATTATCTTCTCCATGTTAAAAGTGCACCAACAATGTTTTATCCCTGTAACATCAATCAACAGTTTCTGTCCACAACCACGTGTATAACACATAATCATAATTGTAGTTCTAATTTCTTCTTCTCATCTAGGACGAAGATAATTTTCATCACCTGTCTTTACCTAAAACATCAAAGATCATGGTTATACTAAATCACAGTTCCTGTTCATAATCATACTAATAAATTCATCTTTGCACTACGGGCCAAAGATATTCATCAACGGTTCATCTTTGCACTACAAGCCAAAGATATTCAACAACATGACATCTTTGCACTACGGGCCAAAGATATTCATCAACAGTTCATCTTTGCACTACAAGCCAAAGATATTCAATAATAGGTCATATTTGCACTACGGGCCAAAGATATTCAACAACAGGTCATATTTGCACTACGGGCCAAAGATATTAATATCTCAAAGAAATATATAATCATTTCAGAATTTATATAAACAATAATTATAACCATGTTGATTAATTCACCTTTGCACTTAAACTAAAGATAATCGTTTATAAACTCAATGGTTATGATCATACCAGTCAATAATTCATCTTTGCAATACTGGCCAAAGAGAACCTATAGTCACGATCATACCAATAATCTACCCATCTTTATACTCAAGTGAAAGAGAAATTCCATCACCAAGGTTATAAAAATGTTATATATGATAATAAAAACAATATGATCAAAACATGGATTTAATTTCAAGAGCAATATTCATAAATCAACGATAATTTGGTCAAAAAAAGAAACCAATTTTTTCGTGAATAATACCCCGTGAATAGTAACTCGTGAATAGTAACTCATGAATAGTAACTCGACATAAAAATGATAGAAATTTCACAATAAAATCCATATCAATATTTTGGTATAATGATATTGAAAGAATAACATCATTATGAAGAAAATAACATCCCTTACTATCCCTTACCTCAAAAGAATAGTACTTCTGGATGGAATATCGGATATAACGCTGAAGGAACTTGCACTGAATAGCAACCCTCAAAGTATCTTAATACTCACAAAATACACTCGATAATATAGAGAGATAAAGCTTATGATTCCGGTGTGATTTTCAATTCTAACTAAGCACCCTATTTATAGAAAAATGTTAGAACGCCAAAGCAGACTAAATTAATAAAATAATATTATATTTTTTTTCTACGCACACCACTTTGAACAAACTTCAGCCACCACAAGTGGGACCCACCAATTCAGCAATTTTCCGCACCAACCAAAAGTGGGGCCCACTCATATTTTTAATAAAAATATTTATTTTCTGAAACTTCAATCATTCATAATAAATAGCCCTTTTATCAGAAATATACGAATTTTATGTCCATTCCATAGAAAATTGAATTCTCTACAACTTTGTAGAAGAAAGTTTTTCCAAATTCCAAAAGAAAAATTATCGAAATCCACATACAGACGATTTTCAACACCTCTTAAAATTCATAACAAATCATACGTTAATTTTTAACGGTTCAAAATTTGTGGACACATACTCAACTTATATATGTATAACATATCCAAAAATCACAACAATCCAACGGTCGGATTAAAATTATAACTCACGCAATAGAGCTTTAAGAACACTAATTTGATTTTCGGACTATAAGTCCCTCGTACCAGTTTCACTCAAACAGTCACCACGAAAAATCCATAAAGAATATTTGGGTTATTCAAATTTTTGAGTTTAGCGTACTTCCAGGACTTCCTTTTGATATATGGCTAATCTCCTAACTTAATATACACAAAGAGTTATGAATTTTACAAAATCAAGTAATAAACTAATTTATCTGAAAATCCCAAATTTTGTTCTTCTTTTGATTTCTAAATTTCTCTCATTTGATTCATGCACCGTGAATTTAGTGTAAAGATATCACCATTATTATATTATTATATAACCACATTATACAATTATAATGTAATATAATAATATATTTGAATAAATTATTTTATCAGAAAAGATAAAATATCAATTTTTAACAATTGTCACCTTTCTAAAAATTCTTCCATTTATATCTCCATTAAAATAAATATTTCCTTATCATATAAATCAATAATTAATTATTCACAAATAATATTACGAATCACAATTATGACAACCAAATGTCGTTCCTGGGAAAGAGGGCTTTAGATAACGATTTCTCCTTACTAGCGCGCAATCAGATGACCAAACCCCTTTCCTAGACAGAAATTCCTTAGACATTGCCAATAATGCTATCTAACAATATTATTCAAATATTATGAATTATTGATCTAATAATGGAAGTGCAGTGACAATTATTGAAACAACAATAATATAAAATATCAACGTAGCAATTATTGACTCAATAAAATAAAATATTGAACAATAATTATCAGAATAATTATTGAGTAGTGCCTTCATACGTAAGAATCAATAATCCATAAATCTTCGTGCAATACTGGTAGCTATCTTTCTTGTGCAACAACGCCGTATATTTTACTTTACCCACCGGTATTCCAACAGTTTTAACGGTAACAACTACGCCGTTATTTATAAAAAAATTCATACTTGTCGTTTTCTTCATCCGACAGTTATTCTGTTATGGGGCCCACAAATGGCTGCGCCGTCGTACGAATATTCCCCGATAACAAGAATATTCCACGACCAAACAAATATTACCCGACAAAAATGAATATTTTATAACCACTTTCTTATTTAAAATATTTACATATATCACCCTTAACTTTAACCTTTTATCAATTTAACCATTTACTGAATAGTAATTATAAGAAAAAAATGAATACTTTTATTTCATAAAATTCGGGGTCTTACAAATACAGTGTGTTACTATACAACCACACATATTATTGTACTTTTATCACCGGGTATTTCAACAGTTAACGGTAAAACTTTTGTTGTTATTTTTATAAAAAGTTATTTATGTCGTTTTCTAACTCCAACAGTAATTCCGTTGTGGGGTCCACCAATAATTGTGTCATCGTACGAATATTCCCTAATAAAACAAATATTCCCCGACCAAACGAATATTTTATAACAACTTACTTACTTTGTAAAATTTGTAAATAGTACCCACAACTATAACATTATATCAAATCTACACCATAATATTCAAAATGATATTTAGAGAAAATTAATCTTTATTCATAAAACTCGGGGTCTTACATTTTAATTAAGCATTAATTGCTTAGTTTTCAATATTACCTTAAGTATTAAATATAACGTTAATTCTCTCACTATTTTTTTGCACAATAAATAACACTATCATTTTCTAATTTAAGGGTAATATAAATAATTGATATTATATTTAATGTTTTACAAGTATTTCCTTAATACTTGTGCATAACTCTAAAACGACATATATTAAGTAACGGAGGGAGTACTAATCACAGTTAACCACACCATTTAATATACACTTTTAATACTACGTTTGGATGGAATTAATGAGAGTGAGAATTTAATGACTTATTTTTATGGAATGAAAAAAAATTATGTTTGAATGTTCTATTGAAAATTTGGATTAGAATAAACGATAATCATTTCTGTAAGACCCCAACTTTTATGAATAAAGATGAATTTTCTATAAATATCATTTTTGAATATTAAGGAGTAAATTTGATATAATGTTATAGTTGTGGGTAATATTTATAAATTTTGCAAGGTACACAAGTTGTTATATTATATTCGATTGGTCGGGGAATATTCGTTTTAACAGAAAATATTCGTATGACGGCACAATCATTGGTGGACCCCACAACATAATTATTGTCAAAATGAGAAAACGACAGAAATATCTTTTTATAAAAATAACGGCGGAAGTTTTATCGTTAACTGTTGAAATACCCGGTGTTAAAAGTACAGTAATACGCGTGGTTTCATAGTAGCACACGATATTAATTATTGATGCTTACGTGAGAAGTCACTCAGTTTTACTCAATTATTGCTACAGTAATTGCTGCATAGTATCTCACGTTATTTGATTCAATTATTGTCAATATTTTATATATTATTAAATCAATAATTGAGATGACAAGTTATTCTAATTATTATATGCATAATTAACAATGTCTAGAAATTTTTGTCGAGAAAAAGGGTTTAGTCACCTAATTGCGCACCAATAGGGAGAAATCCATATTGGAAAGCCCCCTCTTTCCTAGGAACGATCTGGTTGTTAATATTGCGAGTTATAATAATATGAATAAAGGTTGTTAAAAATATTGAAGGGATTTTTATGAAGTATTTGTTGTAAATTTTGCTTATTTTATGGACCCACATTTACCTATTTTTCAAAATAATCGGTAGAAAATTATTCAATATTTTTTATATTATAAATGTAACAACCCCAAAATAGGTCCATTCCATCCAATCCATTCTGAGTCGCCAAATACATGGTACAGAAAACAACTACAACTTTATTACAACAATTGTCGTGCAAAATACAACAACACATATCTTTGTGAGTTTGGATACAAATATATATCAATCGTGACTCATGTCCCAACCGTGGACAACACCTCATAATGACACCTTACATAAAGGTATAGTCGAAAAGCTATTTTTAGAAATTAGAATCTTTGGGAAGTGCTCAAGAAACCTTCGTATACGGGAGGCCATGCTTACAGGTTATGGTAGATATCATATGGCCACGAAATTATCCTTGGTTGACCTAATAAACCCCAAAGAAAAATGAGAAGATTACTATCATATTCTTCCCAATGATGAGTCTTCTCTTGACATATCATTATCTCCACTATCTCTAATTGGGAATTAAACTCCAAATAAACACCAAGATTATATAGGTAGTGCTTGTAAATATACTCAGCAAATGGATGAGCACAACTCTGTCTTATGATGACACGAGGTTGTATGTCATTAGACATCTTGTATTATAGTGGCAAAACACCCTTCCAAGTTAAATTCACCTCACCCTCAACATCTATAGACCACCATTCTATTCCCTCGCTATCCCCCGCTCGACCCAGCTACACTTTTATTACGTGAAAGGAATTGTGAAGCAAAAGGGTGAGCACAACTAGCTCAATAAAGAATATCATGACTAAAGATAAATGAATTATCAATAGCCTTCAACAGTAATAAATCAGAGATTTAGAACATATGGTAGATGATAAAACTTTTTAACCATAGTTGCAGCGGAACGAGCAATCCATTAGAAGAGTCAAATAGACCATAAAATCTATTATCTTCTCCATGTGAAAAGTCCATTAACAATATTTTATCCCTGTAACATTAATCAATAAAACCTATCCACAATCACGTGTATAACTCATAATCGTAATTGTAGTTCTAAATTCATTTCCTCATCCAGGACAAAGTTAATTTTCATCACCTGAAACATCAAAGATCATGGTTATACCAAATCACAGTTCCTGTTCATAATCATACTGATAAATTCATCTTTGCACTACGGGCCAAAGATATTCATCAACAGCTCATCTTTGCACTACTGGACAAAGATATTCAACAACATGTCATCTTTGCACTACAGGCCAAAGACATTCATATCTCAAAGAAATACATAATCATTTTAGAATTTATATAAACCATAATTATAACCATGTTGATCAATTCACCTTTGCACTTAAGCTAAAGTTATTCAATTATAAATTCAATGGTCATGATCATACCAGTCACAATTCAACTTTTCACTACTGGCCAAAGAGAACTCTAGTCATGATCATACCAATAATCTACCCATCTTTACACTCCAGTGAAAGAGAATTTCAACATCAGGGTTATAAAAATATTATATATGATAATAAAATCAATATAATCAATACATAGTTTTAATCTCCAGAGTAATATTCATAAATCAGCTATAATTTGGTTAGAAAAAGAAACCAATTTTGTAGTGAATAGTACCTGTGAATAGTAACTCGTGAATAGTAACTCGTAAATAGTAACTCATGAATAGTAACTCATGAATAGTAACCCATCGTGAATAGTAAATCATGAATAGTAAAGTGTAAATAATAACTCGTGAATAGTAACTCGTGAATAGTAACTCATGAATAGTAACCCCTACATGAAAAAGTTCTAAATTTGATAAAAAGTTCAAACCAATATTTCGGCATAATGATATTGAAGAAATAATATCATTTATGAAGAAAATAATCTCCCTTACTATCCCTTACAATCCCGTACCTCAAAAGCGGTGATTTCATTTGGAATAACGCCGAATCGAACTTGCACCGTATAGCAACACTCAAGATATCAAAATAATCACAAGAATACAATCGATAATATAGAGAGAAATAGAGAAAACTTCAGTTTACGTGTGATTTTAATTTTAACCTAAGCACCTATTTATAGGAAATTGCTTAGAACATCAAAGCGTAAAATTTAATAAATTAATAATATAATTATAAAATTTTCTTCGCACAAAGAAATCTGAATTCAACTAATTTTAATCACCAAAGCCCCAAAACATAACAAAAACGCTTTTAGTTATTAATGTGACGACCCCAAAATAGGTCCATTCCATCCAACCCATTCAATTCGCCAAATACATGGTACGTAAACAACTACAACTTTATTATCACAACAATAAAATCAAATACAAATATTATCTTCTAGACAATATTTATACTCAAATAAATCCTCATCACATTTATTGATACATTATTTTACAATAATGGTGAGGACTACTAAACAACTCTCTCTAGACCTTCATTCCATACCCCCGAGCTAGTACTTCGCTATTCTCGCCTCCCGAGAAGAAAAATGGAACAACAAGGAAAAGGGTGAGCTCAACTAGCCCAAAGAAAGAATGTTATGACTAAGATAATATACAACAAATTATCGTTAGTCTCCAACAGGAAAAATCGATAGAATACAATAGACAACAAGTTTCAGATCAATATTCGCGTGAAATAATAATTCATAGAAGAGTTACGTGAGAATGAAATCTACTATAATCTATGAATTTAACAGTCCATCATCAATATTTTATCCTCAGAACATCAATCAATATTCATCTCAAATCAAATATTCATCTTTGCACTACTGCCAAAGATATTCATCAATCGGCCATGTTCATCTCAACACTGCTCATCTTTGCACTAAAGGCCAAAGATATTCATCAATCACCATGTTCATTTAAACACTGCTCATCTTTGCACTGACAAAATAAAGATATTCTTCAGAAATCATTCATCTCTTGCACTACAGAGGCCCAGATATTCATCAAAATCATTCATCTTTAACTTCTGGGCCAAAGATTTTTAAAAGAAACGAATCCAAAGAAACAAAATGACAAGGATTAAGGATTAAGGATTCGTACTTGGTTTTATCCATGTCCAACAATACCTCAAAAATAATCATAGTGGTGTAAAATTCAAGAATGATCAAAACATAGATACAATCAAAGATAGTATCCAAAATAGATATTTTCCAAAATAGATATTTTAGGCGAAAAGAAAAATTTTATTTTACGATTGAATAGTGCCGAATATGAAAATTCCACAAAAACATCTTCACGCCCCTTCATGAGATAGTACTAGTGAATAGTAATTAAAACTTTCAAAAAAAGTTCAATGAATATTTGACGATAATGATATTGAAGAAATAATATTTAAATGAAACAACTGCTTGAAACCCAACTCTCAAAGTATCTAAATACTCACAAAATCGCTCAATAATATAGAGAGAGAAAGAGAAAACTTTGTTTAAGTGTGATTTTCAATTCTAACTTAGCCCTCTATTTATAGGAAAATGTTATTAGCCGTAGAAAGGAGACTAACCCACCATATTTGAAATAAAATTCATACCAACCACAAACTTTAACCTAATTTAGAATCCAGCACCTCTAAAATAGCCCATTTATCCAAAAATTAAAAAGCAGTCAGCGGTTTAAAAATTATAACCCCATGAAATACGCCTCCAATCCAGATAAAATCTTGATAAAAACACCTCAACATTAATTCCTTCATTAATAACCACATAAATAAATCCATCATTTATATTCAATAAATATCTTAACTGAATCAATAAAATTATTCATAATATTACGTAATCACATTTATAATGACAAATCAAGGACAAACTTTGAAGTTATCTAATAATATTATTCAAATAATATGAATTATTGATACGATAATGGGAAAAATCTTGTGCGATGGCAATTATTGAAGCAAAGAATAATATAAAATACCAACGCAGCATATTGAATCAATAAAATAAACTATATATCAATCAAATTTCAATTTTTTAACTTGACTTATATTTGTGCTTTTCCTCATCCAATCGCTTTCAGTCATGGGCTGCCTTGGCGTCGATATTCAATCGACCAGCCAAGCGATATTCTCGGTTAAAAAATGAATATTTTATAACCAACTTATTTTGAAATATTTGCAAATCCACATTTAATCAAATCAACCCTAATTTCAAAATAATAAATAAAAAATTCCTTTTTATTTAAAAAATTTGAGAAATTCGTCCTCGAATTATGTGCACGATACACAGTGTTTGAAAAGGTAAAGATACCTCGCTTTCATTTTCGTTCCAACTCCCCAGTCGTTTCCTCAAATAGCGTGGTTTCAGCCGCACAAACTTTAACTTATAGGTATAACTTCCGATACATAGGTCATCTTCCTCTACAAAATCTTGAATAATTCTCCTCGTAACAAAAAGCGAGTTACACGATGTGGATTAATCATTTAATGCAACAAAACTTTCTAAACATCCCTCGCGTTCATCATACGCTTTCAATGGTGTTGAGTCACGGGAGGAACATTGCCGACTGTCCTCTCACTATAATCTATGAATTTAACGATCCATCCTGTAACATCAATCAATATTCATCTAAATCAAATATTCATCTCTTTGCCTTCTGAGGCGAATATTCATCAATCGTATTCGTCCTCAACCTTTGTTCATCTTTACTAAAAGTAAAGATATTCATCGATCGATCATGTTCATTTAAACACTGTTCATCTTTTGCCTGAATAAAAGATATTCTTGAAATCATTCATCTTTCACTCTGAGAGCGAAGATATTCATCGAAATCATTAAATCTTTGCCTTCTGCAATAGGCGAAGATATTCAATAATATCATCATTTAAAAGGTGAGGATGATGAAAATATTTTAAAGAAAGCGAATCCAGGTGAAACAAATGACAAGGATTAAGGATTAAGGATTAGGTACTTGGTTTTATCCGTATCGGCAATACCCTCGAAAAATAATCGTAGTGGTGTAAAATTCGAGAATGATCAAAACATGGATCTGAATCGAAGATAGTATCCAAAATAGATATTTTAGGCCGAAAAGAAAATTTTTTATTTTAGGTGAATAATCTTGATATTAAAGTGAATAGTCGTATCGTGAATAGTCCACGTATCACACGTGAATAGTAACTCGAGCTACACCAAAAGATAGAAATTCCCACTGAAAAAACATCTTCACAACTTCTCATGAATAGTACTCGTGAATAGTAACTCATGAATAGTAACTCATGAATAGTAACGCTCGTGAATAGTAACTCATGAATAGTAACCCAGAGCATGAAAAAGTTCCAAATTTGATAAAAAGTTCCAACTTGATATTTGACATAATGATATTGAAGAAATAATATCATCAACGAGGAAAATAACATCCCTTATCTCGAAGAATCGATCTTGCGGAAGGAAAGGTCGAAGTGATCTTTGAATGAAACTTATCTTTGAGCAACTCACTCTCAAAGTATCTAAATACTCACAAAATCGCTCAATAATATAGAGAGAAAGAGAGAAACTTTTGTTTACTGTGTGATTTTCAATTCTAACAGCCCTCTATTTATAGAAAATGTTATTGTAAAAGCGAACTTGACACTTTGCTGATGGCTTCACCTTCTATTACCACCCACCACATTTGAAATAAAAATTATTCAGTTTTTCACCAACCACAAGTGGGGCCCTTTCAATTCTAGAATTTTCCATTCATTGTAAAATATCACCATTATTATATTATAATAATATAATAAAATATTATTTTATCGGAAAAGATAAAATATCAATTTTCAACAATTGTCACTTTAAAAATTTTTTCTCCATCTATGTCCACATAAAATGAATATTTTCCTCATCATATAAATCAATAATTAATTATTCACAAATAATATTACAATCACAATAATGGCGGCGAACTCGCTAGCGGTTCCGGAAGAAGGAGGCTTTCGAATAAGAATTTCTCTCTTTGGCGCAATTAGGTGACCAAACCTCTCCTTAGACGTAAACTTTCTAGACATTGCCAATAATGTTATCTAATAATATTATTCAGATAATATGAATTATTGCTCGATAATGGAAAATACGTGTGTAGTGACAATTATTGAAACAACGGAATAATATAAATATATCAACGCAAAGAATTATTGAATCAATAAATAAAATATAATCTTGAATAGTAATTATTGTAACAATTATTCATGAGTGCCTTCTTACGTAAAATCAATAATTCAAAATCTTGTGCAATACCGTAATGCTTCTTTTGTGCAACAACGCGTATTTTTTACTTTTACCCAAGGTATTCCAACAAAATGTTAATTCAGTAACCACTCTGTAGTTATTTATAAAAACTTTAATTTGTTGTTTTCTTCATCCGATGAATTCTATTATGGGGCCCAAAATGGTTTATACCAGTGCATACGAATATTCCCAACAGAAAAGAATATTCCACGACCAAACGAATATTCCCGATAGAAAGAATATTTTATAACCACTTGCGTATTTTGAAAAAAATTTCATATATCACCCTTAACTTTAAACTTTATCAATTTAACCATTTACTTTGAATTGTAATTATAAAAAAATTGAATACTTTTATTTCATAAAATTCGGGGTCTTACAATAAAGGTGGACCCACATGTAGGGCCCACATGTGAATTATTATGAATTGTCGAAAGGGGGGGGGGAGTACATAACGTGAATTGGAGGGAATTATATATATATGCTATAAGTTATTATATATATATATATATAAGTATTATATATTCATATAAATATATAATACTTATATATATATATATATACATGTGTTTGAAGAATTTAAAGGGGGGTGGGAGTTTTGCCTTTGCCGTAAGGCAAATGTTATTATTATTATAATTATGTATATATATATTATAAGTTTTGTTTTATTTGATTATAAATAGAATATATTATATTTTATTTAAATTTTTTGTTTTATTAGAATATTTTATTGCACAGTAATGAATAGTAAAATCAAAATTTTAAAAGTTTCAGACGAATTCGTTCGCCCGTGAATTCGTCGAATATTTACTGTGTAGTCCGTGATTTTCTAAATTCAAATAGTATCCTTTCCATTCTCCTATAAATAGGATGCTTAGTTAGAATTGAAAATCACACCGAGAATCGAAAAATTTTCTTTCATAATATTGAAATGTATTTCTTTTAGTTTTAGAAAGCTTTGAGCGTAGAAAACAATATAAGTTTTCTTCAAGAATATCCCTGCTATACCAGTTGGAATACTCTTCTTTTCAAGGAAATGAGAATATAGCTGGGACTAGTTGGGGAACGGAGTGACGGTCCAGATGTTTGCATTAGTAGTCCTCACTATTCTATGAAATAGTGTGATAATAAATGTATTGAGGACTTATTTTGAGTATGAATACTGTCTAAAAGATAATATTTGTATTAAAAACTCACAGCTCATGTTGTATATTTAAGTTTGTATTTGTATTATGTACCATGTATTTGGCGACTCAGAATGGGTGATGTATACCTATTTTGGGGGCGTCACAATTGGTATCAAAGCTTAGGGATATGATCCCTGGCAGAGATGTGAGACAAGACCTAGGAGGGGAGAGACGGGAAATTCATTCACTAGTATAACATACCTATGTTTATTTGGTATTTAAATGGTTGGTCAGAATATAGGGATAATATGTGGCATGTCAATTAACCCTTGTTTTGTGGCAGTGTTTGAAAATGACATCCGAGAATGTTGAGAATAGCAATGGAGCACAAGAGACCGTTGAGTCACCACAGATCAACACTCAGGATAATGTGCATCAGGAATATAATAATCCTCAGGTGAACAACAACACCGACCAAATGGTGAACGACGGAATGTTTAGGAGCCTTTTGCAATTCATACAACATCAGGCAAGAGATACTCCTATCCAAAATGCAGGTGGAAACACTGGCAACTCTCAGACCGTCACCGCTAAGCAGTTCAAGGAGATGGGACCACCGGAGTTTATTGGAGAGCCAAAACCACTTAAGGCGGAGACGTGGATAAAGCAGATCACCAAGATATTTGATGTTTTGGGATGCTCCGAGAAGAAAAAGGTTCCCTTTGCCACCTTTATGTTGCGAGGAGAGGCAAATTACTGGTTCGGTAAAGCGTACTTAACCTGCCACACTGAAGATGTCTTGGGAGAAGTTCCAAGAACTATTCAACGACAAGTAATTTCCCGAAAGTATTCGTCGCATGAAGCAGGTAGAGTTCATCAAGCTGGAGCAGAAAAATATGATCGTGTCGCAGTACGAAGCTAAGTTTGCCGAGTTATCCCGGTTTGCGTTCCACTTAGTTGATAATGAGGAGAGAATAACGCGGATGTTTCTAAGACGTTTGAAACCCGAGATACGTCAATATCTAATTTCTCACAAATTGTGTTTGTATTCAGATGTTGTAAATAGGGCTCAGTTATTGGAATGCGATAACGAGTTAACCCAAACAAGAGAAAGCAACCGACAAAGTGATAATACCAGTGGTAGTAGTCATCGAAGCGGTGACAACAAACGTGGAGGGAATCAATATGCCAAAAATAGTAAGCACTTCGGTGGTAATCATGGCCAAGATAATAAAAATGGACATTTCAAGAAGAGGAGATTTAACAATGATGGAAATACGTCAGCAGAAGCACCCGTTATTAAGGAAGGAGAGCGACCACCTATCATATGCTTCAAATACAGAGGGGAGGGACACATCAGTCCAAACTGTGCGTAGCAGTCCAAAATGTGTTACAATTGTGGAAGACAAGCTCACCTAGCTAGATTTTGTTGTACAGGGAGGCCAAGTCCAGGTGGAACGGTGACACCAAATGCCATCCCAAACAAGTCAAAACCAATAGTTCAAGGGAGAGCGTTTGTTGTGACCTCCCAGAAAGCAAGGAACCCGAACGAGGTCATCACGGGTAAGCTTATCATAAACTCTAACGAAATATATACCTTATTTGATATTGGTTCTACCCATTCTTTTATTTCTCCTACTTGCGCTCAACGTTTAAATTTAACTCCGGAGAAATTAGACTTTGACTTATCTGTTAAAACTCCGTTGGGAGAAACCTTCATTACATCCACTATTTATAAGTCTTGTTTGGTTCAAATCGGTACCCTCAAATTACCTGTCGATCTTATTTCCTTAAAAATACTTGCGTTTGACATAATTCTAGGGATTGATTGGTTAAATACTCATCATGCAAAAATTGATTGTTTTCGTAAGGTTGTTAGCTTTTATATTTCTAACCAACCTATTATGTGAATTCAAGCGACCAAACAATTAAAATCAATCACTGTCATCTTAAGCCATAAAGCTATTAGTTTTTTAAAAAACGGATGTCAAACTTTCTTAGCTCATGTCACGGATTTAAACAAAAATATGTCAGTTTTGAATGATATTTCTATTGTTAATAAATTTCTTGACGTATTCCCTGAAGAACTTCCTGGCCTACCCCCAGAGTGTGAAATTGAATTTTGTATCGACCTTGAATCCGGTACAAAAACCCATTTCCAAAGCCCCATATCGAATGGCTCCTATTGAACTTCATAAGCTAAAAACCCAACTGTAGGAATTGTTAGACATCAGTTTCATTCGTCTTAGTACGTCCCCTTGGGGTGCTCCTATTCTATTCGTGAAAAAGAAAGATGTTAGTATGCGACTTTGTATTGATTATCGGGAGTTGAACCATGTCGCTGTCAAAAATAGATACCCATTGCCTCGCATTGATGACCTGTTTGACTAGTTGCAAGGCGCCAAATTCTTTTCAAGGATTGATCTATGTTCCGGATATCACCAATTAAAGATTAAAACCGATCACATTCCAAAGACGGCTTTCAGAACTCGGTACGGGCATTACGATATCTTAGTCATATCTTTTGGTTTGACTAATGCTCCTGCGGCCTTCATGGATATGATGAACCAAGTATTCAAGGAATATTTGGATCATTTCATGGTTGTCTTTATTGATGACATCCTCATTTACTCGAAAATCCATGAAGATAATGAGAAACACTTGAGTCTAATACTCCAAAAGTTTTGTAAAAACAAGTTTTATGCCAAGTTAAAGAAATGCGAATTCTGGCTTGAGGAAGTTGCATTCCTTGGGAACGTGATATCAAATCATGGAATATCTGTTGACCCGACGAAGATTGAATCAATTCAAAGCTGGGAGCAACCTAAGTTAGTGACCGAAGTACGTAGTTTTCTCGGCTTAGCTGGTTATTATCTGAGATTCGTGGAAGGATTTTATCGAATCGCTAGTCCATTAACTCAGCTGACTCGGAAAGATATAAAATTCGGTTGGAGTGAGGAATGTGAGAAGAGTCTTCAAGAACTCAAGAGGAGACTCATTATAGCATCAGTTCTGACAATACCATCTGGCTCGGAGGGATTTTTCATCTACAGTGATGCTTCAGGCAAAGGGTTAGGATGTGTTCTCATGCAACATGGGAAATTCATAGCCTATGCCTCTAGACAACTTAAAGAATATGAGAAGAATTATCCTACTCATGATCTTGAGTTGGCAGCTATTATCTTCGCACTTAAAATTTGGAGGCATTACTTGTATGGGGAGAAAGTGGAGATCTATACGGATCATAAAAGCCTCAAATATTTCTTCACCCAAAAGGAACTCAACATGTGGCAACGACGTTGGCTTGAACAGTTGAAAGATTATGATCATACCATTCAATACCATCCTAGAAAAGCGAACGTGGTAGCTGACGCATTGAGTAGAAGATCATATGCAGGTACGAGTGCGATATTGTCAACGCAAAGGCCCATTTTATATGACTTGCAAAGGATGGAGATAGAGTTAAAGACTCCAAGGACCAACGTGATGATGGCAAATATATGAGTTGAGTCGACTTTAATCGATAAAGTTAAAGTTGCTCAAGATACAGACCTGGAGCTGATGCGTATGAAGAAGAAAGTGCAAGAAGGTGTTATCTCGGAAGCAAGAATCGATGAAGAAGGAATACTTAGAGTCAACTCCAGACTTTGTGTTCCTAACGACCCTAATTTAAAGTATAAAATCATGATGGAGGCGCACAACACATCATTTGCAATCCATCTTCGGAGTACCAAAATATATCGTGATCTTCGACATACATTTTGGTGGAGCAATATAAAGAGAGAGATCTCGTAGTTTATCTCAAGGTGTTTAACTTGTCAACGTGTCAAGGCGGAGCATCAAGTGCCAAAAGGTCCATTGCAACCACTTAAAATTCCAGAGTGGAAGTGGGAGCACATTACCATAGATTTCGTTAGTGGTCTTCCCAAGGTTTCTCAAGGCATAGATGCAATTTGGGTCATTGTTGATAGATTGACCAAATCTGCTCATTTATTACCTATACGAGAAATTTATACACTTTAACGTCTTGCTCGTATGTACATAAAGTTAAAGTTAAAGTTGCTCAAGATACAAACCTGGAGCTGATGCGTATGAAGAAGAAAATGCAAGAAGATGCTATCCTGGAAGCAATAATCGATGAAGAAGGAATACTAAGAGTCAACTCCAGACTATGTGTTCCTAACGACCCTAATTTAAAGTATAAAATCATGATGGAGGCGCACAACACACAGTTTGCAATTGTAATATCCGAGATTTTCTATGTAATTTAAGAATTATCAATAAACGATTTTAAATGAAGCTTTTGGGTGATTTCATTTATTAGATGTATATGTGTTGTACATATATGTGTTATTTCAAGATATGTGATGAGATGTACTTAAATGGTTGGTTTAGTTTATTTAACTATTTAAATTGATTAAGTGGGGAATTAATTCTTCTTATTACGTGGGTTGGAATTAAATCACGAGTTGGAGTTTGGAGCAAAATTTAGAGATGTGGACTGCGTATTCGAGTCCGGAACGTCAAAATTAGTCAGGTTAGACTGTAATCACGAAAATGCGTCACGGTTGATTTTTTAGACAAAGTCAACCGGTTGACTTTTTCAGAGAAAAAGTCAACCACAAATTTCGGTGATGATTTTGATGAAACGAATAGTTCCATGACGTCCGAAACATTGACTTTTGTAGGATCGATACAAGTATCGAACACGTTTGGCTATGGAGGGTAAAATGGTCAAAATGGGCATTTAAAGGATTAAAATAATATTATAATGTGTTTATTTAATTGGTTAAATTGGGTGGGATCCTGTGACTCACGAATTGGGACAAGGGAGGATGAAGTATAAGTATTACAAGATATTGAGGGAGAGGGAGTTACACTTGTGTAATTAAACAAAACTTTTCATTTTCTTAACTCCCTCTCCATATTAAACCTATGCATTATGAGCAATAATTATTGGGAATAACTAATGATTTGGGAATGGAAGAGGCATATATATAT
The DNA here is from genome assembly GCA_020205615.1 of Panax quinquefolius. Classification (NCBI taxonomy): domain Eukaryota; kingdom Viridiplantae; phylum Streptophyta; class Magnoliopsida; order Apiales; family Araliaceae; genus Panax; species Panax quinquefolius. Next base: position 81,865,750 of record CM035170.1, on the reverse strand, counting down.
ATATATATATATATATATATATATATATATATATATATATATATATATACTTCTCCACTCATATATTCCTCTAATTTGCAAAATTTCATCAAAAGAGCAAAAAAGAGAGAAATTGAGAGAATGAGAGCTTGAGAGGGGGAAAACGAATACTGGAGATTACATAGAAACTAGCAAGCAAGGAAGAGGGATAATCAAATTAACACAAGGAAATTCATCCAAAAAGGTAAGCCATGGAAATCTCTTTTTCATGTTCTTGAAGAAAAATAGTGAAAAAACATGTATAGCCATGGTAAATGGTTTCTGTTGATTTCGTGAGGCTATGCTAATGTTGTTTCTGTTATGAGGATGATAAGGAATGAAAATTATGGTTTAAACATGTTGCAATTACATAGAGAATCAAAGATTTCATGTGTGTATGCGATATGTTGGATAAAATGCCTCTTAGTAGTCAATTTGTTCAAAACATGGTAAGTTAGTGAGTTGGTTGGTTGTAACATGTTCATATATATTGGTAGAAGTGATCTGGACTGTAGGAGTCAATCCCATGCATGCTAGAATCGAAATCACAAAATTTTTCAAAGTTGGTTGAATGTGAAATCTGTGATTTTTGGGTTTTTTGGAGCCTCGGAATCATGGTTTATATGACTCGATTAGCGTATGTAATAATTTTATAAAATTGTATGTAGTATGAAGTCTAATCTGGCCCAAATTTCATTTGAATCGGAGTTATAATGATCAAGTTATGAAAATTGTAAGCAAGCATGTTCATAATAAAATCTACAGAAAATTTGGAATTTCAAGATTTTTTCCAAGTATAGAACTAGTGCTGACATGTTTTTCTATGCAGTTGGTTTGTGGTCTTAGCATGCTAGTTTCATGAATGTTATATTTTTTAAAATACCTTGATGTATGAAGTTTATTGTGTCCAAGTATCATGGTCATATCATCATACGTAGTTTAGTGGGAATAAAATCATAAAAGTGGGCTACAAAAAAGCAAAAAATTTGATGTCTTTCTTGTGACCTGTTTGGATCGATCTCATCTTGGGGGCATTTTCGTCCATTATTTTATACTTTAAAATTCTGAAAAAATTTGGAGTATTAATATAAGAAGATATGAAGGTCCTGTAAAAATTTGAGAATATTTGGCCATACGGTTTAGAGTTATGAATTTTACGGTTAAGGACACTATTTGAAAAGATACCCGAATAACTCTCTGTGTATAAGTCTAAAAATTACAAAGTTTTTATTGAAAGTACATGTGTATAACAGGAGTTAACCCTAAAAATTTTAGAAATGTTGGAGGTAATCTCGATTTTTGAAAAATCTGAAAATATTTGGCTATTATGGACTATTTAAAAATAGTAGATGGATTTTAAAAATTCCGGAAAAAATATATGTTCAATGTGGGACTATATTCTACAAAATCCCAAAAAATAAATATTTTTGAGACTGATTTGGTATTTTTAATATAAATGATGTTATATGGATAAATGAATTTAATTATATATGTGATGTCATAATTATGGAAAATGAGGTTTTTGACTTGAGACCATTAGCATATTTTATGCAGATTTTGATAGAGTTTTTGTCCAAAAAATGTCACAAATTTATGTTTCCCGATTTCTTTTATTTAATCACGTGGCTATCATACGTAGCAAACATGTTATGTAATTGAATTGTATTTGAATACGTGTGAGTTTAATCGCCTTATTAAAATAAAAGGGAACCATTACACTTCAAAGTGGTGTTCAAGAACCAAATTGCTTAACGTGACACATGTGAATAGGTTACGTGAAGGGCTAGTAGATAGCGATAATTGTAGAAGACGTGTCGAACCAAGTTTCCTAACTTTATTCACTTTATTATTATTACGTGAATGTAAGTTCCCTTAACTTATACTGATTTATCATTGTGTACAAGTCTCGCATGTTGCAAGTTATAACTCGTACAAACTTATATATAGTGCAAGTTCTGTTGATGATTACTCAATTATTAATTCAGTTGTTTATGCCTTAAAGTTCTTAATTATTTATGAACTGCTTTCAAGAATGTGATCTGACCATTTGATTCGGTTAGATATTATAAATGGGAAATGTTGTATTATTTGAACTATTCCAAATTCATTGTAGCTATTTAAGTTTACCGATCCAAATTACTTTGGTGCGGTCTCGCATGAAACTAAGATGAACAACCCAGATAATCTGGGTTAGCGATGTCGGGCATATAGTCCCATTTAAACTTATGCGTTTAAACTTTATAATTGTGCACAATGTAAAGATGCGATAAATGATCACTGGAGGTACTTACGAGGCTGATTACAATCTATTTGATTATTAACCGAAATCGATGGTTTTGATGAAACAAAGTAATGTTAGAGTATCTAACACCCTTAGTATCTTATTGAGAATTCGAACTCTTATCTTGATATTCAAGTTTATCTCTTGATATTTATTTCAAGCTGTTGAGAAATATTCATACTAATGCTTTTACTTGATGTATGTTCTCAAACTACTTTATATACTTGTTTGGGCAATTTGTGCTCATTCTTGCTTAAACCTTTCGTTAAAGATGATAATATGCGAGAGGGCTCGAGCGAGGACAAGGAAAGTCTAAGATGAAATGATGAGAGTTATTTATGTAATAATTATATTTCCGCATATGATGTAATGTAGCGATAAACGCTAAGTTTAAGTTTTAGTTTATTAAAGGTTGTAAAGACGTGGGACTTTATTTTGAATAAGTATGTAATAGTTAATATTATTATTATTATTATTAGAGTTACTTAGATAGATGATGATGTATGTTGTGTCGTGAACACCATGTCATGTAATCGATGTTACACGGATTTGGGAGCGTCACAGGTTGGTATCAAAGCGATAGGTTATAAACCTTAGGTGGGGAACCTTAGACTATAACCTTAGGAAAGTTAGTGGAGATAATAAGGAGATGAACTCACGTAGAGTTCTAGGGTTATCAAATCTATATTTTTTTTTAAAACAAAAAACATCTATTTTAAAATACTAACAGTTTATTTTGTCTTTGTTTGAAGGATGTCGGAGAAGAGGAGGTTAGAGATATCAACGTTGTGAGTGAAGCGTTGGTGACAGTTGTGCTGAGCTTATAGTGACTGTGACTCGAGACCCAGAGGATATCTGAAGAGAGAGAGAGGGCAGGAGGACTCGAAAAAAGCACCCGAGGATACTTTGTTGGATGAGTTGATGGATAGGATTATGGAGTTGGACGACAAGGTCCATGAGTTGGAGGAGCTATATCAGGGGGAACAGCAAGCTGCAGCATTGCTTGAGGCATTGGTGCACCACCTGATAATTAGGAACGGGGATCTGGCTGACAAGCTGCGAGCATCAGACCAGAAGGCAGATAGGCTGGAGGATGAGAAAGAAGCTACTAGGACCCACTTGGGAATACCATTAATGGGTTAGAGTTGAGGATTCAGAGTCTCCAAACTGACAAACAGATTATTACTACATTCAGGGGAGATGAGAGGAGAGACCGTGTTCAGGATAAGAAGCAAACTGGCGAGTTAGAAGGAGAGGTGAGAGATAAGAAGGTTAAGATAGACAAGATGAAGTACGCATTTAAGTCAGCACATGGAAGGTTCCAACATAGGGTGAATCACTTTCCAAGTGAGGACCCGGTCTGAGACGTGTTATAAGCCGAAATTTGGTCTTGGAGATAGCGGATGAGGAGCATGAAGGATGCCATTAAGTGGGGGCTTTTAGTTTATTATGATGAACTTTTACTACTAGCGTATAGAACAGCTTATCTATGAATAAAAAAACTTGGTTTTGGTTTTTACCAAGTATGTTGGTTTAAAGTGATGTAAATGGCTTAATGCCATAAGGCGATGAAATACCTTGGGTTTTATGTTTATAAATAAATATGCTTTTATTTATGTATGTGATGTGATGATTAAGTTCTCTTCTTATAAATGATATATTATGTAGAGTAAGTGATAAGATAATAACATTAAGTTCATTTTAAGCAGATAGATGGCTAGAGGAAGGCGTCAAATCAAACACAGAAGGGTGAGGGTAATCTTTGGGGATCCACCGAACCCTATCACGGCGGTTTGTAGACATGTTAGTGGGGGCACTTCAGAATCGAACCCCGAATGCCAATAACCCTCTAGTGGCACACTTTAAGGACTTCAAGAGCGCGGGACCCCCTGAGTTCAAAGGAACCACTGATCCCATCGAAGCTCGAACTTGGGTCGAGGAAATTGAAAAGCGTTCGCTATCGCCCGAGTAGTAGTGATGATCGAAAAACAATCTTACGCCACTTACATCTTTGAAGGTGAAACCAACTTCGGTGGGAGGCAAACCGGACGAGGGTGGAAGGTGTGATACCTTGGGAAGGGTTTAAGAAAATCTTTTTGAGAACTATTTTTTGGTTAGTATCTTGAGTCGCGTGGAATCACGATCACTGGGTGAAGAAGACATGGCGGTACCTCAATATGCCACAAAATTCAACGAAATGGGCGAGGTTCGCGCCTCACCAAGTCGACACTGAGGAGAGAAAAATGAGGAGGTTTGAGCAGGGTCTCAAACCATGGCTATATAGCAGACTCTCAGTGTTACAGACGAATAGCTTCGCGACTCTCCTGGAGAAAGCTATAATCGCTGAGGGCGGAAGTGAGGCCCTGATGAAATTTAATAAGGAGAAAAAGAAGAAGAATGAAGGAGGGAATAGTGGGGAAGGTAGCAGCAGTAGTGGTGCAAATAAGAGGAAGTGGAACAATAACAATAGTAGTAGCAACAAATTTAATTCGGGAAACTCTAGGGGAAAACCAGGGGAAGCAAAGAAGAGAACTGAGGCATGCAAGGAGTGTGGGAGGAATCACTCGGGGCATGTCTAAAAGGAAAGAATGTCTGTTTCAACTGCGGGCAGGAGGGGCACATCTCTCCCAATTGCTCTGCACCAAAGAGAAATGGATGCTTCAACTGTGGAGCATTGGATCATCAGGCAAGGAATTGCCCAAAGAAGAACACATCGGGAGGAAATGGAGGAAGGGGACCAAGCGGTGGGAATCTCACGATTAATGGACCACCAACTCAGAATCGACCAACAACAAGGACTTTCAACATGACGGTTCAGGATGCGGTCGCATCCAGGGACGTGGTTTCAGGTATCATTCCGATCAATGATATATCTACTTACATATTATTTGATTCGGGTGCTACTTGTTCCTTCGTATCGCATGAATTCTCCCAACGATTAAACTTACCCTAGGAAGAATTAGAATATCCTATGAACATGAAGTTGCTAATAAGGAAATAATTCCAGTTAGCCATATACATAGAAATTGTGTTTGTGAACATCGGGGATATAAGTTACCCGTGGATTTAATTCCAAATTCAATTAGGAGAATTTGATGTAATTCTAGGAATGGATTGGTTATTTAACCATGGAGCGATGATAGATTGCCAAAAGAAGTGTATAAACCTTAGGACTCGGATCGATCCTAAGGTAGCATTCTATGGAAGTAGGTCGTAAGAGACACTCAAGTTGTCGAATGATGATGCAAGCGAGGAAGTTATTAAGAAAGGGATGTGTAGGATATTTGGCCCATATCGTCGATATGCAGAAAGCAGGGATAGAGATGGGATATATTCTAGTGGTGAACGAATTTTTGAATTTATTTCCGGAGGAATTACCAGGACTTCCGCCGGATCGAGAGGTCGAATTTGTTATAGATTTAGTACCAGGAATGGCACTGATTTTGAAAGCCCCTTACAGAATGGCACCGGCAGAAATGAAGGAGTTGATGGTACAGTTGTAAGAGTTATTGGATAAGAAGTATATTCAACCGAGTGTGTCTCCTTGGGGAGCACCGGTTTTATTTGTGAAAAAGAAAGACGGATCGATGAGACTATGTATCGACTATCGAGAGTTAAACAAGGTGACGATTAAGAACAAGTACCCGTTACCTAGGATAGATGATCTGTTTAATCAGTTGAAGGGAGCGAAATATTTTTCCAAGATCGACTTGAGGATGGGATATCACCAGTTAAAGGTGAGGAAGGAGTATGTACCTAAGACAACAATCAGGACTCGTTACGGTCACTACGAGTTCCTGATGATGTCATTCGGGTTAACAAATGCGCCAGCAGCGTTTATGGACATAATGAATCTGGTATTCAAGCAATACTTAGATAAATTCATAGTTGTTTTAATAGATGATATCCTGATCTATTCCAAGGCTCAGGAAGATCATGCTGAACACTTAAGGTTAGTGTTGAGGGCGTTGAGGAAGGATAAGTTATACGCAAAATTCTCGAAGTGTGAGTTTTGGTTGGAGAAAGTTCAATTTTTGGGTCACGTGATCGACAAGGATGGAATTTACGTGGATCCAGCGAAGGTGGAAGCGGTTCAAAATTGGGAACAACCAAAGTCACCAGTTGAAAGTAAGAAGTTTCTTAGGGTGGCGGCAGGCTATTATAGACGGTTTATCCAAGATTTTTCAAAGATAAGCGGGAACGTTGATGAATTTAACGAAGAAGTCGGTAAAATTTATGCGGGCGGAGAAGTGTGAAGAGAGTTTTAAGGAACTCGAAAAAGTGAGTGAAGCACCGGTGTTGTCTTTACTGACGATCTGGTGACTTTCGTGATTTTCGGTGATCGTCACACAAAGAACTTGGTTGTGTGTGCTTATGCAACATGGTAAAGTTATTACGTATGCATCGCGTCAATTGAAGGATTATGAGAAGGGATATCCTACCCATGACCTGGAATTGGCGGCGGTAGTATTTGCCCTAAAGATATGGAGGCACTATTTATATGGTGTAAGGTGTGAAATATACACGGACCATAAAAGTCTCAAAGTATATCTTCACGCGAGAAGGAGTTGAATATGAGACGAGAGAAGATGGTTGGAACTTATAAAGGATTACGATTGCGACATCTTATATCATCCGGAAAAGCTAAACGTGGTAGCGGATCGCTAAGCGAAGAAAAAAAGCGAAGTGGTAGATTGGCAATGCTAATAGCTCAAGAGGAGTTAATTAAGGTGATGGCTAGATTGGAACTCGAGATAAAAAGTCCAAGGGAGCGAGAGGGAAATTGTTCATGATGGAGGCTCATCCGATTCTATTGGACAAAATCAAGGAAGCCTGAAGCATCGATGAGGAATGTGTGAAGGTGAGGAAAAGAATTTCAGATGGAGAAGAGCTTAAATTTAGTATGGGGGGTGATGGACTATTAAGATTTGAGAAGAGAATTTGGGTGCCAGCGGTGTCTGAATTAAAGGAAGAAATCTTGCAAGAAGCTCATAGCTCAAGTTACTCAATCCACATCGGGAAGCAAAAAGATGTATCGGGATCTCATGACATTATTGGTGGCCCAATATGAAAAGAGAAGTCATGAGAGTCGTCGACAAGTGTTTAACATGCCCGGTGAGTTAAGGCGGAACATCGAAAAACCGAAGCGGGTTACTTCAACCTTTAGAAATTCTAGAATGGAAGTGGGAGCATATCACGATGGACTTCGTGGTAGGACTTCCAACTACGCAGAAGGGTTACGATGCAGTATGGGTGATCGTTGATCGATTGACCAAGTCAGCGCATTTCTTGCCAATCAAGATCAGATATACCTTGGATCAGTTGGTAAAGCTTTACATCAAAGAGATTGTTTCCAGGCACGGGGTACCTGTATCAATTGTGTCAGATCGCGATCCGCGGTTCACAACAAATTTTTGGAGAAGTTTTCAAGAATGCATGGGAACGCAACTGAGGTTGAGCACGGCGTATCATCCTCAAATAGATGGGCAGAGCGAGAGAACTATTCAAACGTTAGAGGACATCTTTGAGAGCATGTGTTATGGATTTCAAAGGGAGCTGGGATGACCACCTGGTTGGTGGAATTTACGTCTGAACAACAATTATCACGTGAGCATCGGTATGCCACCTTATTAAGCTTTATATGGAAGGAAATGCAGAACGCCATTGTGCTGGGATGAAGTGGGAGAACGACAATTGATTGGGCCAGATTTGGTGCAATAAACTACATATGTGATCAAAATAATACAAGCGAGGCTAGTGATGGCTCAGAATCGACAGAAGAAATATACAAATCAACATCGGCAACAACGCGACTTCGACGTCGGCACTTATGTGTTTTTGAAAGTGTCACCTTGGAAAGGGAAAATGAGATTTGGGAAGAAGGGAAAACTTAGTTCCAGATTCATAGGACCCTTCGAAGTGTTGAGGCGAGTGGGTGAGGTAACTTATGAAATAGCTTTACCTCCGGAGTTAGAACATATACCTGACGTGTTCCACGTTTCGATCTTACGACCTATAAGCGAGGATTACAAGCATGTCATAGAGTATGAACCTATTCGGTTTGAAAAGGACTTAACCTATGAAGAGGTTCGATCACAGATAATCGATAGAAAAGAACAAGTGTTAAGAAATAAGATAATACCTTTTGTTAAGGTAGTATGGAGGAACCACAATGGCAGAGAGAGAGGCTACGTGGGAACTCGAGGAGAAAATGATGAAAAATTACCTAATCTTTTTTGTTTGATGTGTAATGATTAGGGGACGGAATCCTTATAAGGGAGGGTGAATGTAATATCAAAGATTTTCTATGTAATTTAATAATTATCAATAAACGAACTTTATGTGAAACTCTTGGGTGATTTCATTTATTAGATGTATATGTGCTGTACATATATGTGTTATTTCAAGATATGTGATGAGATGTACTTAAATGGTTGGTTTAGTTTTATTTAACTATTTAAATTGATTAAGTGGGGAATTAATTCTTTTTATTACGTGGGTTGGTATGAAATCATGAGTTGGAGTTTGGAGTGGAATTTAGAGACGCAGACTGCGTATTCGAGTCCGGAACGTCGAAATTAGTCAGGTTAGACTGTAACCACGAAAATGTGTCACGATTGACTTTTTGGTCAAAGTCAAACAGTTGAATTTTTTAGAGAAAAGGGCAACCACGAATTTTGGTGATGATTTTGATGAAACGGATAGTTCCATGACGTTCGAAACATTGACTTTTGTAGGAATCAATATAAGTATCGACCACATTTGGCTACGGAGGGCAAAATGGTCAAAATGGGCATTTAAAGGATTAAAATAATATTATAATTTGTTTATTTAATTGGTCAGCAGCTGGTGGGATCCTGTGACTCACGAATTGGGACAAGGGAGGAGAAAGTATACGTATTACAAGATATTAAGGGAGAGGGAGTTACACTTGTGTAATAAACCAAAACTTTTCATTTTCTTAACTCCCCTCTCCATATTAAACCTATGCATTATGAGCAATATATGCATAACTAATGATTTGGGAATGTAAGAGGCAAGGGAAGCCTATGTTAATATCATATACATATATACTCTCCACTCATATATTCCTCTCATTTGCAAAATTTCATCAAGAGAGCAAAAAAGAGAAATTGAGAGAATGAGAGCTTGAGAGGGGAAAAACGAATCTTTGGAGATTACATAGCAACTAAAAGCAAGGAAGAGGGATAATCAAATTAACACAAGGAAAATTCATCCAAAAAGGTAAGCCATGAAAATCTCTTTTCATGTTCTTGAAGAAAAAATAGTGAAAAAAGCATGTATAGCCATGGTAAATGGTTTATGTTGATTTAAATGAGGCTATGCTAATGTTGGTTTACATTATGAGGATGATAAGGAATGAAAATTATGGTTTAAACATGTTATAATTACATAGAGAATCAAAGATTTCATGTATGTATGCGATATGTTGGATAAAATGCCTCTTAGTAATGAATTTGTTCAAAGCATGGTAAGTTAGTGAGTTGGTTGGTTGTAACATGTTCATTTATGTTGGTAGAAGTTATCTAGACAGTAGGAGTTAAGCCCATGCATGCTAGAATCGAAAGCAAAAAAAATTTCAAAGTTGGTTGAATGTGAAATCTGTGATTTTCGGGTTTTTCGGAGCCTCGGAATCATGGTTTATATGACTCGATTAGCGTATATAATAATTTTTTAAAATAGTATGAAGTCTAATCTGGCCCAAATTTCGTTTGAATTGGAGTTATAATGATCAAGTTATGAAAATCGTAAGCAAGCATGTTCATAAAAAAATCTGCAGAAAATCTGGAATTTCCAAATTTTTTCTAAGTATAGAACAAGTACTGGCACACTTTTTTATGCAGTTGGTTTGTGGTCTTAGCATGCTAGTTTCATGAATGCTATATTTTTGTAAAATACCTGGATGTATGAAGTTTATTGTGTCCAATTATCATGGTCATATCATCATTAGTTTAGTGGGAATAAAATCATAAAAGTGGTACGAAAAACAAAAAAATTTGATGTCTTTCTTGGGACTGTTTGGATCAGTCTGTCTCGGGGGCATTTTCGTCCACTATTTTGTAATTTAAAAATTCTGGAAAACTTTGGAGTATTAATATAAGAAGATATGAAGGTCCTGTAAAAATTTTAGAATATTTGGCCATACGGTTTGAGAGTTATGAATTTTACGGTTAAGATCACTATTTGAAAAGATACCCGAATAACTCTCTGTGTATAAGTCCAAAAATTACAAATTTTTTACTGGAAGTACATGTGTATAACAGGAGTTTACCCTGAAAATTTTAGAAATTTTGGAGCTAATCTCGATTTATGAAAAATATGAGAATATTTGGTTATTATGGACTATTTAAAAATAGTATATGGATTTTAAAAATTCCGGGAAATATATATGTTCAATGTGGGACTATATTCTACAAAATTCTAGAAAATAAATATTTTTGAGACTGATTTGATATTTTTCATATAAATGATGTTATATGGATAAATGAATTTAATTATATATGTGATGTCATTACTATGGAAAATGAGATTTTTTGACTTGAGACCCTTAAGCATATTTTATGCAGATTTTTGATAGAGGTTTTGGTCCAAAAAATGTCACAAATTTATGTTTCCCAGTTTCTTTTATTTAACCACGTGGCCTATACGTAGCAATAAGTTATGTAATCGAATTGTATTTGAATACGTGTGAGTTTAATCGCCTTATTAAAATAAAAGGGAACCATTACACTTCAAAGTGGTGTCCAAGAACCAAATTGCTTAACGTGACGCATGTGAATATGTTACGTGAAGGGCTAGTAGATAGCAGTAATTATAGAAGACGTATCAAGTAAGTTTCCTAACTTTATTCACTTTTATTGCAGTGAATGTAAGTTCCCTTTACTTGTACAATTTATCATTGTGTACAAGTCTCGTATGTTGCAAGTTATAACTTGTACAAACTTATATATAGTGCAAGTTCTATTGGTGATTACTCAATTATTAATTCAGTTGTTTATGCCTTAAAGTTCTTAATTATTTATGAACTGCTTTCAAGAATCTTGATCGACCATTTGATTCGTTTAGATATTATAGATGGGAAATGTTGTATTATTTGAACTATTTCCAAATTCATTGTAGCTATTTAAGTCTACCAATCCAAATTTCTTTAGTGCGGTCTCGCATGAAACTAAGATGAACAACTTGGGATAACGGGGAATTAGCGATGTCGGGCATATAGTCCCATTTACGCTTATGCGTTTAAACTTTATACTTGTGCACAATGTAGGATACGATAGGCTGATCACCTGGAGTACTTGCAGAGACTATTTACAATCTATTTGATTGTTAAACCGTCTATTTATTTTCGATGCAACAAAGTAATGTTCAGGGTATCTAACACCCCTTAGTATGCTATTGAGAATTCCAGAACTCTTATCTTGATATTCCAGTTTATCTCTTGATATTTATTTCAACTGTTGAGAAATATTCATACTAATGCTTTTACTTACGATGTATGTTCTCAAACTACTTTATATACTTGTTTGGGCAATTTGTGCTCATTCTTGCTTAAACCTTTCGATTAAAATTTGATAATGCTTGTAGAGGCTCCTGGCGAGGACAAGGGAAAGTCTAAGATGAAATGATGAGAGTTATTTATGTAAGAATTATATTTCCGCATATGATATAATGTAGCGATAAACGCTAAGTTTAAGTTTCAGTTTATTAATGGTTGTAAAGACTTGGGACTTTATTTTGAATAAGTATGTAATAGTTAATATTATTATTATTATTATTAGAGTTACTTAGATAGATGATTATGTATGTTGTGTCGTGAGCACCATGTCCTATAATCGATGTTACACGGATTTGGGGGCATCACATCAATCCATCCTGGGAGTACCAAAATGTATCGTGATCTTCGACATACATTTTGGTGGAGCAATATGAAGAGAGAGATCGCTAAGTTTATCTCAAGGTGTTTAACTTATCAATGTGTCAAGGCGGAGCATCAAGTGCCAAAAGGTCTATTGCAACCACTTGAAATTCCAGAGTGGAAGTGGGAGCACATTACCATAGATTTCGTTAGTGGTACTCCCAAGGTTTCTCAAGGCGTATATATGCAATTTGGGTCATTGTTGGTAGATTGACCAAATCTGCTCATTTCTTACCTATACAAGAAACTTATACACTTGAATGTCTTGCTCGTATGTACATAAATGAGATTGTAAGACTGCATGGTATGCCAGTATCCATTGTTTCTGATCGAGACCCAAGATTCACTTCATGATTTTGGGTTAGTTTGTAAAAAGCTATGGGCACGGATTTACGATTTAGTTCGGCATATCATCCTCAAACGGACGGGCAGTCAGAGAGGACTATTCAAACTCTTGAAGATCTATTAAGACTCTGTGTCCTTGACTTCAAAGGAAGTTGGGACAATTTCTTACCATTGGTGGAATTTTCAACAATAGTTATCAAGCAAGTATCGACATGGCTCCATTTTAGGCGTTGTATGGAAGAAAGTGTCGTTCTCCAGTATGCTGGGATGAGGTGGGTGAAGCAACGTTATTGGGACCGAAATTGGTACGCATGACTATGGAAAAGATTCAAATGATCCGACAACGTATAAAAACCTCACAAGATCGACAAAAGAGTTATGCTGATCTTCATCGAAAGGACGTGGAATTCAATATTGGAGATCATGTGTTGTTACGTGTGGCTCCATGGAAAGGAGTTACGAGATTTGGAAAGAGAGGAAAGCTCAATCCTCGATTCATTGGCCCATTTGAAATCCTTGACCGAGTAGGAACTGTAGCCTATAGACTCGCTTTATCGCCAAGTATGTTTCGTGTTCATAACGTTTTTCACATATCCATGTTGCATAAATATGTGGTAGACCCGAACCACATTATTGAGTTGGAACCGGACAAAATAGCGGAAGATTTAACGTATGAAGATGTTCTTTTTAAAATCTTGGATAAGAAGGAACATATTTTACGCTCCAAGGTTATACCTCAAGTCAAAGTCTTGTGGAGAAAGCACAATGTTGAGGAAATGACCTAGGAGTTAGAATCTGAAATGAGATCAAGGTATCCTCACCTCTTCGTCATACCAGGTATGTACCCTAATTTTGAGGGCAAAATTTCATAAGAAGGGGAGGTTGTAAGACCCCAACTTTCATGAATAAAGATGAATTTTCTATAAATATTATTTTTGAATATTAAGGAGTAAATTTGATATAATGTTATAGTTGTGGGTAATATTTATAAATTTTGAAAGGTACGCAAGTTGTTATATTATATTCGATTGGTCGGAGAATATTTGTTTTAACAAGGAATATTCGTACAATGACACAATCATTGGTGGACCCCACAACCTAATTATTGTCGGAATGAGAAAAACGACAGAAATATCTTTTATAAAAATAACGGCGGAAGTTTTACTGTTAACTGTTGAAATACCCGGTGTTAAAAGTACAGTAATACGCGTGGTTGCATAGTAGAATACGATATTCATTATGGATGCTTACATGAGAAGTCACTCAGTTTTACTCAATTATTGCTACAGTAATTGCTGCATAGTATCTCACATTATTTGATTCAATTATTGTCAATATTTTATATATTATTAAATCAATAATTGAGATGACAAGTTATTTTAATTGTTATATGCATAATTAACAATGTCTAGAAAGTTCTGTCGAGGAAAGGGGTTTGGTCACCTAATTGCGCGCCAATAGGGATAAATCCTTATTGGAAAGCCCCCTCTTTTCTGGGAACGATCTGGTTGTTAATATTGCGAGTTATAATAATATGAATAAAGGTTGTTAAAAATAGTGAAGGGATTTTTATGAAGTATTTGTTATAAATTTTGCTTATTTTATGGACCCCCATTTACCTATTTTTCAAAATAATAGGTAGAAAGTTATTCAGTATTTTTTTATATTATAAAAGTGGGCCCACATATGGGGCCCATGTAAGACCCCGAATTTTACGAAATAAAAGTATTCAATTTTTTTTATAATTACAATTCAGTAAATGGTTAAATTGATAAAAGTTAAAGTTAAGGGTGATATATGAATTTTTTTTTTAAAAATAAGCAGGTGGTTATAAAATGTTCATTGTTGTCGGGGAATATTCTTTTGGTCGTGGAATATTTTTTATCGCTTGGGAATATTCGTATGACAAATTGATCTTTTGTGGGCCCATAACTTGAAGCGTATTGGATGAAGAAAACGACAAGTATAAGTTGTTTATAAATAACTGGCGTAGTTATTCTGCTAAAACCTGTTGGAATACCCGGTGTTTAAAATACGATGTCTGGCGTTGTTGCACAAAGTGAGCTTTGCCATATTGCACCAATTATTGATTCTTACGTAAGTAGGCACTTACTCTATAATTGTTACGATGAATTCTTTATTCGATATTTTATTTTATTAATTCAATAATTGTTGTGTTAATATTTTATATTACCGTTGTTTCAATAATTGTCACTACACAATTTTCCATTATCGAAGCAATAATTCATATTATCTGAATAATATTATTAGATAACATTACCGCAATGTCTAGAAAGTTACGCTCTAAGGAGAGATTTGGTCACCTAATTGCGGCTACCAATGAAGGAGAAATTCTTATTGGAAAGCCCCCTCTTTCTTGGGAATTGCCTGGTTGTTAGTATTGTGATTCTGTAATATTATTTATGAATAATTAATTATTGATTTATATGATGAGGAAAATATTCATTTTATGTGGATATAGATGGAGAAAATTTTTAAAGTGACAATTGTTGAAAATTGATATTTTATCTTTTTTGATAAAATAATATTTTATTATATTATTATAATATAATAATGATGATATTTTACAATGAATGTGGGATATATGAGTATATGAGGAGGAAGAGTATTTTTGTTGCAAAAGTTGTTTAAAACATGTTAAACATGTCTGTGGGCCCATTTCTTGACTAAAATTTGATTATAGCCTGTAAAATCGCCCGTTTATGGATTTCGGTCAATTTCTGTTTGGAATTTGGAAAAACTTTCTTCTGCAAAGTTGTAGAGAATTGAATTTCCTATAAATTGTCGCAAGATTCGAATTTTTTGATAAAAGGTCTATTTATTATGAATTATCGAAGTTCTAAAGTTCCGAAATAATTGATTTTTGAAAGTTTTAATTATTTTTATTAACAAAAACGTTTTTGTTGTCTTTGGAACATGTGTGGCTGATGTTGGATTCAATTAGTGTGCGTAGAAAGTTGTGGAATAATAATAATATTATTATATTACATTTTCTACTTTGGTGTTCTAAGCATTTTCCTATAAATAGGGTGCTTATGTTAGAATTGAAAATCACACCAGAAACTGAAGATTTCTCTCTCTTTCTCTCTCTATATATCGAGCATATTTTTGTGAGTATTTTAGTACTTCGAGTATTGCTATACGGTGTAAGTTCTTTTAGCACTATATCCAAAGATTCCAAATCGTAAGTACTATTCTTTAGGTAAGGAGAGATTATTTTCTTCAGGTAAATGATATTATTTTCTTCAATATCATTATGCCAAAATATTGGTTTGAATTTTTATCAAATTTGGAACTCTTTCATGTCGGGGTTACTATTCATGAGTTACTATTCATGAGTTACTATTCACAAGTTACTATTCACGAATACTATTTACGAAGCATGATGATTTTTTTTTGTGAAATTTTTATCTTTTAGTATCGGAGTTACTATTCACGTATACTGACCTTATTTACGATATCTGACTATTCACGAATCTGACTATTTATTCACAAAAAAATTAAATTTTTGTTTTTCGTCCAAAATATCATTATGGATACTAGCTTTGATTGTATCCATGTTTTGATCATTCTTGAATTTTACTCCACTATGATTATTTATAAGGTATTTTTGGACATGGAATAGTCAAGTACTGAATCCTTAATATTTATTATTTTGTTTCAATTGGATTCATTTTTTTAAAATATTTTCATCATCCTCGATCCTAAATGATGATATAACTGAATATCTTTGGCACAGTAGTGCGAAGATGCATGATTTCGATGAATATCTTTGGCCAATGAAGTGCGAAGATGAATGTGTGTTTAGATGAACATGACCAATCGATGAATATCTTTGGCCCAGTAGTGCAAAGATGACATGTTGTTGAATATCTTTGGCCGATGAGTGCAAAGATGAATCTGTTGATGAATATCTTTGGCCCGTGGTGCAAAGATGAATTTATCGATATGATTATGAATAGAACTCGTGATTTGGTATAACCATGATCTTTGATGTTTCGGTGATAAAATTAACTTTGTCTGGATGAGGAAAGAAATTTAGAACTACAATTACGATTATGAGTTATACACGTGATTGTGGACGAATTTTTGATTAATGTTACGAGGATAAAAATTGTTGATGGACTTTTAACATGGAGAAGATAATAGATTTTATGGTCTATTTGACTCTTCTAATGGATTGCTCGTTCCGCTGCAACTATGGTTGAAAAGTTTTATCATCTACCATATGTTCTAAATCTTTGATTTATTACTATTGAAGGCTATTGATAATTTATTTATCTTTAGTCATGATATTCTTTACTGAGCTAGTTGTGCTCACCCTTTTGCTTCACAATTCCTTTCAGGTAATAAAAGTGTAGCTGGGACAAGCGGGAAATAACAGGGGAATAGAACGGTGGTCTATAGATGTTGAGGGTGAGGTGAATTTAACTTGGAAGGGTGTTTTGACACTATCATACAAGATGTCTAATGACATACAACCTCGTGTCATCATAAGATAAGGTTGTGCTCATCCACTTGCTGAGTATATTTACAAGCACTACCTATATAATCTTGGTGTTTGTTTGGAGTATAATACCCAATTAGAGACAAAGGAGATAATGATATGTCAAGAGAAGACTCACCATTGGGAAGAATATGATAGTAATCTTCTCATTTTCTTTGGGGTCTATTAGGTCAACCAAGGATAATCACGCATTGGCCATATGATATCTATCATAACCTGAAGCATGGCCTCCCATGTATGCGAAGGTTTCTCGAGCACTTCCCAAAGATTCTAATTTCTAAAACAGTTTTTGACTATACCTTTATGTAAGGTGTCATTGTGACGTCTTATCCAAAGTTGGTGTCGAGTTACAGTTGGTATATATTTGTATCCAAACTCACAAAGATATGTGTTGTTGTATTTTGCACGACAATTGTTGTAATAAAGTTGTAGTTGTTTTCTCGTACCACGATTTGGCAACTCGAAATGGGTTGGATGGAATGGACCTATTTTGGGGTTGTCACATTTCACATGTGAATTGTTATGAATTGTCGTAAGGAAGGGAAGTACATAACGTGAATTGGATGGAATTATATATATATATATATATATATATATATATATATATATATATATATGTTTGAAGAATTTAAAGGGGATGGGAGTTTTGCATTTGCTTAGTAAAGGCAAAGGTTATTATTATTAATATATTATTATTATTATTATTATTATTATTATTATTTTATTATTATTATTATTATATGTTTTGATTATTTGAATAAATAGAATATATTATATTTTATTTAAAGTTTTTGTTTTATTAGAATATTTTATTGCACAGTAATGAATAGTAAAATCAAAATTTTAAAAGTGTATTTCTTGTTCACTTGTGAATTAATTAGAATATTTATTGCATGCGGTCAAGTGATTTTCTAAATTGAAATAGTATCTTTTCCATTCTCCTATAAATAAGATGCTTAGTTTGAATTGAAAATTATACCAGAATTAGAGAATTCTTCTTCTATAATATTGAGCGTATTTCTTTGGGATAAATCACTTTTTGGTCATTATACTATGGTCTGATTTTCATTGTAGTTAACGAAACTTTTTTTTATTACAATCGAATAACTTTACTCTCAAATATTACAAAATGGTCATTAATTTTAATTTTCGTCCAAAAATCAGACGGAAAATGCTTAGTAGACTAACATAATCCAAGTGGCATTGAGGTGACATGTAGGTTCCACTCCCACGTGGATCTGTAGTCAAGTGTCTTGGGATAATACACTTTTTGGTTACCGTACTAGTGTTCGATTTTCATTGTGGTTACTGGATTTTTTTTTGTTACAATCGAATAACTATACTCTCAAAAATTACAAAATGGTCATTACTTAAAAATTATTATTATTTAAAAATTATTATTATTTAGAAATTATTATTATTTAAAAATGTTGAAAGTCAATGTTGAAATTATTATTATTTAAAAATTATTATTATTATTATTTGAAATATTTTTATTATTATTATTTCAAAATTATTATTACTATTATTATTATTTTGAAATAATTATTATTATTATTATTATTATTATTATTATTATTATTATTTAAAGATAATAAATTTTACTACTCCACTTGTTTAATGGGGATAATACACTTTTTGTTAGTTACTATACTAGGGTCCAAATACAATTAATTTTATAAAATTAAAATTTTATAAAATTAATTTTATTATTATTATTATTATTTTTTGAAATTATTATTAATACTATTATTATTATTATTAAAATTGTTATTATTATTTTAAAATTATTGTTGTTCATTACTATTAATTTTATAGAAGTTCTACATATTATTAAAATTATTATTATTAATAGTATTTTCTTATTATTATTATTTTAAAATTATTATTATTAATAGTATTTTATTATTTAAAAATGAAAAATCCCCCTTTTTTTTCTTGATTCTGATGAATTAATCTGATCAACTCTTTTTTTTTTAATCAGAGTTGCCGGAGAATCCAACAACAACTGCCTGCCACCAAGAGCGCAAGTGGCTAATAATAATAATTATTATTATTATATTAATTTCAAAATAATAATAATATTATTGACAATAATGACAGGATAATTTCAAAATACATGTAATACGTACTACATGTACATAATTTTTTAGTGCTAATTAAATAAACCAAATAAACTTATTAAATAATACATACATGACCATTTTGTAAATAATAATTTTTAAATAATAATAATTTTTAAGTAATGATCATTTTGTAATTTTTGAGAGTACAATTATTCGATTGTAACAAAAAAAGTTTTGGTAACCATAATAAAAATTGGACCCTAGTACAGTAACCAAAAAGTATATTATCTTGACTACAAATCCACGTGGGAGTGGACCCTACATGCCACCTCAATGCCACTTGGATTCTGTTAGTCTACTAAGCATTTCCGTCTGGTTTTTGGACCAAAATTAAAATTAATGACCATTTTGTAATATTTGAGAGTACAATTATTCGATTGTAATAAAAAAAGTTTCGGTAACCACAATGAAAACCAGACCCTAGTACAGTGACCAAAAAGTGATTTATCCCGTATTTCTTTCGAGTTTTAGAAAGATTTGAGCGTAGAAAATAATATAAGTTTTCTTCAAGAATATCCCCGCTATACCAGTTGAAATACTCTTTTTTTCAAAGAAATGAGAATATAGCTCGGACTAGTCGGGGAACGGAGTGACGGTCCAGATATTTGCATTAGTAGTCATCACTATTCTATGAAATAGTGTGGTAATAAATATATTGAGAACTTATTTTGAGTTTGAATACTGTCTAGAAGATAATATTTGTATTAAAAACTGACAGCTCATGTTGTATATTTATGTTTGAATTTGTATTCTGTACCATGTATTTGGTGACTCAGAATGGGTGATGTATACCTAATTTGGGGGCGTCACAATTTCTATCCGATTTGTGAATTTTGTTCATTGAAGCGGATATAAAATGAATCATTTTAGTCATAAATGAAATGAATTGTTCAACTCTTCATTCCATTCCCTTCCAAATTTATTTTTTCACCAATTTCATTATTTCAATCCAAGTGTAGCACTAATATTAAATTTTAGTCACCAAATTATTATTGCTAAATTTGTAAACCAAATACGAATTGAATGGTGGTTGATAATAATAAACTAATAATTATATTGCCACAATAAATATGCTGTTAGTTCCTAGTAGGCACAAGTTATCTAGAATGGGGGGGGGGGGGTTGAATAGATATTTAAAAATCTTTTCCTTTTTAAACTGGTTCTTAGATAATTCTTAAAACTTAGCGGGATTAGTATTTGTTTTAATCTTCTTTACCAAGCAATGGAGTTATGAGCGAGTAAGGCAGTTATAAGCAGATATATCAGTTATAGCAGATATAGCATGAATGTAAACGACACAATTGTTTTTAAGTGGTTCAGAGCACTCAAAGCTCCTAATCCACTCTTCTACTCAACGAGTAGGATATCCACTAAGGATGTCTTTTACAATCTTCTGAATCACACAGATTCCTTCTAGACCAAAGATCCTAGAACTTCTCTAGTTCACTCTTGAACTCTTCAAGTCCAGCAGACTTGGCTTTCTTACAGTTCACTACGAACTCTTCAAGTCCAGCAGACTTGGTACTCTTCTTTAGTTGATTGATAGTTGTTGAGTTCTTGATGGTTGCTACTCAGTTGCTGTGTAAGCACTTGTTCTAAAGAACTGAGTAGCTGAGCAAGCTTTGCAATATCTCAGATCGTAGAGTTGAGCCTTAGAGAATTCTTCACGTTGAATGTTTGATTGCTTGCTTGTCTCTCTCTCATCTGTCTGATCTGTATATATGTGATGTTGAAAACTATCCGTTGGATCCATCCGTTGTGGAATTAAATGCGTCTGAACTTTTTGTACTGTGATGGAGACATTTATGCACATCTTCTGAATTCTGCATTCTGGCCCACTGACACTGCAGATTGCTTTCTCACCTACCACCTGAAAAGGTGTTTTGTCCCACTTACCCATGGTACTATCCTTAACTTCTCTAATACGCTTCTTTGTTATATACTATGGATATTTCATATATTCTGGGACTGATGAGCACTGCAGCTTCTCGGATCCATTCCTCGTATGTTGAAATCACAAATCACGAGGCTTGACATTTTCTGACATGAGACAGATGATGCTCTACGATTTGGATCGTGGTGCTCTACGATTCAGATCGTAGTGTCTTGACATCATTGCACACTACGATCTTCTCTTGCTTTTGTTGTCGACTCTACATTCCCGAGAGCCCACTACGATCTTCTCTTGCTCGTTTTGTTAACTCTACGTTTCCGAGAGTACATTACGATCATTGACTTGTAAACTTCATGTTTCCTTTAGCACACTACGATCATGGAGTTGGCTCGGCAAACGTTGGGACTACTCTACGATGTCCGAAGAGTTCCCTTCAGGATCTACGTTTTCTGCCTTGACTTCTGCAATGTTGATCAGATTGATGCACTATGATTTCTTCAAGACTAATCTATTACATCTCAAGATCAACCTAACAGTTTTGATCTTTCTATCTATACATTCTTTAACATAATGGTACACGTTGAGAGCTTAGATCAACCTAACAATTTTGATCTATCACTAAGTCCTTGTACATATATTCATTTAAGGACCTTACAAATAATCATGAGCATATACATTAAACATCAAATCATACTATGCATTCTCCCAACAATCTCCCCCTATTTGATGTTGAAAATAACAAGGAGATATGTTGTCATGATTATTAGTGACTAAATGCATTTGCAGGAAATTTAAACATGACTTAGTATTTCATCGAGCAGCTGAAATTTCTAGAGAATAAGCATAAATTTATTGATGATCAGAAGATATTACAATTCAGCATTACATCAATAAGAATTTAAAGTTTCAACTTATCTCTGTTTTCTTGGCCTCTTTTGTGGAGGTGGATTGGCATACTCCTCAGCCCTTCTTTTCCTTTGAGCTTCTTCATTTCTTGCTAACTCCTCCAGCTCACTTAAACTTAAAATTGGATTATCCTCGTGTCTGTGCATGAATACAGGATCTCCAGTTGGCATTCTTATGCGTACTGTAGTCACGTCTTGTGAGCTGGGAGTTGGCTCCTGACGACTCAGAGGAATAGCTGTTACAATTGCCTGTTGACCAGATCGTTGAGTCTGATGATGTCTTGCAGGAGGGCTTCGTGATGTCTGAGCATGAAATTGACTTCTTCCCCTTTCTTGAGTTCCATGGCCTCCCTGACCTCCTTGTTCTCCTTTCCCTTTATTATTCTCCCCCTTTATGTCAGCATCAAGGGTTCGAATATCTGCAGACAACCGATTAACTCCTTGAATAAGCTCATTCAGTTGGCTTTGGGTTTGAGCAATGTCCTCTCTATTTTCCTTGATCTGTTTTTCATCTCTAGCTTCTTTATTTTGGAGGACTGTCAGAATCATATCATTATGCTTCTCCTGATTGGCATAAGATTTTTGGAAGTCATAGACAGAAGCTTTCAAGTTGAGAATATTGTCCAGCATAATTTGATGTTGAAGATCTTGGTGTTTCTGCATTTCAAGCACAGCCTCTCTTTGCTTGGCAGCTATCTGGAAGTGGATCTCATCTCTGTCTGACATACTCTTCAGAATCTCTTTGATAATTTCCCTTAGCCTCTTTGTAATATTAGTATTCATAGTGCCAGGGAAATTATTTGCAGCTGTTATCATTTGATTCGACCGGATGTTAAGGAGATCAGAGTGAGATTCCAAACTTGCTTCGATAGACTTGATCATCTGCTCAGAAGTTTCTTTCAAGTCATCCTTGGTGGGCAGGCTTGGGAAGGTATCATTTTCTTGAGGATTGTCCATTGGAGGGGTTCTTGGTTAGGATTGATCTTGCAAATTGTACAGAGCGAGATCAAGACTGAAGTAGTCATGTGATGAGGAGGATGGTGTATTAGCTGGAGGGGCTTGGGTTTGGATGTCTGGGATAGGTGACTCTACTATTTTAGTGTTGGACTCTACGATGTGGCTTGAGTCTGGAGTCGTAGAGTTGGTGATTTGAGGGAGCAGGGTAAGGTTGATTTCTTCTGGTTCTTCAATTACAGAATTTTGAGATTCTGCAACTGGAAACTGATTTACTGGATTGAGAATCACTTCCAACCATTGAGGAAATTCATAAAAGTAGCTAAATGAAGATGATGGCAGGTGATTAACTCTAAAACTGGTAGGGATAGACAGTACCTCAGGTTTGTCTTTTGATGAGGAGTAATTGGTAATCAGCTTCTTGGCAAAGATGACTTTCCCTGGAAATCCATGGGCCAGAACTGAGATTGCTGGATATTCCTTGAAGCTCTAGAACATGTGATCCCATGAGTTCAGGATTTGAGCTTGATGGTATGCCATCATGGGTAGGTAAGAAAATAGTTTAGTGTACATATAGCTCCTAAATCCATCTTTCCCTACACCAGTGATTTCAAGCTCATCATCATCATCATCATCTTTTTCTTCTTTGTTTTCTTCTGAAGATTCCATTATCTTAATGGTCTCTGGAAGGTTTGGCATTGGCTCAATTTCATTTTGAGCAAGGACCTTTTCTTCAGCCATTGGGATATCATGAGGCTCCCCCTCAGCATGAACATCTTCTTAGAGGTTTAGAAACTCCCCCTCAGCTGGTATATCTTCTTCTAAGTTCAGAAAGTCCCCTTCAGCTGGAACATCTTCTTGAGCTGTAGACTTCTCCCCCTCAGCTGGTGTATACTCAATCATGAGAATTTTAGGGATCTCCCCCTCAGCTGGAGCACTGTCCTCTTTGTTTGCTTGGGGCAGTTCTACTTTTGCAGCCATACTCTTGGCTTCCTTTTTCAACACTTTTTCATTCTCAAGAATATACTTCTTGACCAGCTTCCTCTTTGATTTGCTGGGTTTAGCCACCATTTCTGGATTCTCTTGAGTCTTTGCTTTGCCATGTTGAATAGCCACTCTTCTTGAAGCAGCTTCTTCCATTTCTGCCACACTTGGTCTGGTCTCAAAGAACAGCAGAGACTCTACGATCGAAGAAATTGTTGGTCTTTTGGACTTATGACCAGTTTTGTTCTTCTTTAGGATCTGTGATATGGTGGCTTGATCCTCTTCAGCTTATTCTTGCTGTTGCATCTTTCTTAGTCTCCTTAGAGTCTCCATGTCAGAGGACTCTACAGGAATGTCAGTTGTAGATCCTTGAGGCTCTTCAATTTGTCTTGCCCTTAGCTTTCTCTTGCCCTTGCTTTTTCTGGCAAGAGCAGAGGGTTCTTCCTTGTCTGCTTCTCCTTCTTCTTCAACTTCCCGTACAACAAACATATTTCCTGGAATGCCTGCGTTCTTAAGATCCCCAGTTCTTCCACTGGACTCAGTCATCATTCTTACATACTCAGCAGGGTTCCTTTCCGAGTTCTTAAACAACTGCTGGGTCATTCTTCGATTTGGGTTGATGGCTTCTCCTTCATCATCCCCTATTTTGTCACCCAGTGCAGATTGTAGAATGATGCTTATGAATCTCCCATACAGCATCTTTGGGGTGCTCTTTGATTTCTTCGAGTTGACGATCCACTTGTCGATCCATTCGAGCAACACAGCCCCATAGTTGAGTTGTGTGCCATGAACCATGGTCGTCATGAGCTTAAGCTGAGTCTCATTTACCGAGTCATGACCTGAGCTTTTACAGCAGATGTATTTCCCAATAATGTCAGCCAAAAATTCGTACCTCTAAGGGAACTCCTTCTTTTTGTAGCCTTTCACAGAGGGATTCTTTTTGTGATGCATTTTCTTCAGTCCCTCTTGGAAGCCTATGCTGTCTAGAAATGGGTGCCCCACATTCTTGAAACCTAGGGCCAGGTTGAAGTCTTCTTCCCTGAGTCTCATTTCTACTCCCTTTACTCGAGTAGTGATGGTGTTGTGTTCGTACACTCCATTCTTGTAGAACTCCTTCACTAGCTTGGGATAAATGAGGGTGTCGGTGCTCAGCGCCTCTTCGAGACCTGCCTTCTTCAGTAGCGCTAAGGTCTTGTGAAATTTTGGTGGAGCATCCTTGAACTCGTCGAAACAGAGTCTATAGCCTGAAATTACATTTGAAGTAGCCATTGATTCTGTAGTTGAGAGGTGAAATACGACTGAGCTTTCTTTCGATTTAGGGTTTTGCTTTGAGTGAGAGAGAGAGAGAGAGAGAGAGAGAGAGAGAGAGAGAGTGAGGGTTAATCTTTTGAACTTCAGATTTCAAAAACACGGTTCCAAATTTGTACTTGTAGCTTCCCTCTCTCTATTTCATTTAGTGGGACAGGTGTCGCCTTTTGCTTGGCTCTACGATTTTGACTTTATAGGAATGTACTGGTTTGCCCTTTGTGTCTTCAGAGCTGAGGTGTCCTTAGGATGACTACGATCGTAGAGGTAGTCTTCTATTCGTTGAGTCTGTCCTGCGATCGTTAAGTCTGTCTGGTAGTCGTTGAGTCTGATCAGTATTCATTGAGTCTGTCCTGCGATCGTCGAGTCTGTCCTATGATCGTCGAGTCTGTCTGCGCGTCGTTGAGTCCGATCGGATTCGCTGAGTCGTCCCCGCGATCGTCGAGTCCGTCCCCGATCGTCGAGTCTGTCCGAATCCATGTGATGAGTTTTGATAAAGCATTCTTTTAAGGTAGCTCAGGAAGGGCCAACCTCTTGGAGTGATTCAAGGGTTAGGTTTGTCCCTGAGGCACCTCTTAAAGAGATTGCTTTGTTATGAAGCTTATCATCACAGGATGCACTTTGCTTGTTGAAAGGGCTTTTGGTCATCGTCGAGTCTGTACTATGATAGTTGAGTCTTTGCTACGATCGTTGAGGTAGTTGTCTGTTCAGCTCTACGATCGTGAACTTTCCTTGATCATGTCTACGATTTTGAGTTCAGCCTTTATATCTGTTATTGTTAGCACAGTCTAGAGCATATATTTCATGGTTGAAGATTTAACCTGCCTAGCTCACTTATTAACTTGTTAAATCTGGATTCATCTAGTGGTTTTGTAAAAACATTAGCAAGTTAATTTTTAGTAGGGATATATTGTAAAGATATAGTTCCATTTTGCATATGATCCCTAATGAAGTGATACCTTATTTCTATATGCTTGGTCCTAGAATACATGACAGGATTATGAGTTATTGCTATGGCACTTGTGTTATCACAGTGTATGGGAATAGATTTGAAATTGAACCCATAGTCAGCTAGCTGATTTCTCATCCATAGGATCTGAAACACAAAGAATTTGCCAAAGAAAGAAATATATTCACTTCCTGCGTTGAAGTAGACAATCGAAGTTTTGCTTTTTACTAAACCAGACACAAGTCTGTTTCCAAGAAGTTGACAAAGCCATTGGTACTTTTTCTATCTATTTTGCATCCTGTAAAATCAACATCGCATGTATCCTATTAGTTCAAATGAGGATTCCTTGGGATACCACAACCCCCAAGTAGGGTGTACCCTTGAGATACCAAGATCCTCTTTACAGCAGACAAATGTGACTCTTTAGGGTTAGCCTGAAATCTAGCACATATGCATGTTGCAAACATTATATCTGGTCTACTGGCAGTTAGGTATAAAAGATACCCTATCATACCTCTGTATTGAGTGATATCAATACTTTTACCTTTCTTATCCTTGTCAAGCTTGGTTGCAGGAGCAATTGGTGTTTTCATGGGAGAGGCTGATTCCATTCCATACTTCTTTAGTAAATCTTTGATGTATTTGGCTTGGTTGATGAATATTCCTTCATCAGTCTGCTTCACTTGCAGTCCAAGGAAGAAATTCAGCTCACCCATCATGCTCATTTCAAACTTGCTCTGCATTAGCTTAGAGAATATCTTATATAACTTTTCATTAGTAGAACCAAATATGATATCATCAACATATATTTGAACTAGTAAGACTTTGTCTTTATGCTTTCTAAGAAATAGTGTGGTGTCTACTCTACCTCTAGTGAACCCATTTTCTATTAAGAAGTTAGTCAGTGTTTCATACCATGCTCTAGGTGCTTGTTTAAGACCATATAAGGCTTTATCTAATCTATAGACATAATTGGAAAGAGATGGATTAATAAAACCTGGAGGTTGTTCTACGTAGACTTCTTCTTGAAGCTCTCCATTTAGAAATGCACTCTTGACATCCATCTGGAAGACTTTGAACTTCATATGGGCAGCAAAGGCAAGAAAGATTCTGATGGCTTCTAGTCTGGCAACATGTGCAAATGTCTCATCATAGTCAATACCTTCTTCTTGAGAATAGCCCTTTGCCACTAATCTTGCCTTGTTTCTGGTAATGACCCCGTCTTCATCCATTTTGTTCCTGAAGACCAACTTGGTTCCTATGACAGGATGACTCTTTGGTCTGGGTACCAATCTCCAAACTTTGATTCGTTCAAATTGGTTGAGTTCTTCCTGCATGGCTTCTATCCAACTAGAGTCTTCCATAGCATCCTCTATCTTCTTTGGCTCTATCTGTGACAGGAAGCTTAGATAGAAGCATTCATTTTGAGTAGCAGCTCTTGTTTTGACTCTTGCACTTGGATCTCTAATGATTAGATCATGAGTATGATCTCTTGCCCATCTGTTCCCGGTTGGGACATCTGTCCTGATGTCTTCCTGTCTTAGGTCTTCAAGGTCTATCTCTTCTTCTTGGAGTGGAGGCTCGTTGTCTTGGATGGACCTCTCTACGATTTCATTATCATACTCTACGATTTCACTATCTGGCACTACGATCGTAGTGTTGAGCTCGACGACTTCATTCAGAGTGTCTGCCTTGTCTCGTAGTGTCTTCGAGGCACTCGCTTGTCTAAGTCGGTTTCATCAAAGATGATGTGTATTGAGACTTCGACATTCAAGTGTTTTCTTGTTGAACACCACAGTAAACTTTCTTTGTCATGGCATATCCAAGAAAGATCCCTTCGTTCGACTTGGGGGTGGAATTTTGTCAGATACTGCTTTCCATTGTTGAGAATATTGCATGCACAACCAAAGACATGGAAATAGCTGACACTCGGCTTCCTTCCTTTCCACAGTTCGTAGGGTGTCTTCTTGATTGTAGAGTGAATTAATGATCTGCTCATGTAGCATCATGCGGTGTTGATGGCTTACGCCGTAAGTATTCAGCGGACGAGTTTCTTGCTAGTAGAGTCCTTCTAGCCTCTATCAGGGTTCTGTTCTTTCTTTCAGTAACTCCATTTTGTTGAGGAGTTCGTGGAGCTGAGAAGTTATGACTGATGCCATTGTCTGAGCAGAACTTGTCTATTTCTGAGAAATCAAATTCTCTTCCATGATCACTCCTTATTGCCTTGATTTTCTCTCCTTTCTCGTTCATCACCAGTCTGAACATCTTGATTAATTCGGAGCTTGTTTTATCCTTTGAAGTTAGGGAGAATACCCATGTGAATCTGGTGTAGTCGTCGACTACAACTAGAGAGTATCTTTTTCCTCAAAGACTGGTTGTTGGGATTGGCCCAAAGAGATATATGTAGGGGCTTGTCAATGTAGTTGGCAGTCTTGCTCTTGAATAAGCTTCTGGTTTGCTTTCCAAGCTGGCAGGCGTTGCATGGCCTTTCCTTCACAAAGTTGAACTTGGGTAGGCCAGCTACGAGATCTTTTGATGCCAGTTTGGACATGCTTTTGAAGTTTAAGTGAGACAGCCTTCTATGCCATAGCCAGCTCATTTTCTCGGATGCTTTTGCCAAAAAACATATTGTTTCATCAGAGCTTAGTTGACCAAGATCTACTGTGTAGACATTTCCTTCTCTTGTTCCGGTCAGCTTTATGACAGATGTCTTCAAATCTCTGACTTGACATTGATTATTGAGAAATGTTACTTGGTGACCCTTGTCGCAGAGTTGGCTGATGCTTAGTAGGTTGTGTTGAAGTCCTTCCACATAAGCTACTTTGCTGAAAGATACTGCACCATTTCCAGCAGAGCCATATCCTCTTGTCTTGCCCGAGCCGTTATCTCCAAAGATGACTGAGGGACCCTCCTTTTCTACATAGTTGGATAGTAGAGCTTTGTTCCCTGTCATATGCATCGAGCAACCCACCGTCCGTATACCATGTTGAGGTCGTGGAGCTCTTTTCCTCAAAAAAACATTTGAACCTTCATTTTGGTACCCATATTTGCATGGGTCCTTCATTTTATTAGTGCCTTTGGGGACCCAAATTTTTTAATCTTGGGTCTCATATGCATGGAGTTATAATAACACTTTGTAGCCCTATGACCATTTTTATTGCATATGAAACATCTATTATGATGCATGCCTGTGCGTGTGTGGTGATTCATCTTCCACTTGGACTTGTGTGGTTCCTTAGTTAACCTTCTATTAAACTGATTCTCTTTCTTCCACGTGTCCTTAGGTTTCATAAATGGTGATGAGTGTGCCTTACCTCTACTGTACTTTCCTAGTTGATTCGTAGAGTTGGTTTTGCTTGACTCTGCGATTCTTCGAGGTTGGTAAGTAGAGGTTGGGTTACTCTTCTCCTTTATGAATCCCAGGCCAGCATGAGATCCTTTACTTCTCTGAGTATAACTAGAAACAGTAGAACAAGGTTGAACTGGTTCTTCCAACTGTGAGGATTTCACATCTACCAAAACTTGAGACATTACTAGTGCTAGGTTCCATTGTCTTTTCCGCACTTAGCTCTGAGATGGATTCCCCAAAGCCTAAGCTTGTTCTGTCGAATGTGCTTCTCTGACTAGAGAGCAGGCAGTCCATGGATGATGAGGATTTGTTCCATGTAGAGATAGTCTTCTCTAGATCCTCAATTTTAGAGGTTAGCTTAGACTCTCTTTGTGCATTGAGTGTGTTTGTCTGTTTTAAAGTTTCATTCTCAGCCTCAAGTTTGGAAAGAAGATTGGTGCTTAGAAGGGCTGTTTCATGCTCTTCTTGAACTTTCTTCTTCTCCTCTTGAAGAAGTGAATGATCTTTAGACAAGACTCTGAACCACTTCATGTATTGATGTAGGTCAGTGGTTATGCCATGCAAAATAGTTCTTAAGTCACTTATATCTATATCAGGAGAATTAAAATCAAATACCTCATCGAGACTTACATCATGTATGTTTAGGCTTTGTTTGTCCTTTGGCATGTTTAGCCATTAAGCACAGATTGGCCATATGTGGTTCTTCCTCATCTCCGGAGTCTGCATTTGAGTCATTATCTGAATCACTCCACGATCCTCCAGCAACCAGGCCTTTGTCTCTTTTCTAAGGCCTCTTGGTTCCTTTGTATTCTTTCTTTGCATGAGATTTCTTCTTTAGTTCTTCTTTAATAGGTTTGTTGCAGTTGGCAATGAAATGACCAAGTTTCTTGCAGTTGTAGCATAAATCATTCATTTGTTCATGGCTGACGTAGTTGCTGACTTTCTTTGGCTTGCCGGTTCTGCCTTGTCGCATGAAACTTCTTAGTCTCTTTACCAGCATAACAAAGTCATCGTCATCGTCTTCATCATCATCAGAGTCGATCTCAATGATGACTTTTGATACACCTTCATTTGCTTTGAGAGCAACACCCTTATCCTTTCTTCTTCCTTCTGATAAGGTTTCAGCGCGTTGGGTTAGCTCCAGTTCGTAGGTCAGGAGATTTCCATATAATTGTTGAACTGTCATCTCATTAAAATTTTTTGATTCTCTTATTGCTGTGGTCTTTGCATCCCACCTGCTCGGTAGAGCTCTCATGAACTTTATGGTTAGATCCTTGTTAGGATAGATCTTCCCATACACTCGTAGAGAGTTGAGCAGAACGTTGAATCTTTCATAGGTTGCGATCACGCTTTTCTCCCCGCATACGTGAGCGTAACATTTCATATTTAACGTGTCATGAGAGATTGCGTGTTCTCTCTGACTTCTTCAGTTCCTTCATGTATAATTAGCAGTGATTCCCAAACTTCCTTAGCTGTTTTGTTGTTTACAACATTTACAAACAGATCGTCCTCTAAGGATTAGAACAGGATGTTCTTCGCCTTTTTATCAAGTTGGACAACTCTCTTCTCTGTGTCTGTCCATTCTTCTTTAACTTTGATTTGTACTCTGTTTGGATCGTCCATGGTTGGTGCAAGCTTCATTGGTATATAGGGCCCATTAAGAACAGTCTCAAATAGATCTTCATCTATTGAGTCCATGTAAGCTTGCATCCTGACTTTCCTGTTAGCTAATTTATCCTTGTTGCACATTGGTGGCTTCACACTACCTCCCCATCCTGGATTCGCTTGATACGAAAGTGCCATTTGGATCTACTAAAAGCGTGTAAGTCGTAAAATAGAATCTGCCTTTCGATACCAATTGTTAGTTCCTAGTAGGCACAAGTTATCTAGAAGGGGGGGTTGAATAGATATTTGAAAATCTTTTCCTTTTTAAACTGGTTCTTAGATAATGATTAAAACTTAGCGGAATTAGTATTTGTTTTAATCTTCTTTACCAAGCAATGGAGTTATGAGCGAGTAAGGCAGTTATAGCAGATATAGCAGTTATAGCAGATATAACATGAATGTTAACGACACAGTTATTTTTAAGTGGTTCAGAGCACTCAAAGCTCCTAATCCACTCTTATACTCAACGAGTAGGATATCCACTAAGGATGTCTTTTACAATCTTCTGAATCACATAGATTCCTTCTAGACCAGCAGTCTTGGAACTTCTCTAGTTCACTCTTGAACTCTTCAAGTCCAGTAGACTTAGCTTTCTTACAGTTCACTACGAACTCTTCAAGTCCAGCAGACTTGGTACTCTTCTTCAGTTGATTGATAGTTGTTGAGTTCTTAATGATTGCTACTCAGTTGCTGTGTAAGCACTTGTTCTAAAGAACTGAGTAGCTGAGCAAGCTTTGCAATATCTCAGATCGTAGAGTTGAGCCTTAGAGAATTCTTCACGTTGAATGTTTGATTGCTTGCTTGTCTCTCTCTCATCTGTCTGATCTGTATATATGTGATGTTGAAAACTATCCGTTGGATCCATCCGTTGTGGAATTAAATGCGTCTGAACTTTTTGTACTGTGATGGAGACATTTATGCACATCTTCTGAATTCTGCATTCTGGCCCACTAACACTGCAGACTGCTTTCTCACCTACCAACTGAAAAGGTGTTTTGTCCCACATACCCATGGTACTATCCTTAGCTTCTCCAATATGCTTCTTTGTTATATACTAAGGATATTTCATATATTCTGGGACTGATGAGCACTGCAGCTTCTCGGATCCATTCCTCGCATGTTGAAATCACAAATCATGAGGCTTGACGTTTTCTGACATGAGACAGATGATGCTCTACGATTTGGATCGTGGTGCTCTACGATTCAGATCGTAGCGTCTTGACATCATTGCACACTACGATCTTCTCTTGCTTTTGTTGTCGATTCTACGTTCCCGAGAGCCCACTACGATCTTCTCTTGCTCATTTTGTTAACTCTACGTTTCCGAGAGCACATTACGATCGTTGACTTCTAAACTTCATGTTTCCTTTAGCACACTACGATCGTGGAGTTGGCTCGGCAAACGTTGGGACTACTCTACGATGTCCGAAGAGTTCCCTTCAAGGCAGACACACTACGATCTTTAGGCTCTACATTTTCTGCCTTGACTTCTGCAATGTTGATCAGATTAATGCACTATGATTTCTTCAAGACTAATCTATTACATCTCAAGATCAACCTAACAGTTTTGATCTTTCTATCTATACATTCTTTAACAGAATGGTACACGTTGAGAGCTTAGATCAACCTAACAATTTTGATCTATCACTAAGTCCTTGTACATATATTCATTTAAGGACCTTACAAATAATCATGAGCATATATATTAAACATCAAATCATACTATGCATTCTCCCAACATAAGTATTTAACAATATTTTACACTTGTTTTAATGACATTTAAAATTTTAAGTGACACTTATTACTCTAATAACATAATTATTGTTATATCCTTCATCTCACTTAATTTGCAACGTGTCATTTTGATTTTTCTTATCAATGAAATTTAACTCCTAATTTTTTTCTCATTTAAAATAATTAAAGTTGTCATGTCATAAAATGATTATTGAAGCAAACAACAAAGTATATATGTGACATTATAGTTTTTTAACAAATTGAAAGGGTAAAATAATAAATAATCATTATAGTGAGAGAACAAAACTATAATTTTGACGCTCTCAAATTCGAGCCTACACTACCTATTTTGAGTCGCCAAAATACAAATAATATACATAAATTATCCTATTTATAATTATTACAATGTCGTGTATAGTATGATAGTACACACACTAAGTTCTCACTACAATTATTGACACACTATTTTAGAACTTGGTGAGGACTATTACAACTACTAAATCGGACCATAATTCCATTCCTCTATTCTCCCCGCTAGCCCCAGCTACACTCTCATTTTCTGAAAGAAATTATGAAAAAGGGGTGAGCTTATGTGACGCCCTCTGTAATACCTTGAATATATATACGACTTATAACAAAATTTTATGTGATTAATAAAGGTTAATTTAGTAACCTAGACTATGTGTTTTGGAGTTTAATGTGTGTAATTTAATTATATGTATAAGCATAGAAAATATATATAAAACACTAGTCAATTATATATATGGCATGCCGTATTAGACCTAAATATTTATACGATGTATAAATACGAAATTACTTTTCAAAAATATAGAAAAGTCAAATTCAGAAAAATAAAAATCAACAATTGCGACTAACTATAAATTAGCTAGGAAAGCTAACTAGAAAGTAAACTACATTTTGGAGTAACCAAACTAGAAAGCAAACTAAGTTAACCAAGAGGGGACCGAATTTGGAAGGCCATTTTAGGCATTAGGAAAGCTTAATTACAAGTTTGTAAATATTGTTGCTTGTCATGTTAAGTAGTTGTCAAGTTGGTCTTTGCTTCCTTTTGGTGAGTTTTTAAGCTTATCATAGTGTGTTGTGGTCTCTTTACTAGCCATGGGTTGCATGACCTTGTTGGCCAATTTTGTATGGGATAACTTGTTAGGCACAAAACTTGAAGGCTAAGCTTGGTAGGTGATTGGTTGGCAAATTAGTTTAAGGGCTAAGTCTTGGTGGCCTATAAAAAGAACCCATCATCCTTCATTAGTTCCTTCACCAATTCATAAAGCTAAAGAAAGAGAAAAGTGAGAATCAGAAGTAAGATTACTTGTTAGTTGAGAGAAGGAAAGGAAAGTCGATCAAGTTAAGTAGGATCAATGATAAAAAAGTTTGTACTTCAAGAGGTAAACATAGAATCGTTTATTTCGTATGTTAATTCATTCATAGATTTTTATGCTAGAACTTATGAACGTATTCATATTTAAGCTTATGATTATGTATGATAATGTTAGTGAGTCATAAAACATGATAAACTAGCTAATTAATACATTAGACAAATACACTACCAACAATCTGGGCATCTGAGATGGAAAAATCCGTCTCAAATATAGCAGAGTTAGTCTCAAAATCGATTTTGAGACGGATTTTGTCCGTTTAAAAATCTGTGTCAGTAGGTCGCGTAGCTAATCTATCCGTTTTTTAAAAAAATACAGAAAATGTTCGTCTTAAATCCGTCTAAAAAATTAGATACAGAAAATATCCGTCTCAAATTCGTCTAAAAATTGACCCATGGGCAGCTGCATTTTGAAAAAGATTATGCCGATATCAATTTTGGCGGGCAAAATTGGCGCCCTTTTTTAGTACACGTAATTTGAGATGGAAAACGTTATCTCAAATCCGTCTCAAAATTGATAGCAACTATTTTTCCAACGCATATTTTGAGACGGTTACCATCCGTCTCAATTCTGTTTCAACTTTGGCGCCAATATCTTTTTGAGCGCATATTTTGAGACGGGCAACAGTCGTCTCAAAATCCATGTCAAATTTTGCGCCAAAATTGCACATTCTCTGAGATATGAAGAATTCGTCTCAAAATCTGTCTCAATATGTTCATTAACAATAAATTACAAATATTTAATTTCATAATTTAATTTTGAAATCTAAATAAAAGAAGTTGTTGCCATAAATATAAAATTGCATTCAACAATCTTGAAATTGAAAATAACAACAAAGCAATCCGTTTCTTGAATTCAAATAACTTTTCAACATAAAAATTGTAATAATAAAACTCTTACTACATGAAGCCTAATACAAACACAAGGTTCACACTACCTAATCAAAGAAAGACGAGGCATATTTAGGAATCAACAATGGTAATCTCGACATCAACAACAGGTTCAATGGTAATGGAAGTAATCTGCTTAATAACATCAGGAGAGTTGAAGAGGTTAATCACACGTTTGTGGACACAAAACTCAAATCTATCACGTGTTGGTTCCTGGACATTGAAAGGGAAAGGTTTCAAGCCAGAGTAATTTTAGTTATTAAATTCAAACAAGCAATCCCTACTATTCGTGGAAGGCTCCAAGTTTTCTGCTGCTCATAATAATCTCAATGATGGTTGTTATGGTTTTCACTAGTTTAGTTTTGGAGCGACGACAGAACAAGATGTTGGAGCACCAACTACTGCACCAGCTAATGGCGCTGCAACACTTTATGTTTTCAGTTTTTGTTTTCAGTTTAAGCATTTAATAATATAGTTTTGTATTATACTTTAACAATCAAGGCTTAGTTTAAGCAATCAACATGCAATTAGTTATTGACGTCTGTTTAAGACTATAAAGAATAAATAACACAAGTATACAAGCAGAAATGATTCATTATAGGCTCATTTGAAGTCTCTCTATTACCAATAATCAGTTTCAGTAATAAATACACAGCCCTTTAATGGAGCCTAATAACTCAACTCTAGTAACATTTTAATGATTAAAACTGGACAACATGTGCTGAGTGCCATAAATGGACAGTATATTTACCTAAATAATCGAACATGATAGCCCTTTTTACAGCTAAATCATAAAGCCTCATTGTATTCCTTAAAATTCTGATCAAATGATTGATCCTTGTTGGTCCTTTTGTTCCCACTAAGATCTCTACCACCACTGCCAAACGCATTCATAAAGAAAAGAATATTAGAAATCCTAGAATAAAAAGAAGAAACAACAAAAACATTAGACATCAAATAATCGTGGTAATTTTATCTAAAAACAATCATCACAAAGTCTAGCTTGAGCAGTCTACCTACATATATTTGGATTGTAGAATTAAAGGAAAAGAATAGAACTATTAAGTCCACTTCTTTCAGGATGCCGAAATGAAATCTCATAATTCAAATGCAGAAATGATTTATATTAGTGTTAAAGCCTAGCCTAACATAATCCAAATTGCATCCAACTAAAAAATTTAACAAGAAGAAGAAGAAGAAGAAATTTAGATTTTCAAAACAATTGACCTGAAAGCAATGGGATTGATGAAAGAGAATCACATCCAAAATGAATACAAGGGTAAATAAAATGGTTTGAAATTCCCAGCAATTTTCCATCCTTCAGGTATATTTTTTTATATGTTGTAATTATTCTCAGGAAATGAAGAATGAAGAAATTGGAGAAACCATTTGATAAAATCAAATCAGACTTTTAAACAGATTGCCGTAAATAATAGATTTGTTAAGAAACTAAACATTAATTTTAGGCTTTTCAGTTATAATGATCGTCACCCAACCAACATAAGGCAAGAACCTGGGGAAAATTACCACCAAAGAAGTTAAAATTTAGATAAAAGGTGGTCTTGTTACACATTTTTCAAGCATCATTGCTAACTTTATGGAAAACTGAAAAGATGAAAATTTACACAAAGGAAGGCCAGATAACTACTTCAATAGTCCTTGGTTATAGAGTATCAATAACCAATGACAAGTTTTGGTTAAAGAAATACCCAATGCTTAGGTGTTCATAAATTCAATCAACTTAAATATTACATTTTATGACTCATGAGCTCTATGGAATACCTAATATACATATTTAGTTCTAAGGGTCTAAAACGGATATAATAAAAACTACAAATATAGTTTTAATTTCACAAGTACTACATATTAATATATTCTTACAATTTATATTTCTTACATCGTTATAACTTCTGTTATTTACAATTTTATAGCACTTTTCGCTTTTTTACACTCTTATAACACTTGCTGCTATTTACAATCTACTTTTCTCTATTACTTACAAGATAAGAGTTAGATAGCTATTCCACAACTTATTTACAAAAGATATACCGCTATTTATACAAAAGCTGGGATTCACATCATTACACACACACACACATATATCTTCTGATATACATATATCTATACACCGTCTATATTACTACGATAGACTTCTTTACTAACATTATAATATTTTTCTTCGGTAACGACTATCATGTGGCCCCGATTACTAGTATGACAATTTGTCCTATCTCTTCAGGGTGAGATCATACCCTATCTTGGACTTGCTCCTCCAAAGTTGTACGAGCGTAGTTCATCCTACCGTTCTTCCTTCTTTCACTTACTCCACATGTCCCTTTATCGGAAAATTCTTATGTAAATTATAAAATGCTCCACACCTGAAGCACATTCCCTTTCTCTAGTTGGGACAGTTAGGATAAATATATCCAATGGCGAGAAGCGAGAAAAATTATAAAGATGAGGGTTAATTATTAGTAAGTTAAAAAAAAATTTTGATTTGGGGTTCGAAGCGGTCTTGAGCCCATTTTTTTTAATACTTTATACTTTCGGGTTAGACAAATGCATCCAAATATCCAATTTAATAATACCAACAAAAAAGAGAAATCACAATTGATTTCTGAAAACAAAAGTGAGGTTTGACTTTGCCCCATGTCTCTCTATTTTGTGGCTGAAGTGCTGAACAGATATTGATGTATAAGATTTAGGAATGAGGTTTGGCCGCTTGGGTATCTCTAATTAAAAAAAAATTCTGAGTGGGGTCAAAAATTGAGTGAGGGTCAAAAATTGAGTGGGGTAAAAAAAAAATTAAGTGCTTTCAAAAATTGAGTGGGGTCAATTGACCCCACATTTTCACCCTAGCTTCGCCCCTGAATATATCCCTTCTTCCCACATTTATAACATACACCTTCCTCATCAAACAGACTCCCATATGAGTCTTCCCACATTTTTTACATCTTTTACTCCACTTCTTAGAGTCTCTCTGCTTACTTTCATCTTTATTAATCCATTTCCATTTCTTCTTCTTACTCGAAGCTTCACATAATATACTACACTTTGCTCTCATTCTATCAACTTGCGCCTTTAATTTATCGCACTCTTCTGCCATTCCTATTAGCGCCATTGCCAACTGACATATTAAAATTCTATCGTTCTTCTCTCTTTCCTCCTGGGTGAACACCTTTTTGTTCAAAGCCTATACTTCCGTTGATACTTAACCATCTATGGTTAATGCTATACCTTTATCCTCTGCTTCTATCTCTACTTTGAAAATCTTTTCCTTCATCACTTACTTTCATCTCAATGTGATTTTCAGGATCACCTTCTAGATCTACTATAGGTTCCCCTATTAAGATCTCTTTAGAAGATATAGTCTTAACCACTGCACCGTCAACTACTTCAGCTGACACTTCTAACTTCTCTTCAAAATCTTCTTCCTTAACATTTTTCCAATCATTCTGTGTCAACACCTCGGCTAATAACTCTGGTGCAATCACTAACATTTCAGTGTCCCCATGGATATCTCTAGTCTTATCGTCTCGCGACATCCTACAATTAATTTTTCAACTTGACTAGCATATAACAATAGTTAATACAAACAATAATTTATTTTATATATGTTATTTTAACTTCTTTAGACTTTTTCCAATGAATTTCCTTAATTCACTTCCTACCAACTCTTCCTGAGTTTATCTGTCTACTAATTCTTCTATCTCTTCTAAAGTTATAGCCTCAGGTATCTTTACTTAAGGTTTCTAACCTATCAACTCCGATACCAACCTGTGACGCCCCCAAATTCGGGTACTCAACATCCACATATATCTAATGATATAAGCTTAATTACCCGAATGTAATTCTATATTATTACATCATATACGTTTAATCCCAGATTTTGAAACCATTATATCTTCTTAATGTTATAACACATTACATAGAAATATTAAGCTCTTACACAATCTTCTAGTTCTTACTTTTTGTCCTTTATTTATCCTTACTAGATTCTCCAATACGTTCGACCTTAGCTGGAATCATATAATTTAAGCAAGGATGAGCATTACATTGCTCAGAAATTCTAACAATTCAACAACAAAATCAAGAATCATATGATTTCATTCAACAATTGAAAAAATAGTTGTGAAGTACTATGAATAACAAAATAACACTTTTCTTTCCTTTAAAATATTTCCAAATGACATATCAGTCATTTAAATTATGAGTTGGTCAAAAGACCATGAACTTTCTTTCTTTTTATTGAAAAAGACTTCTTGTACTCAAACCATACATCCGCTTTAGATTATGAATACTTCTAGGTGATCAGCCTATTCGTTAAATGACACTTGTGTTTAAGTTGTGGTAACCTTGCGTGTCAGTCGAAAACTCGACTAAAACCATTTGTTTATTCTTCTTCAGGCTTACCCTTTGAATTCTTACCAAAGAAATTTGTTTAGGATAACATCAATAATATTTTGAAATACTTATAAATAAATCAACAAAACATTTTAACATTTGTCTAGTCGAATCAAAAGGCATCGACACTTTCTTATACAATTCATGTCATAGCATGTCTTGAATACTTGTACAAATACTAAAAGATTTGTATAAGTAAAAAATACACATATTCATACAAGAATTATGTATAATTAATCTTAACCACATTATATAAACCTCATTTGAATAAAATTAACGAATTTACAAAACTTGCCTAACGTAAAGTATAGACAAGAGTTGAAAAACTTGTATAACAGATAAGTTATACCTTACACAGAAACTTGCATAACATAAATGTTAGTTCCTAGTAAGCACAATAGATCTAGAAGGGGGGGGGGTTGAATAGATCCTTTTTATTTCAAATACTTTTCTCTTTTATTTTGTATAGCCATTAAATTAGCATATGACAAACATAAGAATCTTTTCAAGCACAACGGAATAAGTAAAAGATCTCCTTCATTGATATATTCATAATCATACATACATTGTTCGTAGAGTTAGTTTGGTTGTAAGCAGTTAAAACATACATAGCAGTTATAGTACATAATGTAAATGGCATAATGTAAAAGACACAAGGGGTTTTAAGTGGTTCAGAGACTCAAGCTCCTAATCCACTCTTCTACTTTCAACTAGCAGGATTTCCACTAAGGAAGGGCGGCAAGACCGAATCATTAAGATTCCTTGAGGCCGGCTGACCTTGGGACTTCATTCACTAAGAACTCTTGAGGCCGCCGACCTTGGGACTCCTCTAGTTCCCTAGGAACTCTTCAAGCCCAGCAGGCTTGGAACTTCGTTTAGTCCCTCCGGACAAGGACCCCTCAGACCCTAGCTTGATTTAGTCCCTTCGGACAAGGACCCCTCAGGCCATGGCTTCGGTTGAGTTATTTGTTTGTTTGTTGGAGTTGGTGCTGAGCTACTAAGATATCTTCATGCTCTGAACATCTTCTGTACTTAGAAGCTTGGCGTGATCATCCTTGAAGTGCAGTTGAGTGTTGCATGATGCTCAGCTTCTTCAGTTACTCAACCACTTTGGATGATCCCTTGATGATTGCCTTGAAGATCTTTCCTCTTGATACATGATGGATACACATGATAGGTTTCCAAGATGACTGTAAGTTCTTCTGCTAAGTACTTAGAAACCTTCTCATACTTGCCACCATAATGACGTGTGCGATCTCCCTTCTTGATACTTGATGTCTTCTCATGATGGACTTGCTAAGATGACTATGAGTTCTTCTCTATTGTACTTAGAGTCTTCCCATGATGGACACCAAGATGACATGATGCTCTTCTTTCTCTCTGCAGTTTAGAACACTCTTCTTGTAGTAGAACTCCCACTTCTACATAGTAGAACTCTCACTTCTACTTCTTCCTTTGCATGTATCTGAGTGTTCTTGGTGGATCGTAGAGTGAGCCTTCGGTGGACTTCGGATGATCCCTTGGTGGATCGTACCAATTGTCAGGAATGAACATATGAATGATATTCCTATTTACATATGATTTGATTATGATATATATATATATATGAATGAATATGCAAGTATGCTGGCATTAAACAAAACTGTAAAAGTCCTTTGATAGATAATAGAAACATGTGTACAAGGACTTAGAATGAATTGATCAAGTATGTTAGGTTGATCTTACATAAGCAAAACAGCTTTGTAAAGTCCTTAAAAAGAAATGATGTACAAGGACTATAAATATAGAAAGATCAAGCATGTTAGGTTGATCTTATGATGTAATAGATAGGCTTGTCTGATCGTCGAGCACTGCACCAAAAATCGTAGTCTATCAGGAGAGTCAAGGAAAACTCAAGAGCTGTCGAGGCAGAATCGTAGTCTGGAAGATAGTAGATCTTGGAGTTCGTAGACTGCCAGGAGAGATGAGGAAGGATCATAATGTGTCGAGAAGAGCTTCCTCGGGATCGTAGTGTGCTGAGAAAGTCATGTTCAGAATCGTAGAGACAAACACCACTCTTGCCGATCATCATCTGCCGGGTTGTCGTAAACGTAGACTACACTCG
Organism: Panax quinquefolius; assembly: GCA_020205615.1. NCBI lineage: Eukaryota > Viridiplantae > Streptophyta > Magnoliopsida > Apiales > Araliaceae > Panax > Panax quinquefolius. The sequence continues at coordinate 81,823,981 of CM035170.1, read as the reverse complement.
AAGTCGTAGAGTCTCTCCGATCCGGGCCATGTCAAGGATCGTAGACTACACTCGAGGTCGTAGTCTCTTGATCATGCCGGCCGTGTCAAGGATCGCAGACTACACTCTGAGTTCGTAGAGTCTACTGATTACATGCAGAGATCGTAGTCAAGCTATATCAGATGAAGACATCGAACATAAAGACAGAAATCGTAGAGTGTCAAGATCTGATCCCAAAGTCGTAGTGTCTGCACAGCTGAAGCTGAATCGTAGAGTGCGAAACTATGACCTCAACAGAATGTGCTCACAATGCCAAAGCAGAATCGTAGAACAAATACGATTCTCAACTAATGAGCACTCCCAGAATATCCAAAGGAACAAAGCATCTGGTTGGCACTACAAAGATACATCCTACCTGAAGGTAACCAGAGAGCACTCAACGAATGGCATGCAAGCTAACAGAAGATCTAAGCACCAACCCAATCAACATCAAGATTGAGTTGTAAAGCCATTCGAGATGAAGTCTTCCACAAGATGATCATAAGAAGACTTCAGTAACTGACTAAGGAAAGTCAGCAAGTGCAATAGCTGTCAAGTGAACAAAAGACAACGATCTTGGAAGCAACCGAGATCGTAGTGTTTGCAAAACAAAGAAAGAACTGATGGAAAGTGAACCGAGATATTGGTTAGCCTTTGAAGAACAAGGCTAAAGTGATTAAGCGTAGGGTTAGTCTATTAATGATAAGTGAACGAGAGATCACAAGGAGAAAGCGAGCTGGACGCGCCACAAATCTGAAGTGTCTTGCTATTCAGAGGGGACCAGAGCAAGGAGTTAGGCCATCAGTCTCTGAGAATAGTTGAAGCAAACAGAAGTGTTAAAGCACTGCGCAATGGAAGGAAGAGGTGTACTAAATTGGAGATCCAATCAACACTCTTCAAGATCGTAGTGTTAACTCTATCAGTCAATGAGCAACACTCAACATGACACTACGATCAGGTCCTCGAAGACATGCATCAAAATCATAGAGTTCAAATAAGCTGAAGACTGAAGCATTGGCAACGGTTCAATCTGAAGGGTAGTATTCGGACAAGTGCTTATTGAGAGCATCGATGCAAAAAAACAACCTCTGATCGAGAAATCAGAAAGAGGAAATAAAGTCTTCAACCTGCCCAAGACATTAAAGTGACATCTCTGATTGGTAGGTGAAATAGTAGACTTCAATGTCAGATAATATATGACATGTCACATCAGCAGTCTACCTCTGTCAACTCGAGATCTGTGAATATATTTGAATAGCCTTCAACGGCTACTTTCCAATGGAAGGATTGGGAAGGAGTATAAACTAGGAAGAGCTTCAAAGATCGAGGGTTGCTGGAGTTGCCGAGTTTAGAGAGAAGGTGGACTGTTCTAAACCACGTAAGATAGTGAGTCCGAAGGCTCACTCTACTATCCACCAAGAACACTCAGATACATGCAAAGGAAGAAGTAGAAGTGAGAGTTCTACTATGTAGAAGTGGGAGTTCTACTACAAGAAGAGTGTTCTGAACTGCTGAGAGAAAGAAGAGCATTATGTCATCTTGGTGTCCATCATGGGAAGACTCTAAGTACAATAGAGAAGAACTCACAGTCATCTTAGCAAGTCCATCATGAAAAGACATCAAGTATCAAGCAGGGAGATCGCACACGTCATCATAGTGGCAAGCATAAGAAGGTTTCTAAGTACCTAGCAGAAGAACTTACAGTCATCTTGGAAACCTATCATGTGCAGCCATCATGTATCAAGTGGAAAGATCTTCAAGGCAGTCATTAAGGGATCATCCGAAGTGGTTGAGTAACTGAAGAAGCTGAGTATCATGCAACACTCAACTGTACTTCAAGGATGATCACGCCAAGCTTCTAAGTACAAAAGATATTTAGAGCATGAAGACATCTTAGCAGCTCAACACCAACTCAAACAAACAAATAAATAACTCAACCGAAGCCAGGGCCAGAGGGGTCCTTGTCCGAAGGGACTAAATGAAGCTAGGGCTTGAGGGGTCCTTGTCCGGAAGAACTGAACGAAGTTCCAAGCCTGCTGGGCTTGAAGAGTTCCTAGGGAACTAGAGGAGTGCCAAGGATGCTGGCCTTGAAGAGTTCTTAGTGAACTGAAGTCCCAAGGCTACTGGCCTTGAAGGAATCTTAATGATTTAGGGTGCTGTCCTTCCTTAGTGGAAATCCTGCTAGTTGAAAACAGAAGAGTGGATTAGGAGCTTGAGTCTCTGAACCACTTAAAACCCCTTGTGTCTTTTATATTATGTCATTTACATTATCTACTATAACTACTATAACTGCTATGTATGTTTTAACTACTTACAACCAAACTAACTCTACGAACAATGTATGTTTGATTATGAATATATCAATGAAGGGGATCTTTTACTTATTCCGCTGTGCTTGAAAAGATTCTTATGTTTGTCATATGCTAATGTAATAGCAATACAAAATAAAAGAGAAAAGTATTTGAAATAAAAAGGATCTATTCAATCCCCCCTTCTAGATCTATTGTTCCTACTGGGAACTAACAATAAATTTAATACAAGAGTTAGAAACTTGTCACAAGTAAAACTTGTACAAGATTAGAAACTTGCCTTTAGTGTTCTTTATAATCGTGACGAAATTCGTCTTTCAAATGTCCTAAATATTTACATTAACTATAACACGCCAATTAAGCATATAACGCCACCAAATCTGGTTTATGTTAGCTTTACTTATTACGCTTTATGTGTCATTAGACTTGGAGAACTTCTCAAGTTTATTATTACTTGTTATAGCATTTTGGGGCTTGATCACCGTATACCCATCATAGCCTTTGCGAACGTCTAACCCATACACCCTTGCATATGCTCAGCACGATCCTACCACCTTTCATAACACTCTTCGAATTAGTTTAAGTGTTTGACATCAACTCCTCATATATTGTACTTTATCCGATTTATTTAATTCAGAACATTCATTACCATTTGTTACGACTTCCCGACGTTTAAACGTCATACATCTTTATCATTTATCAATGTCTAAGACATACAACCTTATGTATGTTAAGAACATTCACCCAACGCATATATTACACATTTACATTGCTTAAGTAATTTAGACTTATAATTCTTAATCTTTTAATCAACGTTCAACCTTTAGCTAAGGTTTTAATCACTCCTTAAAGTGTTACATTAAGTGAACTTTAAGTTCATAATCGTTCCATATCCTTTCCCCAAGATTTGAGTTGATAAACACTCATCACTGGGCTTTACCCTACTCCTGCACTGTGGCATCCAGATCCAGTTATAATCTGGCGGTACGACGCTTGAAGTCAGGAGCTACCTTCCTGAACCAACGATGCGGCGCCCGACTCCAAGCCTTAGCCGGTGTTGCAGCGCCAAGCTTAATCTCTTGAATTTTTTTTTAAGTTTTCAACTACGATTTTGATGCTCACTTTACTAACTCGTAACTTCATCGTTTCAACTCGAAATGAATTCATTCTCGAGCCAAATTCTTGCTACCATTACATACTACAATTTCTCATGGACAAAATAATTTTTTGAATTTGTTAATAAGCCTTTCAAACGACTTAAAATTCCTTCGTTGTTCATTTTACATTTTTAACGTTTATCGTTCGTTCGTTCGTAACTTACTCATCCGATACCCGAATGAGTTTGTTCTCGAGCCTACGACTCACATTTTCAATGTTCTCTAACATTCTTATAAAACCCTAATTATTCTGGTTCATTAACTAACATTACATATTCATCCAGAAATTATAACGAACATCTTTTACTCAAATTTTTGCCATAACTTCGCTATAGCACATTTTTAATCTGTTCCATCTGGAACTTTTCAACTCTAACTTACGAACGATGGTTTTATATATATCCATCAACATCTTAAAGATGATTTTAAATTTGTCCATCAACAACATCCTAATGGTTTTAAATTTGTACATTAACAACATTTACTCTGTTTGTGACAACCCCAAAATAGGTCCATTCCATTCAACCCATTCTGAGTCGCCAAATACATGGTACAGAAAACAACTACAACTTTATTACAACAATTATCGTGCAAAATACAACAACTCATGTGTTGTGAGTTTTGATACAAATATATATATCAACTGTGACTCTTGACACCAACTTGGGTAGCACGTCACCATGACACCTTATATAAAGGTATAGTCAAAAACTGTTTTAGAAATTAGAATCTTTGGGAAGTGCTCAAGGAAACCTTCGTACATGGGAGACCATGCGTCTAGGTTATAATAGATATCATATGGCCACAGAATTATCCTTGGTTGACCCAATAGACCCCAAAGAAAAACAAGAAGATTACTATCATATTCTTTCCAATGGTGAGTCTTCTCTTGACATATCATTATCTCCACTGTCTCTAATTGAGAATTATACTTCAAACAAACACCAAGATCATATAGGTAGTGCTTGGCGTAGATATACTCGATGAAGTGGATGTGCACAACCTCATCTTATGATAACACGAGGTTGTATGTCTTTAGACATCTTGTATGATAGTGGCAAAACACCCTTCCAACGTTGGGTTACGCCTCACCTATTTGATTCACCAAATATAACTACTAAATGATGACCACACGTTCTATTCTCATACCCTCCATTTTTCCCACCCGGCTTTACACTCTTATTACACGAAAAGGAATTGTGAAGCAAAAGGGTGAGCACAACTAGCTCGATAAAGAATATCATGACTAAAGATAATTAAATTATCAATAGCCTTCATCAATAATAAATCAGAGATTTAGAACATATGGTAGCTGATAAAACTTTTCAAACATAGTTGCAACGGAACGAGCAATCCATTAGAAAAGTCAAATAGACCATAAAGTTTACTATCTTCTCCACATTAAAAGTCCACCAACAGTGTTTTATCCCTGTAACATCACTCAGCAGTTCCTTTCCACAATTATATGAATAACTTCATAATCATAATTGTGATTTAAAATTCTCTTCGCACTCCGGAATGAAGATAATTTTCATCACCTAAAACATCAAAGATCATGGTTATACCAAATCACGAGTTCATGTTCATAATCATACTAATAAATTTATCTTTGCACTACGGACAAAGATATTCATCAACAGACCATCTTTTGCTCTACTGGCGCCAAAGATATTTCAACAATGTGTCATCTTTGCACTACTGGGCCAAAGATATTCATCAACAATTCATCTTTGCACTCTTCTGGTAAAAGATATTCCTCAATAGTTCATATTTGCACTTCATGACCCAAAATATATTCATCAACGGTTCATATTTGCACTACAGGCCAAATATATTAATATCTTTAAGAAATATATAATCATTTCTGAATTTATATAAACAATAATTATAACCATGTTGATCATTTCACCTTTACACTTAAGCTAAAGATATTCAATTATAAATTCAATGGTCATGATCATACCAGTCAACAATTCAACTTTGCACTACTGGCCAAAGAGAACCCATAGTCATGATCATACCAATAATCTACCCATCTTTACACACAAGTCAAAGAGAAATTAATATCATCATTAGGGTTATAAAAATGTTATAAAAAATAATATAATCAACATATAGATTTAATCTCAAGAGTAAGATTCATAAATCAACGATAATTTGGTCAGAAAAAGAAACCAATTTTGTTGTGAATAGTACTCGTGAATAGTAACTCGTGAATAGTAACTCATGAATAGAAACTCGTGAATAGTAACTTATGAATAGTAACTCGTGAATAGTACTTCGTTATTCGCATACATCTTAGTATCGTAAATAATGTCATATCGTAAATAGTGACATATACATGAATAGTCTTAGTATATGTGAATAGTCATGATATCGTGAATAGTAACCCAGACTCAAAAGGTAGAAATTCTACAATAAGAGCCATACCAATATGTCGATTATAATGATATTGAAAGAATAACATCATTATGAAGAATATAACATCCCTTAATATCCCTTACTATCCCTACCTCAAAAGAAAGACACTTACATTGGATATCGGATATATTGACTGAAGGAAACTTGCAGCGATGAATAGCAACTCACCAAGTATCTAAATACTCACAAAATACACTCGATAATCTAGAGAGAAATAGAGAAAACTTATGAATTACGGTGTGATTTTCAATTCTAACTTAGCCCTCTATTTATAGGAAAATGTTAGCACAGCAAAGCAGCACTTGACCTACTACTTGCGATGGCTTTACACTACTATATTCCACCCACCAAAAAATCAGCATCTTCCCCAACAACCAAAAGTGGGGCCCACCCATTTCTAGAATTTTTCACCAAAATCATTTATAAACCTAATTTCCAATCAGGTCACCTCTTAAAATTCATAACAAATCATTCGTTCATTTTAACGGTTCAAAATTTGTGAACATATACTCAACTTATATATGTATAACATATCCAAAAATCACAACGATCCAACGATCGATTAAATATTATAACTCACACATAAAATTTGTAAAAGAACAACGATTTGATCTTTTAATACCTCCAATCAGACAAAATCTTGATAAAATACCTCAACATTAATTCCTTCATTTATAACCACATAAATAGATCCATCATTTATATCCACATCAAATAAATATTTCATTATCATATAAATCAATAATTAATTATTCACAAATAATATTACGAGAATCACAATAATGACAACGGTGCGGTTCCCGGAAGAGGGGGCTTTCAGATAAGGATTTCTCCTTCTTGGGAGCGCAATTAGGTGACCAAACCTCTCCTTGACGAGAACTTTCTAGACATTGCCAATAATCTTTATCTAATAATATTATTCAAATAATATGAATTATTGATCGATAATGGAGAAATTGTGCGGTGATAATTATTGAAACAACAATAATATAAAATATCAACGCACAAATTATTGATTCAATAAAATAAAAATTGAGCGATAATTCTTGTAACAATTATTGAGTAGTGCCTTCTCACGTAAGAATCAATAATTGAAAAAATCTTGTCTTGATACCGTGTCTTTAGTGTGCAACTACGTGTATTCTTATATTTTTTAACCACCGGTATTCCAGCGGTGTTAGCGATAACAACTTCTGTAGTTATTTATAAAAACTCAAACTTTGTCATTTTCTTCATCCAAGCGGTTATTACATTATGGGGCCCATAAATGGTTAAATGTGCGAATATTCGCAAGCGAATATTTCCACAAACGAATATTCAACAATGAATATTTTATAACCACTTGCGTATTTTGAAAAAAAATTTCATATATCACCCTTAACTTTAACTTTTATCAATTTAACCATTTACTGAATAGTAAGAAAAATTGAATACTTTTATTTCATAAAATTCGGGGTCTTACAATCTCCCCTCCTTATGAAATTTCGTCCCCAAAATTTACGTGCACAGGTATTTCAAAGAGTTGAGAATACCTTGCTTTCATCTTCCATCTTCCATCCTCATGATTTCCCCATTGCTCATCTCACATATATTTTAGATATCATTCTAGAATACGACTTCAAAACAAGGGTTAATTGAACAAATTAACATATCACATAATATCCCGATATTATGGTGACCAACAAATAAGTTTAGGTAGGACACACTTGGCGAAGGATTTACTCATCTCTCCCTCTAGTTCTATTTCCCGATCTTCGCCGAGAGACCATATCCTAAGCTCACGATACCAAATGTGACAACCCCAAAAAGGTCCATTCTATCCAACCCATTCTAAGTCACCAAATACATGATACGAGAAAATAACTACAACTTTATTACAACAATTGTCGTGCAAAATACAACAACTTCATGTGTTGTGAGTTTTGATACAAATATATATATCAACTATGACTCTTGACACCAACTTGGGTATACGTCACCACCAATGACACCTTACATAAAAGGTATAGTCAAAAACTATTTTAGAAATTAGAATCTTTGGGAAGTGCTCAAGAAACCTTCGTACATGGGAGGCCATTAAATGCAGGTTATAATAGATATCATATGGCCACGAGAATTATCCTTGGTTAACCCAATAGACCCCCAAAGAAAAACGAGAAGATTACTATCATATTCTTTTTCGATGGTGAGTCTTCTCTTGACATATCATTATCTCCACTTGTCTCTAATTGAGAATTATACTTCAAACAAACACCAAGATCATATAGGTAGTGCTTGTAGATATACTCGATGAAAGTGGATATGCATAACCCTCGTCTTATGATGACACGAGGTTGTATGTCTTTAGACATCTTGTTGTATGATAGTGGCAAAACACCCTTCCAACGTTGGGTTCGCCTCACCTCACTATTTGATTCACCAAATATAACTACTAAATGATGACCACAGATTTTCATATTCCTCCTACTATACCAGCTACTTCTCTGACCTCACAATTCCAAATTTACATTCTTATTACACGAAAAGGAATTGTGAAGCAAAAGGGTGAAACACAACTAGCTTCGATAAAGAATATCATGACTAAAGATAATTAAATTATCAATAGCCTTCATCAATAATAAATCGAGATTTAGAACATATGGTAGATGATAAAACTTTTCAACCATAGTTGCGGTGAACGAAGCGATCCATTAGAAGAGTCGAATAGACCATAAAGTCTATTATCTTCTCCACATTAAAAAGTCCACCAACAATGTTTTATCCTGTAACATCACTCAACAGTTCCTTTCCACAATTATATGAATAACACATAATCATAATTGTGATTCTAAATTCCTCTTCGCACCCAGGACGAAGATAATTTTCATCACCTGAAACATCAAAGATCATGGTTATACCTAATCACAGTTCATGTTCATAATCATACTAATAAATTTATCTTTGCACTACGGGCCAAAGATATTCATCAACAGACCATCTTTGCACTACAGGCCAAAGATATTCAACAATAGGTCATATTTGCACTACGGGCCAAAGATATTCATCAACAATTCATCTTTGCACTACAGGCCAAAGATATTCCCCAACAGTTCATATTTGCACTACAGCCCAAATATATTCATCAACGGTTCATATTTGCACTACAGGCCAAATATATTAATATCTTTAAGAAATATATAATCATTTCTGAATTTATATAAACAATAATTATAACCATGTTGATCATTTCACCTTTGCACTTAAGCTAAAGATATTCAATTATAAATTGATGGTCATGATCATACCGATCAACAATTCAACTTTGCCTCTCTTGGCCAAAGAGAACCCATAGTCGTGATCATACCAATAATCTACCCATCTTTACACTCAAGTCGAGAAATTAATATCATCATTAGGGTTATAAAATGTTATAAAAATAATAAAATCAATATATCAACATATTTTTAATCTCAAGAGTAAGATTCATAAATCAGCGATAATTTGGTCGAAAAGAAACCAATTTTGTTTTGAATAGTACTAGTGAATAGAATAGTAATAGTAACTATGAATAGTAACTCATGAATAGTAACTTCGTGAATAGTAACTCATGAATAGTAACTATTGTGAAATAGTATCACGTATTAAATACGTAGTCTGTAGTATATCGTAAATAATGTCATATCGTAAATAGTGACATATCGTGAATAGTGTTGTATATCGTGAATAGTCTTAAGTATCGTGAATAGTAACCCCAGAGCTCAAAAAGGTAGAAATTCCACAATAAGATCCATACCAATATGTCGATTATAATGATATTGAAGAATAACATCATTATGAAGAATATAACATCCCTTAATATCCCTTACTATCCCTTACCTCAAAAGAAACGACTTACATTTGGATATCGGATATATTGAAAGGAAACTTGCAGCGATGAATAGCAACTCACCAAGTATCTAAATACTCACAAAATACACTCGATAATCTAGAGAAAAAAAGAGAAAACTTATGAATTCTGGTGTGATTTTCAATTCTAACTTAGCCCTCTATTTATAGGAAAATGTTAGCACGTCAAGCGGACTTAACTTTTCTACTTTGATGGCTTTACACTCTTTACTATTCCACCCACCAAAAATCAGCCATCTTCCCCAACAACCAAAAGTGGGGCCCACCCATTTCTAGAATTTTCCACCAAAATCATTTATAAACCTAATTTTTGAATCAGTTACCTCTTAAAATTCATAACAAATCATTCGTTCATTTTTAACGGTTCAAAATTTGTGAACATATACTCAACTTATATATGTATAACATATCCAAAAATCACAACGATCCAACAGTCAAATTAAAAATTATAACTCACACAATAAAAGTTTGTAAGAACAACCGATTTGATCTTTTAATACCTCCATCAGACAAAATCTTGATAAAATACCTCAACATTAATTCCTTCATTTATAACCACATAAATAGATCCATCATTTATATCCACATTAAATAAATATTTCATTATCATATAAATCAATAATTAATTATTCACAAACAATATTACAAAATCCTGATAATAATGACAACCAGGCGGTTTCAGAAAGAGGGGCTTTCCGATAAGGATTTCTCCTTCTTGGAGCGCAATTAGGTGACCAAACCTCTCCTTGTGAAACTTTCTAGACACATTGCCAATAATCTTATCTAATAATATTATTCAAATAATATGAATTATTGATCGATAATGGAGATACTTATCGCGATGATAATTATTGAAAACAACAATAATATAAAATATCAACGCAACAATTATTGATTCAATAAAATAAAATATTGAGCAAGTAATTCTTTGTAACAATTATTGAGTAGTGCCTTCTCACGTAAGAATCAATAATTGAAAAAATATTGTCTTGCAATCTGGTGTCTTCTCTTTGTGTAACTACGCGTATTCATGTATTTTAACCACCGGTATTATTCCAACGGTGTTAGCGGTAACAACTATAAAAACTCAGATATTTATAAAAAACTCAATCGATTATTACATTATGGGGCCCACAAATGGTTTAAATGCGAATATTCCCAAATATATTCCACCCAAATATTCCCAAACAATGATGATATTTTATAACCACTTGCGTATTTTGAAAAAAAATTCATATATCACCCTTAACTTTAACTTTTATCAATTTAACCATTTACTGAATAGTAAGAAAAATTGAATACTTTTATTTCATAAAATTCGGGGTCTTACACTGTTATTCGTCCGTTCTATGTTTTAAATCACTATTTTGATTACGATTCTACTTTACACACATATATTAGTGTTTTAAATCCACTAATTCTTCTTTATTTCTACAAAACACTTGTATGATTCATACGAATCATCCGACCACAACCAAAGCACTTCGTTATCAATCTACAAAGCATTTAAATAGATGTAAATCTTGAGTTTTCATTCTTACCTTTTGGTTCTTCTCGTGTTCTTAATTAATGGTTGACTTGATCTTACGTTTCTTCCTCCGAGACTTGAAGAATCTGAGTCTCTCACTTCCTCTCTTAAATTGTCTAGAGTTTCTTCTCTTGGATTTGGTAAATTAGTAAGGAAATGAAGAGAAAAGGCTTGCTATTTAAAAAAAACCAAGACTTAGGGCATTTTAGTCATTATCCATCTAAGACATGGCTTTTTACCCTATTTCCCTAGCATATTCCATGGAATATTCCTTGCTTAAGTTCTAAGTTTCGTGTTTATCTTCCCTGGAAGCTTCGTTGTTCCGTGATATTTTAACTGCCGAAATTCATTCTGCAATCGAAAAACTACATTTTCCGTTTCTAATTTTTTTTTTAGATATTCCATCTTTCCTCTTCATCTTAACATTAATGCATTCTTCAAAAAATTAAAAAACGTAAAAAACGTTTTTGGTGAATAGTGTTTTCGGCGACCATTTTCCAGAAAATGGTTAAACGATTGGAAAGTCGATAAAAATATTTTTTGTCTTTTTCTTATTTCGTTTTATTACTACACGTTTTTAGAGAAAACATTTATTGGATAACATGTCTTTTCGCAACATATTACCGACAGATCTTGAAACGAAATATTATTACGACATACAGATCTCTCTAAATGCAATATAATTCATGTGGTGGGGGTTCCATGAATGCAATATAATTCCTTTCCATAATCATGGCTGACATTGCCCGATCGTGCCTATCATCCAGTCGGAGACCTTGTTCATGAAAAAAAGTTTTGCATGTTAGTACATAATGAAAATAGGCCCCCGCGTCGACGTTCACAAACTGAGTGTTTTTGAATGGTGGCGGAGGTTGAGCTTGAGCTTGAGATGACTCGCTGCGATGCCCTTTTGGTGCCATTTAGATTTCCCCTTTACTAGCAAATAATTGCAGGCCAAGCACCCCCCAAACCTGTACAAAAACCAAAATTTTCTTCACCCTCCCTTGTTTGAATGCCCAATAACCAGTGCAGAAGCACCACACAATCATAACCCAATCAAAAACAATTAATAACTTTGACTGCATTAAATTAAGCCCTAACGTAGCCCTCCCCACTGTCAAAAATAATTTTCTACTTACACCCAAATTTTGATTTTCAAACTAAGGGGGTTTAACCTTCAATGTGGTTGAGAATGCAAAAATTAAGTATTCACTTTTGTTGTAGCAACTCTGATATATCCCTTTTTTGAAGCTATAATAGTCCCTCACTAGTTCACTTGGTTTGATTGTAGAAAGTATGTAAGAGAGGGTATATAGTTTAAGGCTAATATTAGGGTTTAAATAGATTGGGAGTGAGAGTAGAGATTGAGGGAGGTTTGAATTTGGGAGTGTGTGGGTTGATCGTGTATAAAGATGGAGTAGGAGAGTGGGATAGTTGGAGTTGAGGTTGAGTAGAAGAAGGAAAGTGGGAAGTCTAATTTACAAAGGAAAAGGGAAAGGGGGAAGTGGTCTGTTGCTGAGCTGCTTATGTTTTTTAAAAGCAAAATTCTCTCTTGGGGGTGCGACCACGCTGTTTTAGTAAGTCATTTGAGCGCTGCAGCGCTAATACTCCAGAGAACCCGCTCTTTTTCACTTTGCACGCCAGTGCTGCCTTGTTATCTTCACGAGTAACCTGAGCGCAGTCGAGCCCAAAGTCCAGATAGCTGATTTTATCCTTTTGCATTCGAGCGCTACTGCGGCATTCCTGCCATATCCAAGGGCGTGATCGCGCCATCCTGCATACTTTAATTCTTTTACTTTTTTTGTTGTTTCCCGACTTCATTAATTTGTTTATAAAACCTTCAAAAAATAAATAAACGTAAGAATAACATCTAAAATGCACTATGTGAACTAAGTAACTACGAAAAATACTATAAACATGAAGTAAAGTAACAAAAATAAATGAAATTATGGGTTACCTTCCATTGAGCGCTTGTTTTATAGTCGTCCACCTGACTACTCCCTATTTCAGTCGTGCTCAGTTGGGGTGTATTGGATACTCTTGCTATAGGCTGCACATCTCCAACAGTGTTTCACCAACTGCCCTTTTCGATGAACTTTTTACTTTTTACTTTCACTTCATAACATATTAGAGTTTTTAAGCCAACAATTTCTCAAGAATCTTTATGAACCACATCATTGCATTCATTGACCTGATAACCATCCTCAGTGTCGTTTGGGAACTTAATTTCCTTGAACACTTTGAACTTCACCTCCTGGTTGTTAACTCTTATAGTTAATTCCCCATTTTGTACATCGATCAACGTTCTTCCGGTCACCAGAAATGGTACTCCTCAAAATCCAATACCAAAAAAATAGCTGGAAAAATGAATTTGTCTACTTTTACCATCACATCTTCCACTATACTCTTCGGATACGTGATCGATCTGTTTGCAAGCTGTAAGGTAACATTAGTTGGTCGTCGTGTTTTAAATCCAGCTTCTTGTTGGGAAAAATCACCTCCCAAATATTGTTGTCTTTGATAAATTAGACAGATAAAATATCAGCACATGCCAAACAGATTAAATTTGCAGTTCCACCAAAATAATAAACACTTTAGAGAAATAATGAGTAGAAATTATCCAACCACGAGACACCAAGATTTTACGTGGAAAACCCTCTAAAACTAAGAGGTAAAAACCACGGGACAAACTCCGAACAATTCACTAGATTAATATGAGAGAATACAAAGATATCTTAATTTGAGTACAAACTCAAATTACTTCACCACAATAACTATGTGATGGAACCCAAATAAAACTCCTATTTATTTGAACTACATTTCTCTCTCTATTTTCTAAAGCTTTACAAAAGCTTTTCTTTCTCTCCTTAAACTCTCGAATGAGAGTATATGATTTCTGTGTTGCTGGTGTTGTTGTATTTAATCCTTCAAGCTTGCTGCCTTTTATAGCCTAATGAAAAGGAGAAGAATTAAATGAAGTTGGCAAGTTTTTCAATGGGCGGGGACGGGAGAATATTCAATGGGCGGGCATTAAATGGAGTGAGGAATGTTAACCAATAATCTCCCCCTCCGAACCCATTAAAGGATATGTTCACCATGACTCTGTGAACAGTTGGAGTCGATTCCTATGTCAAATTCAACTCTTGAAGAAACCACAATATTTTGTTGTCAACTCAGTAGTAGACAAAGCAATACACTTCTGCAATTTAGACTGCCAAAACACGGCTCCCCCTGCAAAAGTAAACAAATACCCCGAAGTAGACTCCTTCTCTTCGAAACCTGCTATGTCTGCTTCTGTATAACCTTCCAAGACTGAATTTGCACGTCAAACCACAACTCCTCACTTGGAGTTAATCCCAACGAAGCCTTGACTCAACTAAAGCTTCTTGGAATTTTTAACTTTCTTCACGTCCGACTTTATCTCATCGACATGGCTCTTCTTGATGGGAGGATCTACCTCAAACTTGGCAGAATTTTGTTTGTCAAATTCTTTCATAACCGCTTTGTACCCTGGCTGTGAGCTATCTCTTTCCTTCTTCACTTTTAGTACCCATTTCAAGTGAAGAGCTTTCTTCTCGTGGTTCTCATCCAAGGCTTTTCTTCCATCTTGCATGGCTTTGTACCACATCTTTTTTCGCCTAACTCGCCCATCTTTAACACCTTCCACATGCGCCTGCATTGTGTAAAAAGTGCCTACCTTCTTTCCTCTAGTCACCACTAGAGACCCTTTAGTGAGCTTCCACTGACCTTCACCAAAGGAAATGTTATAACCATTCCCATCAAGCTTACCAGTAGACATCAAATTAAGGCGGATATCCAGAACATGTCTGACTTCTCTAAGCATCAACATGCCACCATTGTTAGTCTTCAGATAAATATCTCTGATGCCGATAACCTTGGATGCACTACCATTTCCCATCTGTACATAGCCAAAATCACAACTAATGTAGGATGTGAAGATCTCACCACGTGAAGTAGCATGGAACGAAGCACCCGAATCAATAACCCATTTATTAACTTGACACTTGGGTTTACCATCACTAACAAGGGCTACATCAACATCGGATAGATACATAATTGAGTCCTTATCCTCATCTTTTTCCTTAGACTGTTCCTTCTTTAAAAATCTGCACTCTCGCCTTATATGACCCGGTCTCTGGCAGTGAAAATAAATTATCTCTTTTCCTCTTAACCTTATCCTAGATTTGTCATCTTCAGAGAGAGCTCTTCTCTCTATTTCTGTCGCTACTCTGCACAATGAAAACTTGTGTTTGTGTCTCAGAATTCACACCTTGCTCCTTTCGTCTTGTCTCCTCATTATGAAGACTGTCCTTTACCATCTACATAGTCATTTTTCCTTCTGGTGCTGAATTGCTTAGAGACACCACCAAAGTCTCCCAGTTGTTTGGCAACGAACTGAGAAGCAAAAGAGTCTGAATCTCATCATCAAGATTCAACTTCACGGTGGATAACTAGTTCACCAAACCTTGGAACTCACTCATATGCTCCGACACATTGCTCTCGTCCTTGTACTTTAGATTCACAATTTTCGAATGACAAAAGTTTTATTTTGTGCATTCTTCTTCTCGTACATAGACTCTAATGTGTCCATAGAGTGTGAGCATCTGTCTCCTGTGAAACATGGTGGAACACACTTTGATCAATCCACTGCCGGATGTGACCAATAGTCTTCCTATTCATTTTATTCCAATCAGCTTTGGGTGGGTAGGTGGGGTGGGGGTGGGGTTGGTAGGGGCAGAGGGTGGGTGGTGTATACATAATCGCTTAATATTAATTTTTTTGGAAGGGAGTGATGGGGGGTGGGGTACAAATTATACACATGCTTACTGGTATGGGTCTTAACTTTTTATGCCAAAGCAGATTTACATGGACCTCGAGTCCAGAACACCTTCTCAAACTTACTTAAAGTCCAGCCAAATCAATCTCTTATTCTCAAGCTTGCAGGTACACCCCTCCTCACACTCACATACATGACAAACAAACACCCCCACACTCATAACACAAACATCACACATCTCATATTCACACACTAAATTTGGGCATTATTTAGAATCAATTTGTTATTAATTTTGCTCTTTTTTTTATACAATCAGGAGGGTGTATTCAATTAAGATTTTTAAATACTTTTAAAGACTTTTAAAGTTTGGTTGTATTCAATCAAGATATTTAAAGAGTTTATAAAAGTTTACTGGTATTCAATTACAACTTTTATAATGTATTTAAAAGTTATGTGTTATTCAATTGAGACTTTTATAAAGTCTATAAAAGTATTTTGGTATTCAAAAAGTCATAGATTTTTCATATTTCTATCAAATGCTAGAATTTGACCGACTTTATAAGAAAAGTTATAACTATCAACCCATATTCAAAGTCTGACCTCATCTCTAAAGACTTCTAAATATAAACACTAAGGTGGAAATTGTCAAAGAGATTTTATGGAAAATTCAAAAGTCGCAAAACTATTTGATAAATTTTTAACTTAAAATAAATATAAATTAATTTAATTTTAGAAAAGAGTAAAATACACTGACACCCCCTGTAGATAATCATAATAACACTCACCACCCTTCTAGTTTTTCAAGTAACAGTCAGTACCCCTCTAGTCTACAATATGTAACATTCATTACCCTTAGTGTGGTTGACCAACTAATATTTAAAAATATTTTTAATATAATGTCTAATACACCCTTCAAATTATAATATTTAATTTCTCCACTAAATATAAATTTGTATATCATAAATTTTACTTTACTTGATCTAATTAATTAAATTATGAAATTGTGCAATGAATAACATAAAAGTCAAAAATTAATAAATATTCATTTTATCAGGAAAATAAAGTCATACAATTTTTACTAATTAAATTTCTCAAATATTAAAATTT
Organism: Panax quinquefolius; assembly: GCA_020205615.1. Classification (NCBI taxonomy): domain Eukaryota; kingdom Viridiplantae; phylum Streptophyta; class Magnoliopsida; order Apiales; family Araliaceae; genus Panax; species Panax quinquefolius. The sequence goes on along the minus strand of CM035170.1, from coordinate 81,806,758 downwards.
ACGTGATATATATTCAAATATTTTTTTGTAATTAAAAAGTATAATGTTAATACCCATAAAATTACAAATTAACATAATAAAATAATAATAATTTTTTTCAAATATTAAAATTTACATAAAACAAACTTATTATTACAATTTAAATGAATCTTATTACTCATATAAAAAGTATTAAAAATTATATTAATTATTTTTCTCATATATTAAACTAAACATAAGTCACACTTAAACATAATTATTTACAAAAAAAATGACAAATGTTGTTACTCAAAAATAAATATTAAAATAATTTTTTTACAAGATAGAGGTAGTAATAAATATAATTATATTTTTTTATTTAACATTGCATAAAAACAACGACAATCCGTATACTAAAAAAATGTAATCAAAATCATAAATATCCCAATTTTTATATATACTCAATAAAAGTTAACATATAAAAATTATAATGAAACTAAAATTCAAATAATATTTTTTGTTGTTAAGCACCAAAAACTCAACTATCAATATATTCAATCACTCTAATTAGAATAGCTTCATTAATAATTTAATTTAAATTTTTTTAATATTTGTATCACTTATCCAAAAATATGTGTTAATTAAATTAAATTAGTTTTTACAAGTTACCAACAATTTAAATGAGATAGTTTTAATTACAAATAAAACTATAATTAAAATATATTGTATTAAAAAAGGATAATTAAACACACACACACACACACACACACACATATATATATATATATATATATATATTATTTAGTAATTAAATTTAATAAAATACAGAGATAAATATGTAACTTTATCTATTTAGTCAACCCTAAAAACTTGCAGGGGTACTAACTGTTACTTAATAAACTAGAGGGAGAGGTGAATGTTATTATAATTATCTAGAGGGGGTGTCACTGTATTATCTAGAGATAAATATGTTTACTCTTAAAAGACATTCATCTTGGCACATATTTCTTGGTTGCCTGATATCAAATGCATACCTGATTTGAAAGCCATATAAAATGTACAACAAAATACATTTAATGAAATAACAAGTAGTTATATGAATGTTGAATATAACATATGTGCACTTGCCTATAAAAATACATCTTTGTATACACATGTATAATATGTGTAAGAAATATTGTGTTGGTATCTCTTTCCAGAGCTATTATATTGTTATGCCCTCTAGAAATTTATACAAATATAACATATGTTTTTGTGGTGTGGATCAACCTCTCTCCTTGACCCTGCTATTTCTTGCATAACTCTGTTAGCCTAATCACAACTTTGGTCTAACATATAGAGAAATTACCTCATTACATGTTCCTTTTGTTTCCTCTCCCCCTCCCCCCTCCTTAAATTTTACTACCTGATTAACTATCTTCTTATTTTTTTTTCATATTTAACATTTTGCACTTTATGTAATTACAGCTAGAGAAAGTAACTGTGCAGCCAACTCCAGTTTCATGGTCAGTACCCTGTACTAGTTTAGGATCACTGTCTGTTGCTAAAAGAGGTTTTTATTTTATTTTCTTTTTTTAATTGTCTGCATTATTTATTCTTAAATGCGATTAGTTATGAATACATTTTATAGATTTTATTTTGTTTGTTTGTTTTATGTAGATAGCTTTTAGATGGTCTCAAGTTTAAGCTATTGGGCTAATCATTTGATTATTCATTCCTTTTTTGATAAGTAAAGTATGTAGATAGCTTTTGATCTATCAGAAACAAAAGTGAATCATATTACTAAGGCACAGACCCAACAATTCACTTTTTAAAAGTTTCTATGCTTTCATAGAATAACTAGGCGACACCATAAAATCTTTGCACTGAACAAAACAAAAAATAAAATAAAATGAAGTTTCGTATTTGTATTGGGATCCTTTTTTCTTGGTAGCAATTAATATAATATGTTATTGAACATGTAATTTTCTATTGAACATTCTGCTTTATATATGTATAGGCATGTAATTTTCTACATCTCTATTTTGGTGATATGGTGAAAGGATTCTCCTATAATTGCATTCTTGCAATTTGTGCGATTCTTTATATATGTGTCTTTGTTTATTATTTCTAGATAAAACTGTCATGTTATATCATAAATGAGATAAAATGATTATAATAATGTCGAGTTGAATGACTGCATCTCTACTTTGGCATTGCGGAGTCCTATTACGTGCATTAGTGTTGCCGAAGAACCTTTTACATGTGTTTTGTATGAAGATGGTGTTAAATATAATTATACAGGAATGTGTTATTGCATAAAATAAAATAAAATTAATAATCATCATATTAAATATTTATATGAATTGAGAGAAGACATCTTGTATGTATCAAGATTTCGCTGCGCGTAAGGGTGAAGGTCTTCAATTGCCTCTCTCAATCTTAGGATGGATGTATAAGTGTGTATATAAAATTCTTGAGACGATAATTGGGACCAAACCCTAACTGTTTTATTTATACAATAGCTAAGGGTCAAAATCGTCTATCAAGATTATGAAACCCTAGGGCTCATTATGTCAAATACTATTAAGGATATTATTTATAGGCCACATAATTAATTACCAAACCCATAAATAAAGTGATTAAATTAATACAATATGTAAGCCCGATAATTACATAAATAATAGAGGCCACATAAGGAATAAAATATTTCAACATTCTCCCACTTGGCCGAAATACTATTTATATACAAAACATAACACTTACAATCATTAATTTGGCCAAGTATTAATTTAATATCTACATCTTGTTCAAATAAAAGTATCAATGCAAATTAATACAATCTTTGTGTCACTATTAACACAAGATCCCCATTAGTTACACAATTAGTACTTTTATTAAAATAAAGATTAACATTAAGCATAACAAGTATGAATAGAGTTTACAGAAGTGGTAATAGATTAAACTCATTCATATGGTCCAAAACATAACCGTACCGTTTGCTCACAAGTTCTCAAGTGTGCACAATAAAGAGAATAGCAAACCATAAACATAATGTGAAGTTCAAAACAACGAGCTCAAAATTGTTGTCTTACATCAAAATAACTTACTAATTAAGACTATCAGTTAAACCCATGCCGGCAACATGCTCTAAAAAGAGCTTGGGTGGTAAGCCTTTCGTAAGTGGATCTGCAAACATATCATGCGTACTAATATACTTAATAACAACGTTTTGATCTTCAACTCTTTTCTTGACAAATAAGTACTTAGTGTCGAGGTATAGTTCAGTCCAACTCGAAATGGTGATGTTGAAAAAACTAACAGCAGAATCATTATCATAAAATACTTTCAATGGCCTTGAAATGAAATCTACAACCTTAAGTCCTGAAATAAGATTCCTTAATAATAAGGCGTGACAAGTAGCATGATAACAAGCCACGTATTCTGCCATCATCGTGGAAGTGGTAGTTAACTCCTACTTATGAGTTTTCCACGAAATAGGGCCTCCTGAAAGCATAAAGATGTACCCTGATATAGATTTCTTTTCGTCTTTACACTTAGCAAAATTAGAATCAGAATAACCAACAATTTCAAGGTTATCTGTTTTTCTAAATGTAAGCATAATATCTTTAGTACCCTGTAAGTAGCGTAAAACCTTTTTGGCTGCTTTTCAGTGATCCAAACTTGGATTTAACTGGTAACGTCCAAGCATGCTAGTTACATACGCTATATCTGGACGTGTACGAACTTGAGCATACATAAGACTCCCAACCACAGAAGTATAGGAAATAAGATTCATTTGATCACGTTCAAGGTGATTCTTAGGACATTGATATGAGCCAAATTTGTCACCCTTAACAACAGGAGCGACAGTAGGAGATCAATTTTGCATGTTGTACATTTGTTAAGAACTTTGTCAATATAAGCTCTTTGGGACAATCCTAATATCCCGCGAGATCTATCTCAATGAATTTAAATTCTTATAACATAAGAGGCTTCATTGAGATCCTTCATATCAAAACAAGAATAACAAATTTACTCCCACTGACCTTCAAGTATATATATGCATTGATCCACTATATATTTTTTCCCCTTAAAATCAAAATTACTCATCATCTCGTGAAACTTAAGATACCATTGTCGAGAAGCCTATTTTAACCCATATATGGACTTCTTAAGTCTACATAACATATGGTCATTGCCTTTAACCAAAATAAAACCTTCTGGTTGTGTCATATAGACATTCTCATGCAATTTACCATTAAGGAATGCAGTTTTAACATCCATATGATGTTACTCTAAATCATAATGAGCTACTAAATTCATGACTATTCTAAATGAATATTTCCTGTATACTGGAGATAAATTTTCATTATACTGCACACCTTCTTTTTGAGTGAAACCCTTAACAACCAATCAAGCTTTATACCTTTCAACGTTCCCTTTAAGATCTAATTTGGTCTTATAGACCCACTTGCAACCAACAGGTTTAAAACCTTTTGGTAATTCTTCAAGATCCCAAACGTTATTAAGCTCCATTGATTTCAACTCATCAGTCATGACTTCAAGCCATTGAGTTGATTGAGCACTCGTAATAACCTCTTTATAGGAGATAGAATCATTAATCATACTTGAATCATAGTCAATCTCATTAAGATAGGTTATAAAATCATCAAAATTAATAGGCTTTCTAGGTCTTTCAGACCTACGTAAAGGCTGCACAATTTCAGGAATATGATTTTCAATAATGTTGGGTTCAACATTAGGTGGTGGCTCAACTATCTCAAGGGCATCATTCGCCTCAATAGGAGGTTGTTGTGCCTCAACCTCTTGAATTACAGGCTTAGAAACATAAAACATGTTTTCTTCAAGATCAATTTTTCTAGGCTCACCACTCCCACTTAAATCACCATTCTCTAAAAACTCTGCATGCCTAGTCTCAACAATTCTAGTGGTATGCGAGGGACAATAAAATTAAAAACCCTTAGATCTCTTAGGATATCCAATGAAATGACAACTAATGGTTTTATAATCAAGTTTCTTTATTTGTGGATTAAAATCTTAATCTCGACTGGACAGCCCCACACACGTAAGTTTTTAAACTAGGTTTCTTACCTGTCCAAATTTCATAAGGAGTGTTAGGAACAAATTTGCTAGGAACCCGATTTAAAATATGAACAACTGTCTTTAATGCCTCAGTCCACAAAAACACAGGTAAGCTAGAATTGCATAACATACTACGTACCAAATCCATAAGGGTACGATTTCGCCTCTTAGCTAGACCATTCTGCTGCGGTGTACCATGTATTGTATACTGAGTGACGATTCCTTTTCTTGACAAAATAAGGTAAATGGGCCAGGACTATGACCTGTATCAGAATGTTTACCATAATACTCTCCGCCTTTATCTGATCTCACTACTTTAATATTTCGGCCAAGTTGATTTTCAACTTCAGCCATGAAAACTTTAAACATATTTAGTGATTCAGATTTTTCATTAATCATGTACACATAAGTATAACGAGAATAGTCATCAATGAACGTAATGAAAGATTTGTGTCAACCAATTCCTAGAGAAAATGGTCCACATATATCAGTGTGAATCACCTCAAGAAGTGAACTACTTTTTGTTGCTCCTTTCTTATTACCTTTCATAAATTTTCCTTTTATGCATTCAATACAATGGTCAAGATCAGAAAAATCTAGTGAATGAAGAATTTCATCCTTTATAAGATGTTGCATTCTGTCTTTTGAAATATGGCCTAAGCGTTGATGCCACAATTTTGAAGAATTCTCATTATCTAGTTTTCTCTTATTTCCACTTTTAGATGTATTTTATGTCACATTCATTGTAATAACAAAGATTCAACAAAGACATTATCCAAATTTATCTTATAAAGGTTTTCCTCTAAAGAACCAGAACCAATAACATGATAGTAATGATAAATAATTATTTTATTATTCCCAAACTTAAAACGAAAATCCATCAACGTCAAGTTTAGATACAGAAATTAAATTCCGTGTCATACTGGGAACATAAAGAGTATCGTATAAATATAAGATTAAACCACTCTCCAAAACTAAAGGAAGAGTTCCTACAGCTTCAACTTGTATAGAGTACTCTCCATTGCCAACTTTAATGGTTCTTTCCCTCTCTTTTTTTGGAGTGTCTTCTTTGAAAGGAATCCATGCAATGAATTAGTAATGTGAACCATAGCATCAATGTTAAGCCACCATGTATTAGAAGGAACATAATTAGAAAGTATTCATAAGTTACATAATTGAAGTACGATATACCTTACTTTTCAAGTCATTCTCTTAATTTAGAGCATTCTTTTTGAATATGTCATTATTTCTTACAGAAGTGACATTTAGGACATGTCTCAGAGTTGTTACCTGAATAATTTGCCTTATTTATTTTGGTAGAAATTGATTTATCCTTATTCTTAAAATCTTTGCCATTTTTATAAGCCTTCTTCTTATAGGATCCAATGGTAGTCAAATGAGCAACATTAGGTTTTTCAACCTTAAGCATTTCTTCATCTTTAATTTAAAAGCCATGTCGTTCATCATCATAATGTGCTCGCGCACCCCACTAACCCCATCATACCTGCTAATAAGCATTTTCAAAATAAGGATACTTGCATGAGTTTTAGAAGAACCCTTAAATTGTTACTCGACTGAAGTTAAGTACTCTTTAACATTCTCAAAGTCAAGAATGACTCCTCGAATAGTTTATCGTGATAAAGTTTTTCATAATCATAAGAGACATGTGCAGTTGGATCGCTCCCACTTTCATAAATATCCTTTTGCTCAATTGAGCTAGTAGTTGTAAGTGGAGCAGGATGATCCACTCGTAGTGCATAGTCCAAAACCATAGTGCCGAGAACAATTTTTCACTTATACTTTTTAAGCAGTAAAATTAGTTTCATTCAAGGTTTTAATTACAGAGAGATACTCAGAAATACTAGTTGGAGTCAATGTCGAAACATAATCAAGCTCATAAACATGCTTACAAAAAAAACTAAAAGAAATCCATAATGTACAACAATAATTAATAATTAATCATAATAAAAACCAACTGTAGGGTAAGCAATTAGTTACATAAAATCTATTTACAACACCCAAAATAGATTTTAATAAGATGTTAGTGCATAATTATCAATCTTTCGTTGGTCCATTAATAATATACTAATAACATCCCCATAAAATAATGCACACACATTTATCCACGCATCATAGTTGGGCGAAAAGCGAAATAAACATGTTACTTATGCAATAAAATTTCATTTAATAAATTCTAATTCTAATTTTTCATTGGGTAAAATTAAAATAATCATTTATTAAATGTAAACATTATGTGACTTTTCTTAATTTTTAATTGTTTCAATTAATAACCTCAGATTGGGTTGATTATTAATTTTAACAATAAAAGAGTCACTCATACATGTAAATTATTATGATCAAACTCAATTTTCTTTAAACATATTAATCAAGTTTGAAAATTAACATTATTTATAATTTACATGTAACAACTTAAAAGCCTTAATAATATATCACATCATGTTCAATTTTTTTAATTAAAATATATAATTATGAACATGAATTAATTATAAAATAATCACGTTAATTTTAACGAGGAATACATGAGGGCATAAGAATATCATAATATTATCTAGACATAATAAATAATAAATTTAACATATATTGTTTTAATATTCATGTTCCTATTCACGCATAACATTATAAATAATATATATTTACTATTGAACTTATATACAATATATATTCACTATTGAACTTATATAATAATAGCGTAAATACGGTTATTATATATTACTAATTACGCATCGCGTCTTGCATTATATATATATATATATATATATATATATATATATATATATTAACGTACTGTATAAGAAATTATATATGCAGTTTTGTTGTCAATGATGGATTCATACTAAAGGTAATCAACCCCTTTCCATTATAAAGTTGTACTTTATTAATTTGGTTCACATATTGTTTGCCATATATATGATGTGTACAGGAACATTAAGATTGATGAATTTCTTTTCAACTTATACTGAACAAGTCACTTTTTGGAAAAATTATTTTCGGAAATTCCTTAATATATAGAATAATTCTATATTATACCAATAAAGAGATTATGTGAAATTAAAAATTCTAGCATAACATCATAATTAATTTATTCTATACAATAACGTAACCATAGCTCTGATACCAGATGTTGAATATAATTATACATAAACGTGTTATTGCATAGAATAAAATAAAATCAATAATCATCTTATTAAGTACTTACATGAATTGAGAGAAGACATCTTGTATGTATCAAGATTTCGCTGCGCGTAAGGGTGAAGGTCTTCAATTGCCTCTCTCAATCTTAGGATGGATGTATAGGTGTGTATATAAAATTCTTGAGATGACAATTGTGACCAAACCCTAACTGTTTTATTTATACAATAGCTAAGGGTCAAAATCGTCCATCAAGATTATGAAACCCTAGGGCCCATTATGCCAAATACTATTAAGAATATTATTTATAGGTCACATAATTAATTACCAAACTCATAAATAAAGTGATTAAATTAATACAATATGTAAGCTCAATAATTACATAAATAATAGAGGCCACATAAAGAATAAAATATTCCAACAGATGGTGCCCTGGTCGTTTCTGCGTTGTAGTCTTCACCCTAGCATGGTATCAATTTTCTTACGTTTTCAGTTATTTTTTGCAATTCAAGCTTTCAAAATCATGTCCTACATCAATATGTTTGTCATGGAAGCTAGATTTTTCTGTTAGTTATTTTCTATAATTTGTTATTTTAGTTGAATTGCTGCGATTTTAAGTCATCTTAATTTTCTGACATTTTTTAGCCAATAGTATGACAATTTAAATTCTCATGCTTCTTTTTTGTTCAGTTTAACAATAACAAAAAATTATTTTGGTTTCTTTTGTTAATTGTTTTTTGCTCAAGTTTCATTTAATAATAAATGAATAATTTTATAGAAATGAATAATAAATTGGGTCGCAGGCATAATTGTCTATGTATTAACAACATAAGAAGGCTTTATTTGTAGATCACTATAGCTACCATGGAGGGTAGTATTAATGAAAAGCTACTGGGAGAAATTCAAACAGCAGAAGAGGGTGTTGATGAGGAAGAGAGGCTCAACTTAGATGCTCTTCCTTTACAAAATCTTTAATTCTTACTTAAACTTTATGTAATTTGTTAGATGTTATGTATTTAGGATTTAGTATGGTGTATTGTGATGTGAATGATATTAAATGATATATACAATTTTTTTTAAGTTTTATTTTATATTGTATTATGTTTGTTCAAGAAATGCGTGCATAGTTAATTTTTTTTAAAATTTAAAAATGCTATAGCGATGGTCAGGACTGTAGCAATATCACCCAAAAATTTGCGTCAAAATTTCATTTAGCGACGGTCAGGACTGTAGCAATAGGACCCATAAATTCGCGTCAAAATCACATATAGTGACGGTCCCGACCGTCGCTATTGATATGTATCGGTTGTCGGTAAAAATCTCCAAGAGTGTTTTTGGTCTGTTTTTTTAGCTACGGGGGTATATAGGATCGTCGCTATAGCTTTTAGCGACGGTCTTTTAGCCTATAATTACGGTCGGTGACCGTCGCTATAGGTCAATTTTCTAATAGTGAATCTATCAATCCAACTACTAACTTTTTATCAGTTTGATTTTATTTAAACAAATGCAATTTAAGTTTATAAAATTAATTCAAAATTAGGAAAATAATTAACAAAGAGTATCAATAAATGGAAATATTAATGTTACAATTTCCCCCAATGCTTCAGTTAAAGCTCTTCGCTCCCTATATAATTAATTAACTATATCGAATCGTTATCTTAGAATTCCTAATTATTCATATAACACTTTTCAAGTAATTATATAAAAATTTCATCCCAATTAATTCAGTATATTCCTATATGAAATAATGAAGAACAAATTCATTAAGCAACTATTCTCAAATACGTTACTTGTGGCATATAGAATTCATTTATAGAATAAATAAGATCACACGTTATCATATCCAAATCTAATCATAGAATTCATTTTCCAAATTCTTCTAAGATATATCAGATAAATGTTGAGCAGACAATTATAAATTAGATACAAGATATGAAAAACGATTCATATATAATAAATTAATCAAAAGAGAATAAATTAATCTAATCTGCGCATTGGGTTCCATTGCAATCCTAAATAAATAATTAGTTTATAACGATAAATAAAACTATCATCAATAATTTAGAAATCATCTTAAGATTAAAAGAATAAAAGATTGAGAATAAAGAAGAAACTCTGTCACGGTTAGTCTTCACCATCGTCCTTAAAATCCTTGCAAGCTTTGTACGCTTTCCTTCAATAGCTGATGAAACCCATAAATTTATGTAATCTGATAATACTCTCTCTCTAATTAATAATCTTTGAATAATAAAAATCTCTCTATCTATTATATATGTAGAATTCCTTTTCAACTTCAAAATGGTGAGTGTCCATAGTCCCATAGAAAACAATCAGCAATTGATTCTTATCAGCACAGCCAGCACACGCATGCGCCAAGTCCCTCTAGCGCTAATGCGCTAAGTTACATCACAGTTGCGCTACACTTTGTTCTTTGATAGCGTTGATGTGCTTCTTCCTTGCGCAGCTGCGATAGACTTTCTGGTTTCCTTTCTTGAGCGCCCATTTGCCTCATCGTGTCAAAGTCATGATAGGATATTTCGCTAATGTCATACGCCAACAGTCAACGCTGAATTTCTCAACATGATCACGATCAATACTTAATTATATACTGCTATTTACACCATTTCGAGATAAATTCCAACTACTACACAAAAAATACTAAAATGCATAAAATTGAACTAATAATACTTAAGAACTTGCAATATAGTCAAGCCAAGAATACTCAATTCGTAGGTATAATATTCACTCATCAGTACTTGTCCCAACTTCCCATGAAGTCTAGTACACAAAGTCTCAATAGATCTTCGAGAATCTGGATTGTCCTTTCCGACTGCCCGTCTATTTGGGGATGATATGCAGAACTAAATCGTAACTTAGTGCCATAGATTTTTGCAAGCTGATCCAAAATGGTGAAGTGAATCTAGGCTTCTGGTCAAAACTTTGGATATTAATTGATATGTCATACAATCTTACTTATGTATATATTGGCAAGACGCTCAAGTGAATAGTTTTCTCGTATGGGTAAGAAATGCGAGCGAATTTGGACAATCTATCTACAAGACCCAAATTGCGTCCAAGCCTTGAGAAACCTTTGGAAGACTTGTCACAAAATCCATATTGATGTGTTCCGACTTCCATTCTGGAACGTCAAGTGGTTGCAATGGTACTTGATGCTCTACCTTGACGCATTGACATATTAAACATCTTGATATAAACTTTGCGATCTCCCTCTTCATATTATTCCACCAAAACGTATGTTAAAGGTCAGGATAAATTTTGGTACTTCCAGGGTGGATTCCAAATGATGTGTTGTGTGCCTCCATCATGATTTTATATTTCAATTCATGGTCGTTAGGGACACAAAGTCGAGAGTTGACTCGAAGCATTCTTCGCTCCATTCGAATTTTGTGCTTTCTCGAGTCAGCTGAGTTAATAGAGTGATAATTCGAGAAAATCTTTATATGAATCTCTGATAATAACCAGCTAGGCCCAGAAAGCTTCATACTTTAGTTACTATCTTAGGTTGCTCCCAATTTAATATTGCTTCAATCTTCACAGGTTCAATCGATATTCCCTGTTTAGAGTTCACATGCCTAAGTGCTGAGTGGGATTTATACCCGCAAATTGAACACTCTAAACCTTAAGAAGTTGCCATTTTATCTTATTTTATACCGCTTTTATATATTTATTTCTATTATTTGGCTTAAAAGTGCTTTGCAAGGATTATTAGGTCATTTCCAGCTGTTTAAGGGCAAAATTGTCATTTTCATGCAACCGTGGCAATGGCGCTGGTTTCTGTTAGAAGCGGCGTCATGGTATACCACATACCTATACATCATCTCCCTTGAGGTGCCCCAACGTGGTCGATACATGCAAGAAAAGCTATTTATGTATGACTTATTGATCGAGCGACCTTGACTTGCCGCTGCGATTACATCGAGGCATAAAGGACGTCGTGGCCAGCGCGAATGAGGCCACCTCTGGTCTCCAGGCAAAAAGCAGTGTTTAATGACCTAAGTGGCTTATCACTTTCAGATTATTCATCAGCAACCTCCTAAGTAATATTACAGAGAATAGAGAGGAGATAATTAGCTAGTTTTAGGAAGAGAGAAAGTTGGATCTTCAAGTCTTCCAAGTTCATTGCTTCTTTCATTGCTTGGATTCTACACGGAGGAGAGAAGAGTTGGAGACAGAAAACTTCAGAAGAGGAGTTTTCTTTATCCAAATCTTTCATTCATTTGTGTATTTTGAGCATGTTGAATACTTTGATAAAGTTTATTAGTTCTATAGTTATGAACTAATTAATTACATTTCTATGATTGCAATGTAACCTAATGATTAGATTAATTAAATTTCTCTCCTATTTATTATAATGAATCATGTTTGAATGGGTTGTTGTATTTCATGCTTATTTATTGATTGCTTGGCTAAGGAATTAATATAGGTATTAATTGATATTGGAAAATGGATTTTAATGTCTAACCCTAAATACAATAACACTTGTTATGACCATGCCTATGGGAATGAGAGCATACATTGCATAATAGAATAGGAATATATCTATTTGCCTTGTGTAACCATTGAGATTAAGCTTAATGACCCTTAGTCTAGTTATTTTCACCATAGGAATATTGTGATTTATCTAGCTAAGGGATTTACATTTGACCATCGGAAGAGGCTTATGTGTAATTAATGTTCTCAATTGGTCATTCTTGTGATTTGTTAGTTAAATGGAGAGTTAGGAGATTAGACGAAGAATTAGGGGAGTTGTAATCCTAGCTTACCATATTTGTTACAACTTGGTCTCATATTTTACTGTTTTAATCATATAGTTTTAAACACACCTTCCTTAATTACTTGTTTAGATAAGACCGAATTGATATAAATTTTAGTATTTGAATAACGTTAGTACTTTGTCCTCGTGGGTTCGACACTCTACTTTTCATTGTATTACTTTTTAGACCGCGCATACTTGCGCGTGTTTAGTGACCAGTAATCCGACCAACAATTTTTTGGAGTCGTTGCCGGGGACTTAGTATTATTTGTCTTTCAATATTAATACTAATTCAAAACGATCTTACTTTAAACTGATTTATCTATTTAATCTTTTTTCCAGGTACTCTTGATTGTGTATGCCACATCGCAGGAATCAGAATATAATACCTCTTGATCCTGAGCTAGACAGAACTTTTAGACGACTGAGAAGAGAAAGAACTCGGGAAATACCTACTCCTATTATAATGGTCGAGGAATCCAAAAATCTCTATGGGAGTATGCCATGCCCCATATCACAGATATTCAAGCGAGCATTTTGAGATCCACGATTCAAGCAAATAACTTTGAGATCAAGCCGGGTACAATTAAAATGATACAAAATAATGTTTAATTTGGAGGGATGCCGAATGATGACCCGAACGATCATTTGATAAACTTCTTGGAAATCTGTGATACTTTCAAATGCAACGGAGTATCCGATGATGCTATTAGACTTAGACTGTTCTCGTTTACTCCTCGGGACAAAGCCAATAGTTGGTTGCATTCACTTCCTCCAGGCTCTATTACCACATGGGATGACTTGGCTCAAAAATTCGTGGCGAAGTTCTTTCCGCCTGCGAAAACAACAAGGCTTAGACATGATATCACATCCTTCATACAGTTTAAAGTTGAATCTCTTTACGACTCGTATGAGTGATTTAAGGACTTATTGAGATGATGTCCACACCATAGATTGCCCGATTGGCTTCCAATTTGGACCTTCTATATATAACAGATTATTCGGTTCTACTCGTTTGAGTATTGATGCCGCGTCTAGTGGGGCCTTTATGTCGAAGCACCATGCTGAAGGGTATGACTTAGTGGAAACCATGACTGCGAACAATTATCAGTGACCTAACGATAGGCAAGCACCACGGAACGTGGCAGAGGTGTACGAGGTTGATACAGTTACGACATTGTATGCTCAGGTTGCTGCTCTTACAAAAAGACTTGACACTATAGGGGTGCAAACAATGCAAAGTGTAGCGTCGCCATGTGATTTATGTGCGGGGAGCCACCCTACTAATCATTGTGCCATCAGCCCTAAATCAATTCAGTTTATCTCAAATTACGAGCGGCAACTGAATTCCAATCTTCCCACACACTACCATCCTGGATTGAGAAATCACCCAAATTTCTCATGGAGCAACAATAACAGCAACCAAGCCCAAACCTCTATCTCCAGACCAGCATATTCAAATCTTCCCAGTTTTCAATCTCATAATCAACACCAACAACATCCACAAGGCTCTTACCAACCCTCACCTCCACATGATAGAAAGCTTGGTTTGGAAGATCTCCTCTCAAGATACATTGCTCAGAATGAAACAAGGAGTAATAGTCAAGAGGCATCCATCCGAAATCAAGAGGCGTCCATCAGAAATTTGGAAGTCCAAATGGGACAAATGGCAACTGCTTTGAATAGCCATCCTCCAGGCACCTTGCCAAGTGACACGGATGTAAACCCCAAAAGGGAGGGCAAGGAGCAGTGCAATGCAATCACTCTCCAGAGTGGCAAGACAATGAATAAAACTGAAGGAGAGACCTCAACAGTGCAAAAGGAAGTTGTTGTAGAAGAAAGCAATGTTGAGCCAGTTTGTGACAAGTCTCGGGGAGAAGAGAATGTGTAGGAGGAAACAATAATACCAACCTTGACTGTTAGCAAGCCTAGTCCTGTAGTCCAACAATTACCATTTCCCCAACGCCTTCAAAAAAAAAGCTTGATAAATAATTCTCAAAGTTCTTAGAAGTTTTCAAAAAACTTCACATCAATATCCCGTTTGCGGAGGCACTGGAACAAATGCCCAACTATGTGAAATTCATGAAGGACATCTTTTCCAAGAAGATGAAAATGGGGCCTATGAGACAGTGGCACTTACCGAGGAATGTAATGTAATTCTACAGAACAAGCTTCCACCTAAGTTGAAATACCCTGGGAGTTTCACTATACCATGCACTATTAGGGATCAGTTTATCGAAAAATCCCTATGCAACTTAGGAGCTAACATCAATCTGATGCCCCTATCTATCTACAAGAAGTTGGGGTTGAATGAGGCCAAGCCTACCAATATGACTATGTGGTTGGCCGATAGATCCCTTCACTTATCTGAAGGGGATTATTGAAGACGTGTTTGTCAAGGTGGACACGTTCATCTTCCCCGCTGATTTTATTTTTCTGGAACACGAGGAGGATATGGAGGTCCCTATTATCTTTGGAAGATAATTTCTAGCAACATGTAGTACATTGATAGACGTGCAAAAGGGGGAATTCACAATGAGAGTACAAAACCAGGAAATATTTTTCAATGTCTTCATGTCTATGAAGTACCCCAGTACCTCTGGAGATTGCTTTCAAGTCAATTTGATTAACGAAGCTATGCGAGAAGTATTCTCTGAAAACTGCCTTTTTGACTCGCTTGAGGCCACTTTGACTATTGCTAGTAATGTGGAAGAGCCTACTCATCTCGAGTATGTTCAGTGGTTAGATGCACCCCCGAGATCAAATCAGTTCAAGCGATAATTTGAATCTTTGAATGAACAAGAAACATCTACCTCCCAGTCACAACCCTCAATTATATAACCACATGTGCTTGATCTTAAGACATTGCTGAGCCTTTGCGGTATGCCTATCTAGGTGAATCATCCACCTTGCCAGTTATAATTTCTGCATCATTAGATGAGGCATAGGAAGAGAAGCTCCATCAAGTTCTCAAGGCGTACAAAATAGTTTTGGGGTGGTAAATCTCAAATATAAAGGGTATCAGTCCCTCTTTTTGCATGCACAAAATACGCTTTGAGGAGGGGTCTTAGCCTTCCATTGAACATCAGAGGCGGTTTTGAAAGTATTATGCACACAAGTCAATAATGTTTGATGATAAAACATATACTTTGTAACAATCTTATTCATTTATTAATAAAAAGTATTAATTTATTAAAGGCTTTTAATTATCTACATGATGCTGCTGTATAAAATGTGATAAACCCATAGTTTTAAGCAATGCTTTTAGAATAATGATGATGATCATTCTAATGAGATCTAAATTCTTAGAAATCTTAAAAACTAAAATAGTTTCCAATCATTGGATTACTAAATTGGGGATTAGTGCATCCGGATAGATTGGTACATACGTTGCTTGCTCATTGGATGAGGATGATTGATCTCATGATCATTTGTGTGGAGACACTAAAACAAGTATGTAGGTGCTTATCGGAGAATAAGTAAACTGAACGTGGCTCGCTAAGGAATACCTAATGAATTTCTTGCCTGTCAATAGGAATTCTTGTAGTGATAGTAGTACAAGTGATCCTTGGACATGAGATCATCATAATATCTTGTATATGATGAATTATACCCTTATGGTATATCAAAGGGTATGCTTGGGTATAATAAGTTGTACATGGAGATAATGTATGTTCAATAAAGAATCTATCGCTTCTAATAAAGGAAGAAAAATGTCTTATGTGATTCGATAAATGACAACTCAATAGTCCTCGGCCAATGCAGAGTGAAATTAGAAAGGAGTTTCTAATTTGCATTGTTTGGAGTTGTGCATTTAAGAATCAAAATACATAAAATTAAATAAAATGAGACTTGATAGTAATTCCATGTCTTATATTTAATTAGGACATTGTATGGTAGAATGATTGAATTGTACGGTAACTATTTACTCAAATGTTCTTTTTTAATTAATGTTGAAATCTATATTATCTGGAAAGTCGTTAATTGTTAGGGAGGCTTATCCCCATTGTAGAATAAATATTATTTATTTAAATAAATTAATAGTTTAATTTATTTATTTAAAGAAGATAGAATTGTTCTAAATGATTTATTCACAACCGGTTTAATATGGAGAACCTAAAGGGTCACACCATAAAAGGAAGAATATTTATTTAAGAATTAAATGGCATAATCGTAATAATAAGTTTAGTGTATTTAATTTAATCTATGGAGATAGAATAAATTAAATAACTTAATATTTATTTTTGGAAATATTAAATATAAATTAATAAGAGGAGTCTTATTATTATTATTATTATTATTATTATTATTATTATTATTATTATTATTTTAATATCTACGAGTTTGGAAATTAATTAATAAAAGTACTCTCATATATTCCTAATAAGATTAGGATGTTAAATTAATTAAAAGAGTTTAATTAATTATCCCTAAAAAGATTAGGGAGATTAATTAATTAATTAAATAATACCCTATTTTCTAATTAGATTAGAGAGGTTAACTGATATCTTTATAAAAGGAGTCTTATATTAGATATCAAGTAGACGTGATTCCAATTGTTGGAGAACACACCCTTTTTCTATAGAGATAGAAAACTAGGGTTTAGCCAAACACTCATCTTCTTGAATACTTCTTCTTCTTAGGTGGATCACCTCTAGAGGCGAAACACTTGGGTGGCTAACGTTGATCAAAGGAATGAATCAAACCCAATGGATTCAAGTTGAACGCGAAAAGGATTTGGAGGTGAACTTGTACCTGAGGAAACTCGAATCTTCAAGGGTATAATTCTTGTTCTCCATCTTTTCGTTTAATTAATAATTTTGCATAAAGGATGATCTGGGTATATGTTTTATAAAATTTTAAAACTCTATTTTACCATGCTTCCGCTTATTTTGTGCAATTTGATTGCGTTCATGAATCTTACAAACTTAACAGTGGCATCAGAGCCAAACCTTTATGCGAATTATTAATTGTTCATATTCAATATGTATGTTGATATGTGTTTAGAACACATTTTTTGGGCATAATTATTAGCACAAAATTGATTTTTTGGAGAAAAACTACTAAATTCAAAGCTGGAAAGCAGTTTTTTGACTGGCAGGCGGCCACCTTTGTTTGCGATGATGTAGCGTGATATTGCAGATCTTGAATACTGCTATAAACATGTTTATCTGATTTCTAATTAAAATTAAAGGTTTATTTTAAATTAAAATTAGTTACACTATTTTTTAGTAACTCTAAATTAAAAATAAAAGAGTTTATTTTGATTTGGAATTGGATTCCACGTTTGTTTGAATAAAATAGTTTATTCAAAAGTTTTATAATAACTTAGAATTGGATTCCACGTTTGTTTGAATAAAAGAGTTTATTCAAAAGTTTTATATTAACTTAGAATTGGATTCCACGTTTGTTTGAATAAAAGAGTTTATTCACATATGGAATAAGATTCCATGTTTCCTAGAATAAAGGAGTTTATTCACATATGGAACATGATTCCATGTTTCCTAAAATTAAAGGTGTTTAATTTTAATAAGGAATGGGATTCAACATATTTTATTTTTCCAATAATTTGAAGTTAAAATAAAGGAGTTTATTTTGTACTTGATATTGGATTCCTTGTTATTTAAAATAAAAGAGTTTATTTTGATTAGAATTTGATTAAAATAATAGTTTTTTTTATTCAAAATTGGATAAAATAAAATAAATAAATTTATTATGATTTTGATTAAAATAAAGGAGTTTATTTTCTTTCAAAATTAGATTTTATGCTAATTAAAATTGCCCATTAAATCGATATCAATGTATAAATTGAATGCTTATTATTCATGAGATGAATGTTATTTATTGATGCATATGATGATGTGTATGATAATAAATGGGATTGATTATGGACTATTGATCAATGTGATTGGATTTTATTTTTGTTGGATATATGCATAAATGTATGAGTTTTATTAAATGGAGTCTGCGTACCTCGTCTTCTCTAATTTTTTCTTAATGTAAATTCTATCTCCTTTTATGTACTTTCCTTTGACTGCTGATTAAGATTTCTATTTATTTTAAATATTTTTATAATAGGAATAGTTAGAATTAATTTTGAAGAATATTGGTGATCAAGGAGCAATGAGCGCTTGAAGACCAGTTTGTAATGAAGCCTAGGTTTAAATGTAATATTTATATTTAAATTTAATTCTTGCACCCTAGGTTTGACCTTTTGGTTCACTTGGTGGCTCTAGTGAACCAAACTAGAATAATGTTCATAATCAATCCAAGTATAATATAGTATTCTATAAGTGCATGCTTTTACTATATATATATATATATTATATTATGCAAACATGCTTCGCATGTTAATTAATTTGATGCATATTTTATATATATTTATATATATATATATGTGTGTGTGTGTATGTGTGTGTGTGTGTGTGTGCATGCGCGCTAAACAAGATGAGACAAATTAATAACAAACCCCTCAAAGATTTTATATTAAGTCCTAAGCGTTCAAAGACATTTGGAATATCGAACGTCCCCGGCTAAAATGATAAAAAATAATAGAGTATCAATTAATTATTATAAGTTTGTTGTGTCACCACAAGGCTTATCTTAATTCATTGAGATGCTAATTTTATCACATTTGATGCTTATAAAGAAAATTGAACAATGTTGTTTTGTTGTGACACCACAAGGACAATATTTTTCTTTTTGAATATATGGAAGTGCTAGGTTGGACTTAACTTAGATAATTTTGATTCGGATGTGCTACCACTTGATAAAAATAATTTAAGAGGCAAAATAAAAGGAGTTACACGATGATGTTATTGGCAACAGTTGTCTACCTATTTATTTATATATAGTTTGTTGTGTCACCACAAGGCTATATACATTTGAAATGGGATCCTTATTCTCCCTAGCAAATCTTAAATTAGATTTTGCCGAACTATATAAGTGATGGTAATATCGTTTGATGAAAATAGTGGAAGATACTAATTTAAAACAAGACCTAATTTATCTTGGTAATTAATTAATAAAAGAATGTATGATATAATGTTGTTAATTAAAAATTCATTTACAGAATTTTACAATGTCTAAATTACTATTACTGCGTAGCATATTAAATGTTAAATTAACTGGACCAAATTAAACGGATTGGTAAAGGAATTTGAGAATAGTTCTCATAGCTGAAAAGCTCTCTTATGTCTTTAATACGTCTACCCCTGCAATGGTTGCAGACAATGCTTCTGATGAAGAGATTGCTACTTTTAGAAAGTGGCAAGATGATGCACAGTTGGCTCAATGCATCATGCTCGCATCCATGAGTAACGAGCTTCAGCGTCAGCATGAAACTATGGATGCTCCTACTATACTCCTGCACATCAAGTAGTTGATAGTGAGGAATATAGGACTGATAGATATCAAATATCTAAGGATCTCTTCTTATCTAGAATGACCAAAGACACTATAATATAGACACATGTCCTAAAGATGATCAATTTGATTGAACAATTAAGACAACAAGTTTTGTTATGGATGGAGAGTTGAGTCAAGATTTTATCTTGCAGTTACTCCCAGACTCCTTCTCACAATTGTTGTGAATTTTTCATATCAACAAGCTAGATATCAGGTTCGCTGATTTGTTTAACATGTTGAAAAATGATGAGAGTCACTTTCCAACTAAGAAAGACCAAGTCTTACTGGTAGGGGCCAAATGATCTTATGAATAGAAGAACGATTCTAAGAAGGTAAATAGAAAGGAAAAAACAAAGGATAATAAGAGCAAAACTGATATGGATAACAAAGGAGTTTTCTTCCACTACAATAAGCATGGACACTGGAAAGAAACTGCGAGAAGCATCTTGCAGAGGGTAACTAGAAGAAGCTTAGTGAAGCTTCGGTTACATATAAAGGTTTTTGTTCATGATTGAAATAAGTTTTCTTTAAGTCAAGGTTCTACTTAGGTATTGGATACCAGCTTTGGTTCTCATAAATATAGATTTATGAAGGAACCAAGCATAAGTAGAAAGTTAAACAAAGATAAGTAATTCTATGTGTGGGAAATGAAGCAAAGGTTTTTGCATTAGCTATAGGAACTTATAGTTTAGCATTCCCTACGAGAAAGTCTATTAAGTCAATAAGTTGTTATTGTATTCCAGTTCTCGTTAGAAATATTATTTCCATTTTGTTGGACAACAAAAATTTTTGGTATTATATTTAAGAATAATTGTTATTCTATTTATAATAATAATGTTTTGTATAGAACTGGAATATTACTTAATGGATTTTGTATACTTGACTTACGTGAAAATAATTTTGCATATTGAACAAATTAGTATAAGAAAAGGAGATGATCATTCAAAGAATTGAATGTGTGTATTTGCTGAAATACAAGTGTGAATTATTTGAAAGGTTCAAAGAATTCAAAAGTAAAACAAATTGGCAAAGTATTAGGATTCTTTGATTAGATCAAGGAAGGAATACTTGTGCAATAAGTTCCTAAATCATCTCAAATGATTTTTCTCATAATGGACTCCTCCTGATACACAATAATTTATTGGTGTATCTGAAAGGAAAAATCGTACCTTATTGGACATGGTGCGGTCCATAATGATTTTACCGACATTCCAGTATCCTTCGGGGTTATGCCCTAGAATTGGGTGCATATCTACGAAAAAGGTAACCTCCAAATCTGGCCCCAAGACTCCATAAAAGTTATAGACATGGAGGATTCCTAATCTTATGTACGTTAAGAAAAGGGTTGTCCAACTTATGTGAAAAGGTTTCAAAAGGATAAGCTTGGACAATATTTGACAAGTACAGATTTGTGGGACATCTTAAAGTAAGTTTAGGGTATATGTTCTATAATCCTACTTAGCTAGAGGAATTTTTTCCGAAAAATGTTACCTTCTAAGATAAATGTGTTTATCATTGAAGGGGCTAGTGGGAGGATAATAGATCTTGAAGAGTTCAAGAACCACAAAGCACTATAAGTCAAATAAGAGGAATCGTAGATGAGACTGTATTGTACCTGGCAACCTGAATTGTAAATCTGGAATAATCACCAAGATACACAGGAGGTGTGGATTCATCATGGATGATGATGATGAGGTACACATCATAAAGATGATGATCCAGTTACATACGATGAGGTAAGAGTTGTAGAACCTCAGAGAAATGGATTGAAGCAAGTTTCTCAAAAATGAAATATTCGTTTTGATGAGATAATCAAAAGAGTTTGATTTTATCAAAAATAAGAATGAACCTAGTGTGTACAAAAGGGTCAGTGGGAGCGTCGTGACATTCCTAGTATTATATATAAATATAGTACATATAAGGAATGACATACCAATGCTACAATCAGTAAAGATAAAGTTGTCTAAACATTCCTCTATGAATGATTTGGAAAAAGTATCGTAATTGGGGATACAAATCTATATAGATAGATTTAAAAGGATGCTCGGCTTAACCCAATGAGCGCATATTCATTTGATGCTAAAGTTATTTAGCATGTCAAACTTCAAGAGATGTCTCATGTTGATGATTCATGGAGTGTATCTCTCTTAATAGTCCCCATAGACTCCAAAAAGAGAGGCTGCATGAGTACCAATCATATATGCAATGAAATGTATGAGACCTGATGTTGATCGGTCATATTCTGAAGAAAATCACTGTATGATAGTGAAAAACATCTTAAAGTACTTAACCGACACTAAGGATGTGATCATATTCATGATGGGTTTGAATTAAAACTAGAGGGCTTAACAGACTCAAGTTTATCAGACTGACCAAGACAACATAAAATCAACTTTAGGGTAAGGTGTTACCTTGAACGGTGGTGCAGTGAAATGGAAAGGTTTCAAACAACAAAGAGTTGCTGGTTTAGTGATAAAGACAAAGTATATAGCTATAAATGAAGCTGCAAGTTGATTGTTTGGATGAAAAGTTTATTACAGAACTAGGAATAGTTCCTAAGTCTCATCTCGGATCTAAACATGTGTTGTGGCACTTTCATTTGATTATAGGAATCATTAAAAGATGGAAAATCATTATAAAGATAGTGGAATCTCAAGAACAACATTTTATATCTATTTACTGAAACTTATCCAACAACAGGATAATCGTCACTTAGAGAATAAGGGTATGAGATACCATGGCGATTGACTTTAGTGCAAGTGGGAGATTGAAAGTAGTATGCACACAAGCCAATCATGTTTGATGATAAAGCATATACTTTGTAACAATCTTATTCATTTATTAATAAAAAATATTAATTTATTAAAGACTTTTAATTATCTACATGATGTTGTTTTATAATATTTGATAAACCCATAGTTTTAAGCAATGCTTTTAGAATAATGATGATGATCATTCTAATGAGATCTAAATTCTTGGAAAGCTTAAAAACTAAAATAGTTCCCAATCGTTGGATTACTAAATTGGGGATTAGTGAATTTGGATAGATTGGTACATACGTTGCTTGATCATTGGTGAGGATGATTGATCTCATGATCATTTGTGTGGAGACACTAAAGCAAGTATGTAGGTGCTTATTAGAGAATAAGTACACTGAACGTGGCTCACTAAGGAATACTTAATGGAGTTTTACTTGTCTGTCAATAAGAATTCTTATAGTGATAGTAGTACAAATGATCCTTGGACTTGAGATCATCATAGTATCTTGTGTATGATGAATTATACTTTGACTTATTCATTAAGAACCTTAGGGTATATCAAATGGTATGCTTAGGTATAATAAGTTGTACATGAAGATAATGTATTATCAATAAAGAATCTACCGCTTCTAGTAAAAGAAGAGAAATGTCCTATGTGATTTGATAAATGACAACCCAGTAGTCCTTGGCCAAGGCAGAATGAAATTAGAAAGGAGTTTCTAATTTGCATTATTTGAAGTTGTGCATTTAAGAATCAAAATACATATAATTAAATAAAATAAGACTTGATAGTAATTTCATGTCTTATTTTTTATTGGGACATTGTATGGTGGAATGATTGAATTGTGCGGTAACTATTTACTCAAAGGTTCTTTTTTTATTAATGTTGAAATCTATATTATCTGGAAAGTCGTTAATCGCTAGGAAGACTTATCCCTATTGTAGAATAAATATTATTTATTTAAATAAATTAATAGTTTAATTTATTTATTTAAATAAGATTAGAATGGTTCTAATTGATTTATTCACAACCGATTTAATATAGAGAACCTAAAGGGTCACACCATAAAAGGAAGAATATTTATTTAAGTAAATGACATAATCGTAATAATAAGTTAAATGTATTTAATTTAATCTATGGTGATAGAATAAATTAAATAGCTTAATATTATTATTTAATATTTTGGAAATATTAAATATAAATTAATAAGAGGAGTCTTATTAATATTATTACAATTATTATTATTTTAATTTCTAAAGAGTTTGAGAATTAATTAATAAAAGTACTCTCATATATTTCTAATAAGATTAGGAGGTTAAATTAATTAAAAGAGTTTAATTAATTATCCCTAATAAGATTAGGGAGCTTAATTAATTAATTAAATAATACCCTCTTTTCTAATTAGTTTAGAAGGGTTAACTAATATCTTTATAAGAGGAATCTTATATTAGATATCAAGTAGACGTGATTCCAATTGTTGGAGAGTCCACTCTTTTTCTATAGAGTTAGAAAACTAGGGTTTAGCCAAACACCCATCTTCTTGAATACTTCTTCTTCTTTAGTAGATCACCTCTAGAGGCCAAACACTTGGGTGGCTAACGTGTATCAAAGGAAGGAATCAAATCCGGTGGATTCAAGTTGAACGCTAAAAGGATTTGGAGGTGAACTTGTACCTGAGAAAGCTTGAATCTTATAGGGTATAATTCTTGTTCTTCATCTTTTCGTTTAATTAATAATTGTGTATAAAGGATGATCCGGGTATATGGTTTGTAAAATTTTAAAACTCTATTTTACCATGCTTCCGCTTATTTTGTGCAATTTGATTGCGTTCATGAATCTTACAAACCTAACAGTTGAACCTCATCATGAAGGAGGTGGTCAGAAAGGAAATAATAAAGTTGCTTGATGCGGGCATTATTTACCCGATCTCTAACAGTCCATAAGTTAGTCCAATAAAATGTGTGCCAAAGAAGGGCGGTATGACAGTGGTGCCTAACGAGAACAATGAGCTTATTCCCACAAGGACGGTGACTGGATGGAGGGTATGTATGGACTATATGAAACTGAACAAGTCCACTTGCAAGGATCACTTCCCTCTGCCCTTCATTGACCAAATGCTCGATAGACTTGCCGGGCATGAATTTTATTATCTTATAGATGTGTACTCGGGTTACAATCAAATTGCAATAGCACCTGAAGACCAGGAGAAAACAACATTTACATGTCCATATGTGACCTTTGCCTTCCGAAAAATGTCTTCCGGGATATGTAATGCTCTTGCGACATTTTAGCGTTGTATAATGTTTATCTTTTTTGATATAGTGGAACAGACGCTCGAGGTGTTTATGGATGACTTTTCTATTTTTGAGAAGTCTGATGATCATCAAGTATCACCATTTAAGACTGATGATGATGAAAAATATCTTAAAGAAACGAATCCAGTGAGATAAAAGTACAAAGATTAGGGATTCGTACTTTGGTTTATCCAAGTTCAAAAATACACCATAATAATCAATTATGGAGCAAAATTCAAGAATGAAGATCAAAACATGGATATAATCAAAGATAGTAACCAAAATAGACAACTTGGACAAAAAAAGAAAATTAAATTTTTCTGTGAATAATGTCATATACGTGAATGGTAACCCCGACATAAAGAGGTAAAAATTCTACAAGAAAAATCATACTTCATGAATAGTACTTGTGAATAGTGCTGTATACGTGAATAGTAACCTTGACATGAAAAGATAGAAATTTCATAATAGAATTCATACCAATATTTCGGCATAATGATATTGAACGAAATAACATCATTTATGAAGAAAATAACATCCCTTACCTCAAAAGAACAGTACTTCTGACTGGAATATCGGATATAATGTTGAAAGAAACTTGCACTGAATAGCAACTCTCAAAGTATCTAAATACTCATAAAATACGCTCGATATTATAGAGAGAAAACTTCTGATTCTGGTGTGATTTTCAATTCTAACTAAGCACCATATTTATAGGAAAATGCTTAGAACGCCAAAGCAGACTATTTAATAAAATATTAATATTTAAAAAAAAAAATTCTACGCACACCTCCTTAACCAATTCATTAGCACTCCACAAGTGGGGCCAACCAAATTCAGTAATTTCCACAACAACCAAAAGTGGGGCCCACCCATGTCTTTTAAAAAAACATTTATTTTTGAAACATCAATAATTCATAATAAATAGCCCTTTTATCCGAAAAATATGAATTTTATGTCCACTCCATAGGAAATTTAATTCTCTACAATCAATAATTCCTTCATTAATAAAGGTTTTCCAAATTCCAAACAGAAAATGACCGAAATCCACATACGGATGATTTTTAATACCTCCATTCCGATAAAATACTGATAAAACACCTCAGCATTAATTCCTTCATTTATATCCACATAAAATAAATATTTCCTTATCATATAAATCAATAATTAATTATTCACAAATAATATTACAGAATCACAATAATAATGACAATCGGTAGTTCTGAGGAAGAGGGGCTTTTCAGATAAGGATTTCTCCTTACTAGCGCGCAATTAGGTGACCAAACCCCTTTCCTAGATAGAATTTCCTTAGACATTGCCAATAATGTTATCTAATAATATTATTCAAATAATATGAATTATTGATCTGATAATGGGAAATACTATGAAGTGACAATTATTGAAACAACAACAATATAAAATATCAACGTAGCAATTATTGAATCAATAAAATAAAATATTGAACAGTAATTACTGTAACAATTATTGAGTAATGCCTTCTTACGTAAGAACCAATAATTCAAAAATAATGTGCAAACTGTGTGCTACTGTGCAACCACGACCAAATGAATATTCCAATAATGTTAATTATAACAACTACATCATTATTTATAAAAACTCATACTTGTCGTTTTCTTCATCCGACAGTTTTTGGTTATGAGGCCCATAAATGGTTGCGCCATCGTACGAATATTCCACGACAGCAAGAATATTCCACGACCAAATGAATATTCTTCGACAACAATGAATATTTTTTAACCACTTGCTTATTTTGTAAACTTTACACATTTCATCCATAACCAAAAAATTATATCAAATTAACACCTTATTATTCAAAATAATAATTAGAGGAAATTCAATTTTATTTATAAAAAGTTGGGGTCTTACAAATAAAACCTTGATAGATGCTCAGCTTAATTACACCACTACTGAGAAAGAGCCTCTGGTAGTAGTATATGCCTTTGACAAGTTCCTCTCATATATCATCGAAACCAAAGTCATTGTGTATACTGACCATTCGGCGATCAAATATCTAATCTCTAAGAAAGATGCAAAATCGAGGTTGATTAGATGGGTCCTTCTCCTCCAAGAATTTAATTTGGAGATTCGCGGTAAAAAAAGGAACTGAAAACCAAGTTGTGGATCACCTATCGAGACTAGAGAACCCAACTCACTCATGGGAAAATGAGACATATATCAATGATTTCTTCCTGGATGAGTAGTTGTATGTGCTTCATAGTGTAGCACCGTGGTATGCAGACTTTGCTAATTATGTCGCTTGTAATGTGTTACCTCCTAACATGAACTATCAGCAGAAAAAGAAATTCCTGAATGATGCGAAGCATTATCTCTGGGATGAGCCATTCTTGTTCAAATAATGTGCAGACCAAATCTTGCGATGATGTCTGCTCGAGGGAGAAATCGAGGGTGTGCTCCATCATTGCCATTCGTCTAACTATGAAGGGCATTTTGGTGGGCAAAGAACAACAACGAAGGTGCTCCAATCAGGTTTCTACTGGCTGATTCTATTTTAGGACGCTCATCTAGATGTATCGCGATGTGATAATTGCCAAAGAATAGGAACCATTTCAAAAAGGCATGAAATGCCTCTGCAGAATATTCTTGAGGTAGAGCTATTTGATGTCTGGGGAATATACTTCATGGGCCCGTTTCCGTCCTCTTACAACAATATGTATATACTAGTCACTGTGGACTATGTATCCAAATGGGTGGAAGTCGTAGCTTTGCCTACTAATGATGTCAAGGTTGTGCTTAATTTCTTGAGGAAGAATATGTTTACCCGATTTAGCACACCTTAGGAAATTATTAGTGACGAGGGCTCGCATTTCTGTAACAAGTACTTTGAAGCCCTTCTTGTTAAATATGAGGTTTCTCATAAAATTGCCACCACATATCATCCACAAACTAGTGGACAAGCGGAGGTATCGAATAGGGAAGTCAAGCGGATATTAGAAAAGATTTTGAACCCTAATTGGAAGGACTGGTCTAAGAAGCTAGATGACGCAATGTGGGCGTATCGCACTGGCCACTGCCTACAAAATGCCTATTGGAATGTCTCTGTATTGACTTGTTTATGGTAAGGCGTTCCATATCCCCGTCGAGTTGGAGCACAGTGCATATTGGGCGATTCAAAAGCTCAACTTTGATTTGGATGCAGCGGGTGATAAAAGGTTATTACAACTTAATGAATCAGACGAGTTTCGGCTCCAAGCGTATGAAAACACAAATTTGTACAAGGAGAAAACGAAGCGGTGGCATGATAAAAAGAGAGTTGAAAGAGAGTTTAAACCAGTGCAGAAAGTGCATCTCTTCAACTCCCGACTGGAACTTTTTCCTGGGAAATTGAAGTCCCGATGGTCGGGACCTTTCAAAATAGCGCCTCAAAATGTGACACCCTCAAATCTAGGTACTTGAATTTTTCACAGATTTGGTGTTCACTCATCAAAATAAATAGCATCTAACTACCCATAAATAAATAAACTCATAAATGAAATATAAATCCTCCCAATAAAGGGTTACAATAGCTTAAATAAATCAATCCCAGGTTATCTAACCTTAATACATCAAATGCGGAAACATCATAAACAAATAAGTCTTAAACAAAACATCACAAGTCTTAACAATATCCTTCTCAAATAATAATAAACAAGTCTTCATCACTTGCTTGTTTTGCCTTTGCCCTTACTAGTAGATGGCTTGTCAAATCTTTCAACCTTAACTGCAATATTATTATGCAAGAGTGAGCAACAATTGCCCACAAGTTTAACAATAGTAATAATAATAACATGCGAGTAACCAATGGATACTGAACAAAAGAAAGCTTGACTTTTGAATCAAGATTATAACATGAATCAAAAGTACATCTGAGGGTTTCAAGACCATGAACTATGTCCCAGGTTATCAAGTATTCTACTTTAAACCTTTAACAGTCATAAGACTATATGGACCTTACTTCTCGTACTTAGGGAGATCAGCCATTAGTACCATGTATATGCACAACATCTTGACATTATCGCGTAATATCATACCTCGCAACAGGGTTGTTCATCTCAGCTTTGACATTAGAGTCCGCACCAAAGGAGGTTTGGTTTGGATTGATCTCAAGGGTAATTTAGAGTTCAATAATAATCAACTAAGGATTAGTTGAATCAATAAGGATTCACTATTTATTCAAAGTTTTAATGCAATATTGAAATCAATATTCAAATTAAAGATTGAATCTCAACTCTATACAATTGAATGAACATTGTATAATAAGAGTAATACTTCAAAAGAGTTAGAACATTTCATTTGGAATCATGAACTTGAATGATTAAGCTCTTAACAATTTGAAATAAGAATATGAAGCTTGCTCAACAATAATAAAGTTTAAGAACTTACTCAATGAAAGTTTAGAAATAGAAAACTTGCTCAAAGAAAGTTTAGGGTTAGAAAACTTACCTCGTGCGTATATTACACGTTTACTATTCACGTTCCTCAATTTAATCCTACATACCATTTACATTCACAATACCAATTAATTATAATATAACTAGCATCATGAGTACATTCTCTTCCCACTAAACTCTAATTATGATTATTACAACATTAGTTCTCACACATTATTAGACTTCACGAACGACGAGTTAACTACGCATTCGACTCATCACGTAAGAACATCGTTGATATGTTAAGAATCCATTTTAACATCACATTACATGTTTAATACATTTTCGTGTTCATTGGATTAGGTTTAAATCATATCTTCTGGACATGAACATATAAATAAAAATTTTGGGCAATTACGCTAAGTAGGCGCTTGTAACGCCCATAGTTCAGAATCATTATTGCAATACGACCCCTAGAGATGTAGCTCTGTTGTTAAGCCTATGTACGAGCAATGCAAAGACACCATTTACACTTTGAAAGCAAAGCGTTGTTAAGTGGCGGCGGCGTGAAACAATCCTTCTAAGAGGCTTTACTGAAGTACTGCGATGCGCTTTACATTTCGGCAGATTCACGAAGAACACATAACATGGCCAAATTAGGCCAAAATTTCGCTCAAACAGCAAATTCAATATTACCCATGTGTTCTAAACTTTGTAGAAACATTATATAACATTTTTAACATGCTTTTAATAGCTTAAATCACATAAACAACTAAAATGGAACACATATTTTTCATGTTTTTGCTATTTTCCAAGTTTTGTCAATTTTCAGGAAATCATACATTACAGATTCGTTATAACACTGAATCAGTCAGTTTAAGTTTCGTTCTCTTTGTTTTACATGAATAAATATAATCAATTATCAATTCACCGATTAATATGTGATTTACACATAAATTTTCATACTTTTAAGCCATATTCATACATATTTATCTGTAAACTACAAAACTCAAATTAAAACACAATTACATGGATTAATTACTCTAAAACCGTTTATAAACATCATATAGTAGATTATACATGCATATTAACAATTACAAACAACTTTTCAACGATTTGGCCATAAAAAATCAATTATAGAGAACTAAAATTATGTTTTCACTGTAAACTCAAAACTCCAATTTAAAACATGATTTCATGGATTTGATTATTCTAAATCACATACAAGTCATGTAAAACGTGTTATAAACATATACAACATCATACATTCAATAATCATCCATAAAAATTCAATTACAGAGAGTCAAAATTGATTTTCATGAAAAACTTTTAAAAACATAAATTAAAACTTGGGATAAAGGGATTACCCTTGATTATCTACTTAAATTAGTAAGAGATGATAGGAAACTGTGATGCCCCCAAAAATAGGTATACATCACCCATCTTGGGTCGCCAGATATATGGTACAAAATACAAATACAAACTAATTATACAACAGTCGTGTAAAATACGACAAAACATATGCTGTGAGTTTTAATACAAATATTGTCATCTAGACAATATCCACACTCAATGGAATCCTCATTACATTTATTATTACACTATTTCACAGAATAGTGAGGACTACTAATGCACCATCTAGGACCATCACTCTGTTCCCCGACTAGCCCCAGCTACGTTTTCATTTCCTGAAGAGAACAATGAAAGTATAAGGGTGAGCTCAACTAGCCCAATGAGAAATATTATGACTAAGATAATGCGAATAAATTATCGTTAGCCTTCAACAAAGATGTTAAACCGATACAATATAACAAACATCAAGTTTAAGCTGCGGTGGAACGAGAATCCATTAGAAGAGTCAAGTAGAGAATAAAATCTACTATCTTCTATGATTTAAAAAGTTTTTCATTACTTTTATCGCTGAGACTCAGCTTAATAAATAATCCACATCATCAAATCATCCCCGCACTTTTAGTATCACGACCACGAATTATCCATGCACTACGGGCCAAAGATAATCATGTTTTCATCAACGGGCCTGATCATGCCATAAAATAATTCATCTTTGCACCCTTGGCCGAAGAGAATCCATAGCCATAATCATACCAAAAACTGTCCATCAACGCATTACGAGCCAATGAGGACTTTTTCCACATCATTTGTAACAATACAGTCATGATTATATCGAAATAATCCCTGGTCATAATCATACCAAGTCCATCTATGCACTACAAGCCACAGATGACTTTCAACATAATATAAACATGAGGATGATGAAATTGACAACGACATAATAATTCAATAAAACAAGTTCAAGAATTAATTTATCCAAGAACCAATAACGTCCAAATTGTCAACATGATACTTCTTTGTGGAGTAAAATTCAAGAATTCTCAGAAGAATATTTTCATGAAATGATATTGGATGAAGAGCAAATATCAAGGATATTCCACTAATTTCATGGAGTATAGAAGTCAAAACTTTAACCAACCGAGTATAATAAAGAATGGAATAACAAAAGAAATCACCGGGCATGCGATAGGCCGTCATAAAACAAAAGTTATTCCAATGCGAATAATAAATAACGGAACCGGTCATGCGTAAAGCACGTATACGATGTTCCAACAGAATGATAAAGAATGGAACTGTGTCGTGCGTAAACGCACGTATACATGATATTCCAAAAATAATAAATAATGGAACCAGGTCAGGCGTAATACGCACCGACACGATGTTCCAACAGAATAATAAAAAAATGGAATAACATAAGAATTTCACCATGTATGCCGTACTTCGCATAGACAGGTTATTCCAACATAATGATAAAGAATGGAATAACAGAAGAATTTCACCAAGTATAGGGCGTCACATGATACAAAGTTATTCCAATAGAATAATAAAGAATGGAATAATAGAAGTTCTCTTCATGAATACAAAAGAAATAATACCCCTTACGAGTACAACAAATAATATCCCTTACGAGTACAACAAATAATATCCCTTACGAGTACAACAAATAATATCCCTTTCGAGTACAACAAATAATATCCGTTACGAGTACAACAAATAATATCCCTTACCTTTGAAAGAAGAGTATTCCGACTGGTAGGGAGAGCATATACTCGAAGAAAACTTGCACTACACTCAAAGCTTTCTTAAACTCTAAAGAAATACGCTCAAGATTATAGAAGAAGAACTCTCTCTATAGTTTCTCTCTCTAGAGTTTCAAAGAATTAAAAGAAATAATGAAGGAATGAGCTTCTATTTATAGAAGAATGGACTACATAGTAACTAATTCATGAACAGTCCAGATTGATTTACTTTAAACGGACGGTCCAGATTTAAAACAAAATCTTTTAAATAAAATATAATATATTCTATTTATAATCTAATAAAATGAATAACTTTATAAAAGTATTACATTTTTATATAAAAAGATTTTACTATGCAAAATACTATCAGTACTATACAACACTATGCAGCACTATGCAACACTATACATAATAAAATATAATATATTATATTTATAGTCTAATAAAATAAATAACTTTATAAAAGTATTACATTTTATATAAAAAGATTTTACTATACAAAACACTATGCATAATAGAATATAATATATTCTATTTACGATCTAATAAAACGAATAACTTTATAAAATATTACATTTATATAAAAATCTTTTCTGCTTTTATTACATTAATAATACTAATAAAACAAAACCGAAAGTAACTTATCACGTAAGCATCAATAATCAACACCGCAGTGCTACTATGCAACAACGCGACATTCTTTGTTTCTTTTACTACCGAGTAGTTCAACAGTTTTAATCGTAAAACTTCCAATCGTTATTCTCATAAAAATATTTTTGTCATTTTCTCAATCGAGGCCATAATTCCGTTGTAGGGGTCCACCAATAATTATACTTGAGTCAAATACGGATATTCCCCGAACAAAAAGAATATTGCCCGACCAATCGAATATTATACAACAACTTGCATACTTTTCAAAATTTATAAATACTACCCACAACTATAACACTATCTCAAATTCACACCATAATATTCAAAAAAAATATTTTGAGAAAATTAAATCTTTATTCATAAAATCTGGGGTCTCACAATCTCCTTCATAAAATTTTGCCCTAGAAATTTATGTATGTACCTGGTATGCCGAAGAGGTGAGGATACCTTGACTTCATTTCAGATTCTAATTCTTAAGGTATAACCTTTGAGTGTTGAATACGATCCTTCTTATCCAAGATTTTAACACGTATCTCCTCATACGTTAAATCTTCTGCTATCTCGTCTAGTTCTAATTTAATAACGTGGTTCGGGTCATCCACATGTTTACGTAACATCGATACGTGAAAAGAAAATGTTATGAACACGCGACATACTTGGCGGTAAAATGAGTCTATAAGCCACAGTTCCTACTCGATCGAGGATTTTAAATGGGCCAATTAAATCGAGGGTTGAGATTTCCTCTCTTCGTCGATTCTTGCTTCTAGAATAACGCCATCTTGAACCTTCTTCTTTACATTCATCAGCTCTGAGTATGTAGCTTGAGCGGCTTTAACTTTATCGATTAAAGTCGATTATAATCGCGTATTAGTTATCTTCACGTGGGTTCGTATATTCGCACTTGTAACCGCATACAATCTTCTACTCAACGCGTCAGCTACCACGTTCGCACTTCCACGATGATATTGTATGGTACGATCGTAATCTTCAACAGCTCGAGCCAACGTCTTTGGCACATGTTACGTTCTTTTTAAGTAAAGAGATATTTGAGGGTTTTAGAAATGAGTTTTGTACTGGGGTCAATATAAAATTTGATTTCACGCTATAGGGGTA
This sequence comes from Panax quinquefolius, assembly GCA_020205615.1. NCBI lineage: Eukaryota > Viridiplantae > Streptophyta > Magnoliopsida > Apiales > Araliaceae > Panax > Panax quinquefolius. Next base: position 81,772,086 of record CM035170.1, on the reverse strand, counting down.
GGCTAAGAAGTCTTCAAGAATACGTCAGGAAATTTATTAACAATAGAAATATCATTCAAAACTGACGTATTTTTGTTTAGATCTGTGACGTGGGCTAAGAAAGCTTGACATCCATTTTTTAATAAACGAATAGCTTTATGGCTTGAGATGACCGTGATTGATTTTAATGGTTTGGTCGTTTGAATTCGTAAAATAGGTTGATTAGGAATATGAAAGCTAACAACCTTACGAAAACAATTAATTTTAGCATGATGAGTAGTTAACCAATCAATCCCTAGAATCACATCAAATGCAAGTATTTTCAATGAAATAAGATCAACAGGTAATGTGAGGGTACCGATTTGAACCAAACAAGACTTATAAATAGTGGATGTAATGAAGGTTTCTCCCAACGGAGTTTCTACAGATAAGTCAAAGTCTAATTTCTCCGGAGTCAAATTTAATCGTTGAGCACAAGTAGGAGAAATAAAAGAATGGGTAGAACTGGTATCAAATAAGGTATAGACTTCGCTAGAGTTTTTGATAAGCTTACTCGTGATGACCTCGTTCGGGTTCCTTGCTTTTTGGGAGGTAACTACAAACGCTCTCCCTTGTACTATCAGCTTTGACTTTTCTGGGACGGCCTTTGGTGCCTCCATCCTAGCTAAACTTATCTTTGGTGAACGATAAAATCAGGCTAGGTGACCTTCTCTTCCACAATTATAACATGCTTTGGATGGTATCACGCAGTTTGGACTGATGTGTCCCTCCCCTCCGCATTTGAAAGCATATGATGGGTGGTAGTTCTCCTTCCTTAACAACGGTCTTTGGTGCCGACGTCTTTCCATCATTGTTGAATCTCCTCTTCTTAAATGTCCATTCTTATTATTTTGGCCCTGATTACCACCGGCAAGTGGTTACCATTTCGCCCGTTGATTCCTCCACGCTTGTTGTCACCGCTCGATGATCGCTCTAATTGGTATTATCATTTTTCCGGCTGCTTTTTCTTGGTTTCATTGACTCGTTATCGCGCTCCACTAACTGAGCCCTATTTACAACATCTGAATACAAACACAGTTTATGAGAAATAAGATATTGACGTATCTCCGGCTTCAAACCTCTTAAAAACATCCGCGTCATTCTCTCTTCATTATCAACTAAGTGGGACGCAAACCGGGACAACTCGGCAAACTTGGCTTCGTACTGCGACACGGTCATGTTATTATGCTCCAGCTTGATGAACCCTACCTCTTTCATGTGATGAATACTTTTGGAAAAGTATTTGTCGTTGAATAGTTCTTGGAACTTCTCCCAAGACATCTTTAGTGCGGCAGGTTGAGTACATTTTACTGATTCCCACCAGTAATCTGCCTCTCCTCATAACATAAAGATGGCAAATGGCACCTTTTGCTCCTCGGAGCATCCCAAGACATCAAATATCTTGGTGATCTGCTTTATCCATGCTTCCGCCTTAAGTGATTTTGGCTCTCCAATAAACTCCGGTGGTCCCAGCTCGTTGAACTGTTTAGCGGTGACCGTCCGAGAGTTTCCAGTGTTTCCACCTGTATTTTAGATAAGAGCCGCTCTTGCCTGATGTTGCATGAATTATATAAAACCTCTGAACTTTCCATCTTTCGTCATCTGGTCAGTGTTGTTGTTTGCCTAAGGATTGTCGCCTTCCTAATGTACATTATCCTGATTATTGATCTGTGGAGACTCAACGGTCTCTCGTGCTCCATTGCTATTCTCAACATTCTCGGATGTCATTTTCGAATCATCGCCACAAAACAAAGGTTAATTAACATATAACATATTATCCCTATACTCTGACCAACCAATTAAATACCAAATAAACTTAGGTAGGTCATACTAGCGAAGGAATTCCCCGTCTCTCCCCTCCTAGTTCTAGTCTCACATCTTAGCCAGGGATCATATCCCTAAGCTTTGATACCAACTGTGACACCCTCAAAAATAGGTATACATCATCCATCTTGGGTTGCCAGATACATGGTACAAAATACAAATACAAACTAATTATACAACAGTCGTGTAAAATACGATAAAACATATGCTGTGAGTTTTAATACAAATATTGTCATCTAGACAATATCCACACTCAATGGAGTCCTCATTACATTTATTATTACACTACTTCACAGAATAGTGAGGACTACTAATGCACCATCTAGGACCATCACTCGTTCCCCGACTAGCTTTCAACTACGTTCTCATTTCAAGAAGAAACAATGAAAGCAAAAGGGTGAGCTCAACTAACCCAGTAAGAAATATTATGACTAAGATAATGTAGAATAAATTATCGTTAGCCTTCAACAGTGTTAAACTGATACAATATAACAAACATCAAGTTTAACTGCGCAGTGAACCAAAGAATCCATTAGAAGAGTCAAGTAGAGAATAAAATCTACTATCTTTTATGATTTAAAAGATTTTTCATAACTTTTATCGCCGAGACTCGACAATAAATAATCCACATCATCAAATCATCCACCTCAGACTACGAAGCCAAGGATATTCTTTAGTATCACGACCACGAATTATCCATGCACTACTGAAGCTAAAGATCATCATGTTTTCATCAACGGTCCCGATCATGCCAAAATAATTCATCTTTGCACCCTTGGCCGAAGAGAATCCATAGCCATAATCATACCAAAAAATGTCCATCAATGCATTACGGGCCAATGAGGACTTTTTCCACATCATTTGTAACATTACAGTCATGATTATACCGAAATAATCCCTGGTCATAATCATACCAAGTCCATCTATGCACTACAGGCCACCGATGACTTTCAACATAATATAAACATGAGGATGTTGACAATGACAACGACATAATAATTCAATAAAACAAGTTCAAGAATTAATTTATCCAGGAACCAATAACGTCCAAATTGTCAACATGATACTGCTTTGTGGAGTAAAATTCAAGAATGCTTAGAAGAATATTTCCATGAAAAGATACTGGATGAAGCGCAAATATCAAGGATATTCCACTAATTTCATGGAGTATAGAAGTCAAAACTTTAACCAACTAAGTATAATAAATAATGGAATAACAAAAGAAATCACTAGGCATGCGATAGACCTCACAAACAGGTTATTCCAACAGAATAATAAATAACGGAACCAGGTCATGCATAAAGCACAGATAGGATGTTCCAACAGAATGATAAAGAACGGAACCAGGTCATGCATAAACGCATGCATATACGGAATGATATTCAAATGAATAATAAATAATGGAACTAGGTCAAGCGTAATACGCACCGGCGAGGATGTTCCAATGAATAATAAAAATGGAATAACGGTAAGAATTTCACCATGTATGCGGTACTTAGCATATGCAGAGTATTCCAACATAATGATAAAGAATGGAATAATGAAGAATTTCACCATGTATGCGGTGCTTGCGTAGACAAAGTTATTCCAACATAATGATAAAGAATGGAATAATAGAAGAATTTCACCAAGTATAGGGTAGCTTGCGTATCTGAGTTATTCCAATGTAATAATAAAGAATGGAATAATAGAAGTTCTCTTCATGAATAATCAAAAAAATAATACCCCTTACGAGTACAACAAATAATATCCCTTTCGAGTACAACAAATAATATCCCTTACGAGTACAACAAATAATATCCCTTACCTTTGAAAGAAGAGTATTCCGATTGGTAGGGCGAGCATATACTCGAAGAAAACTTGCACTACACTCAAAGCTTTCTTAAACTCTAAAGAAATACGCTCAAGATTATAGAAGAAGACCTCTCTCTATAGTTTCTCTCTCTGTAGTTTAAAAGAATTCGTGAAATAATAAAGGAATGAGCTTCTATTTATAGAAGAATGGACCGCATATAACTAATTCATGAACTAGTCCAGATTGATTTACTTTAAACCGGATGGTCCAGATTTAAAACAAAATCTTTTAAATAAAATATAATATATTCTATTTATAATCTAATAAAAAGAATAACTTTATAAAAGTATTCATTTTTTATATAAAAAGATTTTACTATGCAAAATACTATGCAGTACTATCTACAACTATGCGAGGCACTATGCACACTATACATAATAAAATATAATATATTCTATTTATAGTCTAATAAAACAAATAACTTTATAAAAGTATTCTATTTTATATAAAAAGATTTTACTATACAAAACACTATGCATAATAGAATATAATATATTCTATTTATAGTCTAATAAAATGAATAACTTTATAAAAGTATTCTATTTTATATAAAAAGCTTTTCTATTTTATTACATTAATAAAACTAATAAAACAAAACTGAGTGACTTATCATGCAAGCATCAATAATCAACACCGTGTGCTACAATGCAACCACGCGTATTACTATACTTTTACTACCGAGTAGTTCAACAGGTTTAACGGTAAAACATCCGCCGTTATTCTCATAAAAATATTTTTGTCGTTTTCTCAATCAGACAATAATTTCGTTGTGGGGTCCACCAATGATTGTACCGTCGTACGGATATTCCCCGACAGAAAGAATATTCCCCGACCAATCGAATATTATACAACAACTTGCATATTTTTCAAAAATACTACCCACAACTATAACACTATCTCAAATTCACACCATAATATTCAAAAAAAAAATATTTCGAGAAAATTAAATCTTTATTCATAAAATCTGGGGTCTCATAGAAACCCTCTCTTGATTCTCCAAAACTTCTTCCTCAATATCAATTTCTCTCAAAATTCTCTCTTTCCCCTCTGTATTGTATTCTCAAACTTAACCAAATGAACTGGCATATAATATGTATATTATAACCGAGATCGTCCCATGGGTAGCGATTAAGCCGCACAAGATGGGTTTTTAATCGCTCCCCATGTCCTCAAGGCCATGTTTAGCTAGCTTATTAAATTCCCTTTCTAATTTATTTTAATTAACTTATTTATTATATAGTTTATTTATCACACCATAATTAATTAAATAAAATTATTTAAATTCAATTAAATTTAAGGCTTTATTACTCATTAAATCAAATTTTAACATAACTAAAATCCTCATTTATTAATTATAACAAATCAATAAATATCTAATTAATTATTTAATTTAATTAATTAGAATAACATTAAAATTATTTAACAACTCATTTAATTTAAATATCCCAATTAAATTCACACTTTGAACTATAAAATTATTCCACATTAATTTAATCAATGTAACACATTTAATTAAATTAATCTACCACAATTCCAGCAAATATTTATTTAACTCAATAAATAAATTGGCAAAATATTTATTTAATTCAATAAATATTTAAAAACTAATTATAAAAGTCTCGTTCGTCACACAAAAGGCCTATCACCAAGCGCCGCAACGCCTTACTCTCCCCAACCTACTGCTAACTTACTCCTCGGCGCACCAGTTTATTCTTGGTCTCGCGCCGCATCTCTTCGGCAAATTCTAGTATTAAGAGACATCACCGCAGTGCCTCACAAAGAAGAAAACATGGCACCGCAACACCGGTAGCGAAATTTCGTTTTTTTAAAAACACTTAAAACTCTGCAGCCAAGGCTATATCAGCCTTTTCTCTTGACAGCTCTCAGCGCCTAGCCGAGCACTTATTTCCCCAAGCCCTAACTTTCGACCTGAGAATACATCCTTGACCAAATTGAACCCCGTCCGATTTCTCACATTATAGATTGATCACACAATAGTGGCTATCAAGCTAGGATCCAAAATGTGAAGGTATTTGGGATATCAATTCTTCTCCACGAAAAATTTAGTTTAACTTGAACTTTGAGTTGTAATTCATATTGGATTTGAGGATTGTTTTTCCAACTGTTTATCTGTGTGATTGATTTCCACTGAGGGAAATTGGGTTACAGGGCATTCAAGCAAGCTTTGTCAAAGTGAAGTTAGGAAGCAGCACACAAGGTGTTTGACAAATTGCCTGAGTGAACTTTTGAGTTGTTTTGGGCAAATTTTGTTGGGATTATTGTTAGGATTTCTTTGCCACTTAGAGGCTTGCATATTAGCTTGTGAGTTTGGGTTCATTTTGATAGTTCGATAAAGCTAAGTTAAGGAGGAATTTGTTAGGTTTCCTTGGGCACACTTGGGCAGTCTCCTTGACATTGGTTTAGGTTTGCATTCATCATCGATATTGATTTGAGTTTGGCATTATTAGACTGCAACAAGCAACAACTCTGCTATGGCATTACAACGATAGTGAATCGAGGGTAGTTCATCCTTATCGGCGCAGAAATGGGACCAGGACAAATTTGTTACCGCAAAGGCTTGGAACATATACAACTCAATCATCCTTAGCAAGAGCATGGTGCTGGAGAGAGGTCTTCGGCCGGACTGAGGAAAGACGACGAAATATAGGCAATGATAATTAACAAGAAATGGGTCTATTTCACATTACCGTTAGAGAATGTCGTCATAGCATTGGTCCATAAATTCTACACAATTCTATCACTAAGGGACCTGTTAAGGTCACATTCGAGGAAAGAAAGTGGCCTATGAACGGGTGACGATCAATGCCTATTTCCAATTACCAGTCCACGATAAGGACTACCTCGACAATGAATTTTTTTAATAAAACTTGGACGACATCATCAGCCGCCTCTGCAAACCTGGGACAAGCTGGAAAATAAACCAATACACGGGGGAGAGGACAAGTTTCCCCCAGGCGGCGTTCAGCAAGTATGACAAGGCTTGGTATAGCATCATATATGCCAACATCATGCCCACCCACCACCTCAGTGATGTAACCAAGGAACATGCTATACTTCTCTTTGCTATCGTCACAGGGTTGAAAGTGGATATTGGCATCACCATCTAAGACTCCATTCTAAAGGCCATTAAAGGTAGTTCATCAGGAGGGCTCCCACGCCCTTCTCTGATCACCCAGCAATGTAAAAGGGCACGGGTTCAGTGGCGTACAGAGGAGATGAAAGACTTTTCCATGACGACCATAGATCACGCCCTCATCCAGCGCCGTGGAGTCTGGGACAAAGCTGATTCTCACCCCCGCAGTGAAGTGTACTTGCCTTTAAACAACCCGGGTCAAATCCCGAGTTTGGAATAAATCTCTGGTAAAATCCCAAGTCCGAATCGAATCAAATCCATCAAAATAAGGCCTCAAACTACTGGCCCAATAGTATCTTCTTGGGTCATCTTAGCCCACCATAGGCTCCCAAAAGGTCATGACTTGAATGTACTATTACTAGTAACTTATTTCCTTATATGCATACAAATTTTTCCCCTATCTTTCGATGTGGAACTGGGGTGTTACAAACTCCCCCAGTTAAATATCTGACGTCCTGTCAGAACTAATCACACACACCGCCTAAAGATCTTTGCCTCTCTAGCTATTGTGGGATAATACCGGCTAGCTTCGTGTCCCCACCTCCCCACCTCCCCACCTCAGGACCTCCATCTCTCCATTGTGGGATAATACCACCAGCCTTTATGTCCCCACCTCCGGCAACCCGATCGGATGACCCGACCTGAGCTTTCGAGAGTCAGCTTTGATACCATATGAAATAACCCGGGTCAAATCCTGAGTCTGGAACAAATCTCAGGTTAAATCCCAAGTCCGAATCGAATCAAATCCATCAAAATAAGGCCTCAAACTACTGGCCCAATAGTATTTTCTTGGGTCATCTTAGCCCACCATAGGCTCCCAAAAGGTCATGACTTGAAGGTACTATTGGTAGTAACTTATTTCCTTATATGCAGACAAATTTTTCCCCTATCTTTCGATGTGGGACTGGGGTGTTACATGCCTGATACTCAGTCGCCACCTTCTGAGGCTGGTCCCTTGGCTCAGACTCCCAAGCTTGGTGCTTCGTCTTCTGTTTCACTGGAAAAAATCCTGGTATCTCTGAACCTTCTGCATAATGAGTCTAAGAAGATCACCATGAGGATCAACACAATTTGCTAGAGGCATGATATCTTCACACAGTATTATGTTGAGTTTGCAACCACATTGGCAAACATCTACTCACAGTTCAACGGAGATGATCCTGAGTCAGTACCATTCCATTTCCCCCAGATGCCTATGTTCCCTCCATATCCACCACAATCTTCTGAGGCAGATGGCGAAGACCAAGGCTACTAAGAAGGCCACGGAGGCGGGGACGAGTGATTGGATCCCCACGGTAAGCCCTCACACACTTATTCTTGCATTACTGGCCAATGAGGGCATTGCCCATTTCAAGTTTGGGGGGAGATTTCATTTCATTTATATATATATATATATATATATATATATATATATATATATATGGAGAGCTCTAAGCGAACCTTAAAAAACCAACCAAAGAGCGGTCGTGCGTCTTTGGTGTCTATATGCATGGCGACGGTCGAACTGTCGCCATAGACACCAAAGACGCACTTAAATCTTTGGTTCGCTTCTTTAAGGTTCGCTTTAGAACCTTCCAGATATATATATCTGATCAGATCAAGAGCATTCTCCTTAAATAGCATTCCTCCTTAAATAGCATTCTTTTATTAAAACTACGTCGTTTTGGAGGGACGCGGTGGCATTTTTGTAAATACAATGCCACCGCGTATTTACAAAAATGCCACCGCGTCCCTCCAAAACGATGTAGTTTTAATAAAAGAATGCTATTTAAAGAGGAATGCTATTTAAGGAGAATGCTCTTGATCTCATCAGATATATATATAGGATTCCATCCACAACAAATCGGTTGTTGGGGAGCAACCCATTTTATCCACCGCCATGTTGTCACTTCAATTCTTATCAATTTTTATTTTTTTTTATAAGCCGCTACAACCTGTAGCGGCTGGGCCAAAAATGGGTTGCTCCCAACATCCGGTTGCTGTGGATGGAATCCCATATATATATATATATATATATATATATATATGAGACGTTATGTATGAACTGTAGTTTGACATCTTTTGGGCTTTTGTAGCCTCAAACTTATTATATTTTGGTTTTATTATGTATGGATGCATGAACTGTGACACCCCCAAATACGGGTACTTCAATCCCACAGATTTGGTGTTCACTGTCCTATTAAATCATAATTAACTACCCATAAACAAAGGATATAAACTTGCATGGTTAAACAATAGAACTTCCATTAAAGGGTTACACAATCTCAAAATAAATCCCAGGTCATCTAACCTTTATTATTACATTATACCGGAAAAATATAATATAAACATAACCAAGTCTATTACACAAGCTTTATAAATAATTGGTAAATTAAACGTCATCTAATCGAGCATTATGCCTTTGCCTTTACTTGTAGAAAGCTCTTCCGACTTCTTAACTCCATCTGCATTATTTTGTGCAAGAGTGAGCAAACAATTGCCCAAAAGAAGGATAATATAAAACAACATTCTATGAATGACAATTAATTAAGCTTTCAATTGTAAAGTATTTTTACCAGAAACAATAAGTTCTACTTTGAATATTGTGAGTTGTTGGTCGAAAAACCGATCACTAAACACGCGTAAGTATACGCGGTCTAACAAGTAATACAGTGATAAGTATAGTGTCGTACCCACGAGGAACTAACACTAATATTTACCAAGCACCGACTTTGTATCGCTAAAGTCCTATTCGAACAACAATAAATGGAAGTGTGATAAATCTAGTTATAACTAATTATCACAGCAAGTAAATGGATAACGAATGATACTACAAGGAAATGCAAGCTAAGGTCACAACTTCACCCCCACACAGGCATTCTGTTGAACACCTGGCATGCTATGCTTCATCAAACTAGCTACCCTTCTCTCTTTGGTCTTAATGGTCACGACAATTTGTCGACCGAGAACACACAAGTGGTCATACACCTCTGTCGAGGTATGCACGAACATATCCTCTCCAGATCCACCCGAAAGGGAATAAAATAGAAAAGAACGTCCAAGCTAGATACAATCCTACACATGTCTATGCGAATTAATCTAACAAGGATTTAGGCATAAGTTCTCAATTAGGTCGCACGTGGCACACAGATATATATTTATTCTACGCATAACTTATGCTGTCAAAACCCACAATCACATGCTAATATATTTAGGTGTAAATCTACAATCCTTCTGTTGATATCATATAGATTACCAAAATCATCACTAATGTCTTAGCGAGAATCATTAAGCATGAATATATTAAACCAAATCATATGGTGCCAACCAAAGAGATAAGACATTCAACTTAAATAACAAAGGGTTCCATTATAACCTTAGAGCCAATATTCAGTTCATAACTATTGAATAAAATATAAGTAGCAATAAAGACAACATTTCTATATTACAAAATTAGAGGAAATAAATGGATAAGAATAAACTCTGTCGAGGCTCTTCAGTCTCCAAGCATTTTGCTCCTCACAAGCTTTCTAATTTGTGTAGCTCACTGCTCTTGATGCTCCAAGGAAATCCAAACTTCTCCCTAAACTACCTAATCTATATTTATAGACATTATCTAAGAACTGGAGAGAGAAAATACAAAAAAAGGAGAGAGAACTAAACTATTCTATATTAATATATCCTACTCTATTTCTCCATATCGTATTACAGAGGCTGGGCATAATATATATCAGTTTCCTTCCTCTGCTAGGTCAAACCAAGCCCCTCTCTGTCTGGGCACCGGAGCTCGTGCTGCGGCGCGATCAATAGACCTATGGGTGGCGTTGTGGCGCCACATATGCAGGAAAAACACCGGAGCTCGCGCTACATCGCGAGACCATAAAGGATTAGTGGCGTTGCGGCACTAATGTGATGTCAGCAAGGACCAGGAGGTGGCGCCGCGGTGCGAGCTATAGGCTAGGCTTTGGCACCGCATCGCGGCTACATGTAAAATGACTGTTTTCCCCTGAAAGCATGGAAAACACATGTAAAGCCTTGCAATACGTCGATTAAGCATAATAACACTATAATTATATAAAAATATATCAAATCTACGAAGATCAAGCAACTATTTAAACCATAAAGTATCCAATTCGCGGGTATAAATCACACTCATCAAATACCCCCAAACTTAAGTCTTTGCTTGTCCTTGAGCAAACTATCTAACACAACACTAACCCTAGTAAAACACACGTGAACGAAAAAAATAAAACAGTATACTAGTATCATGGCTTCTAAGCTCGATCAAAGCTACTCCCAGAGAATAGGGCAAACACATATATGAATAAGGGTTCATTCGATTTCAAGCATAAGACTGTATTTGATCCATTCTATGTGTGTGTGTGGAGACCAATCGTCCTAACTAATCATAGCTCAAATAAGTTCGCACATTCGATTGTTAATACCAATAAGCAAACTCCGTAACTTAAACATTCAACAAGCATTAAGAATAAGACGTAAGTGCAGGATAAAATCAAAAGACTCTAGCATGAAAATAGTAAAATCTGACTCGGACAGTCCTTAATTACCTTAGGCTATTCAGAACTACCCATTAATGAGCTTTTGATCAATGACTCCCAAGCTAGACGACTTTAGGGCACTAGGTGTAGAACACCCCTATGAATTTAATAACTCGAGCAGTAAAGGCCACGTAATCAACATAAGCCAACTGAGACTTTACAACAAAAACTAAAGATTATTCGGCGAGTGCATTTTATGCTCCATCTCAACATCGATCTTGCGCTTATGGGCGATTGCATTTTACGCTCCATCTCGACCCACCGCAAAACTTTTGACATTAAATCTTCTTTTCTTTTTATTCTCATTTCATTCATTCATTTTTTTTATGTCAACATGTCAGAATCCAAGATCCAAAACTGTATAAACGTCTAAGTCTTTTATTACCTTGTAAAAAATAAAAGTTTATAGGAGTGAACAAACTCTCAAAGCAATAAACACGCGAACTAAATTCAAAAAATAACTAGTTAACACAGTTGGTCAGTGCTTGCTAAGAAGGATAGATCAATACCAGTCTAAACTTATCGATTGAACAACCCCTAGCTCAAACATATATTTGGTGCGCCTCTAAGAGATAAACATAATTATTTTGCGCTTGTCATCAGCCACAATCAAAAATTAATGATAAATATAACACCCTTGCTAAATAGCAGCTCAAAATAGGGTAAAAAAAGCCATTCAAATGGCACAAGCATCTAAATCTGTATAAGCCCCAAAAAGATGGCTATAAACCACAAACATGCTAATAATAATCCAAGCATTAATAAATAAAAACCAAAAACAATTCATGGCATCCATAATAATAAAAATCCAAAACATAATCCCGCAGTTCAAAACGACTACACCACAATACTGAAAAAAAAAATATAACAAAGTACTACATATGGCAACCTAATCATGGCAGTAGACAGAAATAAACAGATAATAGCCAAAACACCCCTAAACTTAAGGTGAGCAATGCCCTCATTGCTAAACATATATCAATCGATACAAGAGGGCTTCCTTGAAGATCGCTCACTCAGCAGCGGTATCGTCCTCATCAGCTTTGGCAGCCGGTGATGGTGGAGGGTAGGGTGGGAAGACAGGAGGCTCATAGAACTAGAATGGTGTGAACTCAGCATCCTCGCCACTATACACGGTGTATATGCTCTGCATCGTGTTGACCAGCTCAGCCTGGTATTGAATTACAATGTCCTTCCTCTGGGCCATTGCTGCAATGTGCCTTTGCTGCCTCAGCACCTCGGCGTCGTGCTTCTGATGCAACAAGGTGAGAGATGCCATGATATCTACCAGTAGTCCCTGTGAAGCTGGGTCTGCGTCTGGTGGCTACGAGGGCTCTGGCTCTGCTATAGGAGGTGGCACTGTAGGTGGCCCGTAGCCTTCGCCTCTAACATGAGACTCTACCCCATCCCACACATTTAAGCATGAGATTGTCTAATGGTCAATGACGGACATAGGCGGCAGAGCTATCTCTTCTGGCCCCTAATGGATACATGCCTTCTTTCACAACCGGGTGATCATGGATGGATGTGGGAGTCCCGCAGTGATGGTGCTCTTGATTGCCTTCATGATGGACTCGTGTATTAGAACACCGATGTCCACGTTCAGGCCCGTGACAATAGCAAACAAGAGGATTGCTCTATCCTTAGTCACGTCGCTCAGGTGACGGGTCGGAATCATGTTAGCACATATGAAGCTGAACCACGCCTTCCCATAGCAACTGAGCGCTGAAGTCAGGAAACTGGTCTTTTCACCCATGTAGTCATTCTTCTTCCATGTAGTCCCAGGCTTGCAGAGCCTCCTAATGATATCCTCGAGGTCATAGCTGCAGAGTCCCGGCTCCATATAATCCTCGCCCTCATAGTTGGGTGTGGTGAACAGTGTGTTGATAGCTTGGCTTCCAAAAGCCACTGATTTCCCCCTGACTTGGACATAGAATTCCCGAACCACAGAAATGATTGTCGATTCGGGTGACCTTGTGAAGTGGATCCATTGGCGTCCCAAAATCATGGCCACCAACTCGCCATCCTTTTTGTTCGGCCTCAAACCCCGCCAGAATCAAATTTCGCATGGCAAAAGAGTTATTGTACCTTTTCAAGGCCTCTTCACTGATGAACTTGGTGTTGTCTCAAGCCATTGGTACTGTGGACGAGGACCCGCCGACACTAAGGCGTTGTCTTTTTTATGCCATGTAAAAACTTTAAGCAATTGGTATGAACACAAGTAGAAAACCAAATTCAATACTCCCCCAAAATTATGCTCGAATACCCCCAACAATTCCAATGCTAAACAGCCCCAAACAGTATACTTTTTCTCTCAGGCAATTTCTCAAACACCGTGCGTACATTTTGAAAACCAAACTAGATAGCCCTATGTTTGTTGATGCTCTAACCAGATTTCCTCTAGTGGAAATCACACAAATAAAAAACAAGAATTTCACAAATACCACAATTAAACCAAAAATATATCTGCTTGAATGAAATCCAACAAAAATACCTTGAGTTGACAAACCTACGTGAAAAACCCAAAGTGAGAAATCGTGTGGGCTCGAACTCTGACAAGTAAATTGATGGAGGCTTTTGGTTTGTGATGGTGGTTTGAGATGAACAATTGATCACGACTGGGATTTTATGGGAGGGTCAAAATTCAGGGTCGCTTAGCGCCAGTGATGTTAATGGTATGCCGCGACGAAAGCAATCCTTCTTTGTTTAAGTATTTGCTACCGCAAATTAGTAGTGGTTTGGGCTCACGTTTGGCCCATGCAGCGTGACGACCTTTGTTCCGGGCTATTCTACAAATGAAGTGAAGTGTAGCATGCTTAATAAATATGCGGCCATGGCAAGCGACTCTTGCAGTCTGTAATATCTGCACTGCAAAGACCGACCTTCAATACTTGTTTTTCCTACCTATTTTCTGTACATGCAAAGACAAGGATAAAAACTACACTACAAAGTCAAACATACATTAATAACAACCACATAAAAATTATTGTAACTCTACAATTATATATACAATACATTATAACAAACATGCTGCCTGTAGATGATAGTCACAAAAACATTAATACCCAATCTGACAGCTATATAATCAACTAAAGCGAAAAGAGACAAAGTATGCTAGACATAAATAAGGAAAACAGAGAAAATTGATACTGAGATGGGGGTGCCTCCCCACCAAGCACTTATTTTAAAGTCACCAGCTTGACTGTATCGATGCCGCTCAATCCGGCTCATAAGCAAAAATAACTATTTCATGCCGCCTATTCGTCAATTCCTTTAAATTTTTGGCAGACATGGGTGGTTGATCATCCCCATTTTCTTCACCCATCGGAACGAAGAATCTTTCACCGCTGGAATTATCCACTAATTCGCCTTTGTCATCAAGTTGAAAGCGTTCTTTGTGCTCTATTGGGCCCTCTAGGGTTTTCATAGTTGTGAGCGTGGTTTCTGGTTGTTGATCAGTCTTGACTATACAACCACTGTTGGTCCTCTCGTCTTCTAGTTCAACCTCCGTAGGTTGGTCAATTTGTACCTTGACATTGCCCTCAACAACTTGGTGAGACTCATCGCCTTATCCTCGCGTATCCATCGTGCACTGCTCTACTACTTCATCGTTGAACTCAATTATGACCGGTAGAAAGTTTGGCGGTGGATTTGTAATGGCATTGATGAGTTGCCCCAATTGACTTTCGAGGTTCTGCAATGCAGCTTCTTGGTTTGTCATCCGAACCTCATTTCTCTCAATAAAGTTGATGAGAAGCTCTTTAAGCCTGTTCTCTTCTTCTTGTGTTGAGTACTCAGGAAAGCTCTCATTGGGTCGAGACGTCAAGTCATATTGCAGCGGAGACTGAAATTCAACTTAATTCAGATAGGAGTAATTTGGATCATGATATTGCTCTTGACTGTAGTCCCAAGAGTTTGGATAACCCTGGCAGTTTAGATTATAGGAGATCGGTTCAATGTCAGCTCATTCCCGACAATAGGCATTCTGAGTGAACTGACACTCAAGATTGTCAGAAAACCTCAAGACATTTGCAATTTGAACTTGCAATTGCTCAAGTCCTTCTTCCGAGATTGGTTGTGTCATCCTCTCGTAAGGCCATTGATAAAATGATCATCCATAATCTATAAACTTAAAAACAAAAGAAAGATCAAACAAATAAAAGAAATATATATATATATATACGTTCAAATTAAGACTATATTGATTTAAATCAATATTGGACAATATTAGAATAATAGTTCCCCGACAATGGGGCCAAAAACTTGTTGGTCGGAAAATCGATCACGCACAAGTATACGCTGTCTAACAAGTAATACAGTAATAAGTAGAGTGTCGTACCCACGAGGAACTATCACTAATATTTACCAAGTACCAACTTTGTATTGCTAAAGTCTTATTCGAACATCAATAAATGGAAGTGTGACAAATCTAGTTATAACTATTTATCAAAGCAAATAAATGGATAACGAATGGTACTCGAAGGAAATACAATCTAAGGTCACAACTTCACCCCACATAGGCATTCTGTCGAACACCTAGCGTGCTATGCTTCATCAAATTAGCTACCCTTCTCTCTTTGGTCTTAATGGTCACAACAATTTATCGACTGAGAACACACATATGCTCACACACCTCTGTCGAGGTATGCACAAACATATCCTCACCAGTTCCACCTGAAAGGGAATAGAACAGAAAAGAACGTCCAAACTAGATACAATCCTACACGTCATGCGAATTAATCTAACAAGGATTTAGGCATAAATTCTCAATTAGGTCGCACATGGTGCACAGATATATGTCTATTCTACGCACAACTTATGCAGTCGAAACCCACAATCACATGCCAATATATTTAGGTGTAAATCTACAATCCTTCTGGCGATATCATATAGATTACCAAAATCATCACTAATGTCTTAGCGAGAATCATTAAGCATGAATATATTAAACCAAATCATATGGTGTCAACCAAAGAGATAAGGCAGTCAATTTAAATAACAAAGGGTTCCATTATAACCTTAGAGCCAATATTCAGTTCATAGCTATTGAACAAAATATAAGTAGCAATAAAGAAAACATTTCTAGATTACAAAATCAGAGGAAATAAATGGATATGAATAAACTCTATCGAGGCTCTTTAGTCTCCAAGCATTTCGTTCCTCTCAAGATTTCCAATCTGTGTAGCTCACTACTCTTGATGCTCCAAGGAAATCCATACTTCTCCCTAAACTACATATTCTATATTTATAGACATTATCTAAGAACTAGAGATAAAAAATACAAAAAGGAGAGAGAACTAAGCTATTCTATATTAATCTATCCTAATATATCTCTCCATGTCATATTATAGAGGTTGGGCATAATATATATCAGTTTCCTTCCTCTACTAGGTTAATCCAAGCCCCTCTATGTCTGGGCACCAGAGCTAGCTATGCTGCCGCCAGAGGCAATAGACCTACTGGGTGGCAACTGCTGATTACCACGTGTGTAGAAAAACATCAAGCTTCAGCATGACAACACATGAGACCATAAAGGATTAGTGGCGCTACGCCGAAGGTGACGCCGGCGGACCGTAAGGTGGCGCCACAACATTTAGCTATAGGCTAGGCTTTGGCGCATGGCTGACTTACATGTAAAATGACTGTTTTACCCCTGAAAGTATGGAAAACACCTGTAAAGCCCTGTAATATGTCGGTTAAGCATAATAACACTATAATCATATAAAACTATATCAAATCTATGAAGATCAGACAACTATTTAAGCTATAAAGTATCTGATTCGCGGGTATAAATCTCATTCATCATGAGTTCAAAGGAATAATGAACTTCAAAATCAACTAACAGATATCAATATCAAAGGAGTACACTAAGGGTCATAAGACCACAAACTGTTTTCTAGGTTTTCAAGTATTTCTACTTTAAAATTTAATAGTCTAAAAGACCATAATCATCTTCTATGTCCTAGGTTAATAAGTGTTTCTACTGTAACCTTTAACGGTCTAAACGACTATGTGGACCATCATCTCGTACTCCAGGTGATCATCCCTTTGTACTATGTATTGCGCAAACATTTTAACGCTACTGCGTATCTCTAAAATAATCTCCTGATATAGGGTTGTTCATCTGAGCTTAGATCATTAGGTTCCGTACCAAAGGAAGTTTGGTTTGGAATTAACTACAAAAGAATTCTAAATCTTTAGAATGCTCATCAACTAAGTATTGGTTGAATCAAATAGGGATCAATAACTACTCAAAAATTCGATTACAATATCATCATGAACAAAGTATAACCACGAACCAATAAGAGATAAAGTCTTAATGGGTTATAAATGAACAAGTGTTAATTATCGAGTACATACTTTCAAAACTGTAAAGGTACATAAACAAACCAAAGGAAGTTTGGTTTGGATTGACTTTAAGGGTAATTTAGTTTATAGAGCATTCATCAACTAAGGATTAGTTGAATCAATAAAAGGATCGCTAGTCAACTAAGAGTTCGGTACTGTGACGAATGAGATTTTGTATTTTAAATTTGAATATTTATTGAATTAAATAATATAAAAAATTTGATGATTTAATTATTGGATTAAATAATTAATTGATGAATTGTGGTAGATTAATTTCATTATATGTGTTACATTGATTAAATTAATGTGGAGAATTTTATTATTCAAAGTATGTTATTTAATTGAGCTTATTTGATTAAATAAATTATTTAATAAGCATAATGTTATTTTAATCAATTTAATAATTAATTAGAGATTTAAGGAATTGACATAATTAATAAATGAGAATTTAATTATGTGACTATGTGAATTAATGAGAAATTATTATATTTTATTTAGATTAAATTAAATAAGATATTTGATAAATTGCTTAAGTGGGTGTGACATTATTAAACTATATAATAAAGGATTAATTAAATTAAATGGAAAGAACCTTCTAAATGCTAGCCAAACAAGTCCCTAATGGGAGTTGGGCAGTTAACCCATGAAGGGGATTAACTGACGACAATGTTGTCAATTATTATGCGCATCAGTCTTATTTTTCTTACGTATGTTATTTTCTGAAACAAAAACTTGAGAGTCCAAAGAGAATTCAGAGAAAATTTAGAGAGAAATTATGAGATTAAAGAAGAATTTGAAAGGGATTTCATCTTCTTCTAATCTACAGTCACCAGCAGCAGGGTAATTTCTTCAACCAAAACTTTAATTACGTTCTTATATTTTTGTGAAAAAATATCTCTAAGTCCTCTATGATTAAAGAGATTTGCAATTGATGAGTATATGATGTGATATATATGTTAGTATATGTTTATAATATGTGTATATCATATATTCATGTGTTTAAAGTAATTGATTTCATGTAATCATGCTAAAATCAGAGTTTTCCATTAATAAGTGTTTTGAGTTCTCTGTAAAACAAAAATTGAGTGATCAATGCATGAATTGTTGTTTAAATTGAAATGTAACAGTAGATTATGTTAGCACGTGTCAAAATGAAGAAAACAAACTTTGAACGGACATATTCGGTATTATAACGAAACCGTAATGACAAATTTCATGTTTTATCTTCAAAACTTTCAAAAACACCAAGAATAGTGAAATTATATGATTTGATTCGTTTTAAGTTGTTAAAATCATACTATAAAGGTTGGGTAATGATCATGTACGAATTCTAGTATATGGATATGCTTAATTTAATGTGTGAATAAAGAAATTGGAAGATTTTTCCTTTGTTATGTATTTTTTTGTGACTCAGAGATTTAATCGAATCTGGAGTGTCATATGCAGCAATACTGACTCCATGCCTTAAGTCCGCATTAGTAGTGCCAGTGCCAAAGGCCATGGCACCACTAGTCCAAGTGCAGCAGCCTTGACCACACCAAGGATAGCCTATATGGTGGCTCCACTATGCAGTTTGTCCAGAAATGAGAGTTTTAATTGTTTTAGTCTAGGGAATGTAATAGTAACCTAATCTAATGAACATAAAATGTGTTAGACATAGAATGTGATGTTAAAATAGATTCTTAACATGTCAATGAGGTACTTACATGTTTAATTGAATTGTTGAACACATAGTTAGCTAGTCGATCGTGAAATCTAATATTATGTGAAAACAAGATTGTGATTTGATTAGTAGAATCATAATCAGAGTTTAGACAAAAGAGAATGAACTTTTGATGCTAGTTACATTATAATTGACTAGTATTGTGAACGTGTATAATTAACGTGTAACCTACGCACGAGGCAAGTTTCTAAACCTTACCTCTTTATTTGAGCAAGTTCTAGACTTATACTCTATATCGATCAAGTTCTTGTTATTCATTGATCAAGTTCAAGATTTCATAGTGTAGACAATCAAAATTTTTTGCACACCTGTCACTAACATTGCAGGAGGGCAGATTCGTCTTTCAGAAATAACCCTGGAAGATAATGTCGTTCAAATACCGAAAATTACACCGGAGAGGACAGTTCTGTCTCAGAGATAACCCCGAGATGCTCAGTTCCAGTCCCGAAAACAACACCGGGAATATCAATGCTAACCTTGGAGATAACCCCAAGGAGTGCAGTTGCAGTTCCAGAGATAACCCAGGAAATGCTTGTTTCAAATGCATGCAGTCAGCTTCAACTCGGAACTCACACCGAGGCACTCAGTACAAGACCTAGAGATAACACCGGGAAAACAGGCACACCTCAGAGATAACCCTAAGGACCTTCAGTACTTGCAGCAGTCCAATCTCAAAGATAACCCTGAGCAACGTCTGTTTTATCATTAAATCGAGATAACCCCGTGAGGGTAAAATAATTTTTTTCCTCGACCCTACATTGCGCCGTCTCAACATCTCATACAAACAATTCTTCACAACAATGTCCCACAAGAACCAAGGAAGTTCAATCCTGAGTGACTACTACGCTGGGCAGCACACCGGATAGAATTTGAAGCTTGAAGACCAAGGGCATGGTCCCATCTTCCTGACTTCGTACAACCCCTAATCCCATTTCATGGCATAGCTCTCGACAACGGCGGTCCAAAATAGGTCTTATACACCTCTATCGGATGCCCGGGTTGCAGTTCTGAAAGTTCGAGTAGACATAATAGTGCATGCGTAATGCATTTCTTGAGACGACAGGACAACGAGCTCAGGGCACCCCGGCGGCCATAAGTACACTGCGGCTAGCAGCTGCCCCCTCTACAAATAGAGGGCTTGGGGTGGCCATTTTAAGAAAGAGAGGAGGCGAGGAAGCCCTATCCAATTTGCTCTGTACACACCCTAAACTGAGTGCTTTCTCATTTTAAACACTTGATAGCTCATATATAGCTACTATTTTTATCGGCGGGAGCCGAGTGTTCATCCACTTAACGTTATAGAAGTCTTCTTTGGCAGTCCACTGTAAGCCTTCTTACACACTTTAAAGCCTTTCTCTTCATCTTTGCACACACTGTTCTTTGCATTGAGAGTCGTGTTGTGTGTGTATGCCCGGACTTTGATTCGTGGTTTCATTTCAGTTTGTATATACATATACATATATATATATATATATACTAACATTATTGAGTTATGCCTCGATTGAGCCTAGACTCACATCCGGAGCGTTTACTAGCTTATATATATATATATATATATATATATATGTTGTTTATTTGACTATGTTCGATGAGCCTGGATTTTACATCCGGAGCGTTTATTTGTTTATATATATATATATATATATATATATATATACTTATATATATGAACTGTTGTCGAACTCTGTTCGATGAGCCTAGATTTTATATCCGGAGCGTTTATTTCTTATATATATATACACTTATATATATGAACTATGTTCGATGATCCTGGATTTTACATCCGGTACATTTCTTTTTATATATATATATATATATATATATATATATATATATATATATATATTTACTTTTTCCTTTGAGTTTACTTACGTGGCGGTTGATTGCTTTTACTGCTTTTAATTACATTTCGATCCCCATGGAGGTGTGTTGTTGTGGTTGCTCATGTATATATATATATATATATATATATATATATATATATATATATATATATATATTATATATATATAAATTTTCATATAAATGCGCATCATGTGAGCTTAGGAATCATGTGATCACATATTTAGTCTACTGAATCTAGATTCGGTTCCCGTGATGGACATTTTCAGCTGTAAGCAGCTTGTAAATTTATTCACGGTGTTTGGATTTCCTCAGATGGTTTTCATGCCCACGAGGAGTTCGGCACTGCTTTTTGCATTATTTTTCTCGTAGATGCTTTGCATCTCGAAAATAAAAGCAATCAAGCCGAACATGATAAAAAATGGAAGTATCCAAAGGTCTCAATTCCTATTGAGCATAAGGGTTTGAAACACCTCTTTTACAAAACATCACTGCCATATCTTGTTTAAAACTGAATTTTTACACAAGTTCAAACCCTTTGTATATAGGTGCGAACGAGGCCTCACACTACTTACATATAACTGCACATTGACCCATACACACACACATTCATATAATAGTTTCTTGAAAAGTGGCGATCATCGTGGGAACACGGATGTCGGGGGGGTGCCTAAAACCTTCCCTCCGCATAATCAAGCCCCCGGACCCTAATGAATCTCGGTTTCACAGACCCATTTATCAGTGTCACACCACTGGGTCAATGTGCAAACCTTTTCTCGGTTGTGTTGGTATAACCATATAAAAAACCAACTGGCGACTCTTATAGTCAAATCGTCGACATATACATGTCGGACCTTTTCATAACTTGTTTTTTCAAACAAATCTCACCTAACATGAGAACACCAAAGAACAAGAACATAAAAGGGACAAATAAAAATCCCGACGTCGACAGGTGGCGACTCTTCTGGGGACACCAGTAAGAGGGCTTAAGTCGCTATTACAATCTTTTCAAAACTGTTATATGCTTGTGTGTGGATGTTGCATTTACATTTATGAGGAATATGTACTAATGCATATAATTACTGCATTTAATGCTTTACACTATATCTGCTTGTGATATTAGTGCTTCGCACATGTCATGATTTTCATAAACGGTGAGACACGTTGTATGTGAATGTATGTGTTGTGGTTCCTCCACCAGGAGGCTATCCTGTCGGTGTTTGATTACTGGACTCGTAGGAAGACTAATTCCAACGAGGCTCAGGAAAGGCACCACCCAGATTCGCTCCAGTTGAAAGATCGGATTAACTTCCCGTCAAGTAGATTGCGATGATCTGGGAACCTTTATGCCGAAAAGCCGCGAGAGTAAACCTAAGATAGGTTAGCCTCTGATAAACCAAACGCGGAAGAAAGTCTCTTCATACTTTCTATTTTTCAATTACTTGTAAAAATATTTACTTGTAAAGTCATTCCATGTCAACCTTATTGTAAGGGGAAATATGAAGAAATATGTGTACATGCATATCCTAAATTACAAACAACTAACATCCATTTTGCAAGATAATATTCCTAAAACAGATACATCACATAGCATGTAAACATTTACACATTCCCTAAGACTAAACTATGCAAGTCTTTTGTAGGGAAACAATTGGGCCTGTTACCCGCGCAAAATCCAAAAAGGCCACGAGCCTATAGCCAATCATGTCTTCGTCTGACCAGTCTAATCCCGTTTCTTGTGAAGAATTTGACGGATTAAGTAAATAAATTACAGATTTGGTTGTTCTGCTTAAAGAACTACATCAGTCTACTCAGGGCCCAAAAATGCCCACACATACAGAATCCTCTGCACAGGGAGGAACCTAAGGTTCGGATAAAACAAATTCAGAATTTTAGTTGATTACAACAGATAAAAACCTTGAAAGCACCCATCTCAAAGGAGATCTAGACACCAGTGATATCAGGAAAAAAGACCTTCAAATGGAAGAAACCCTTTGTTCTATCAAAGGAATTGGAGCACACAGGAGTGTCTCATATATATTTTCTGGTGTTCATTATCCAAAGAAGTTCAAAACTCCTGACTTCAAAAAGTATGACGGGTTAAGAGATCCTTACACACATTTGAAGGTGTTCATTGGAGAACTTGGATCTTATGTAGAGGACGAAAAGCTCAGAATGCAGCTGTTCCAAAAGAGTCTAACTGGAGAAGCCCGTTCATGGTATACTAGGTTAGACAACTCAAAGATCCATAGTTGGGAAGAGCTAGCTCATGCCTTCCTCACTCAAAACAGCTTCCAGTCACAGATGGCTCCTAACCGGTACCAGATTACCAAGGTCAAGAAACAGTCCAATGAGTCTTTTAGAGAGTATGCTCAAAGGTGGAGGCGCCTTGCTGCTCAAGTTATTCCTTTAATGATAGAGTCAGAAATGGTTATGACCTTCATAGACAT
The DNA here is from genome assembly GCA_020205615.1 of Panax quinquefolius. Lineage (NCBI taxonomy): Eukaryota > Viridiplantae > Streptophyta > Magnoliopsida > Apiales > Araliaceae > Panax > Panax quinquefolius. The sequence goes on along the minus strand of CM035170.1, from coordinate 81,748,334 downwards.
ACAAGAAGCTTCTTTCTATGAGAGAGTCTTAGCTGGCATTGGTAAACCATTTTCTAAAATGATCAAACACGGAGAGATGGCTGAAATGGGGTTAAAGTCAGGAAAGATTCAAGACCTAGCCGCTCTTAAAGTTGTTGCTGAACACATCCAGTCCGGAACGTATGGAAACAACCCCGGAGGGTCCATAAAAAGAAAGGGGAGGATATTTCCTTGATACTACAAGGTCAAAAAGGCAATCAGAATATGCCTATCCAGAGGAAAAACTACTCCCCTTTTCAAGCATAACCTTCAAACCCTCCATTACCTAAAGGTGGAGAAGTAAAACGTACTCGAATGTTCACACCCATAGGGGATTCGCTCGAGAATATTCTTACACTTCTGACGACTCAAAAGAAAATCACACATCTTCTTCCACCAGCCAACCCGAATGGGAAGGGTTTCAATGCTACTCGGAAGTGTGCTTATCATATCGGAGCACCTGGACATGATACTCAAGATTATTGGATCTTGAAACATAAGATCCAACATTTAATAGACAACAGTGAGATCGTGGTCACCAAGCCAGATCAACCTCACGTGCAAGACAACCCTCTTCCTCAACACAAAGAGGAAGAGGTCAATATGATTAATTGGAGCAGTGGACAGAGTTTTAATTTTAATGGTGAATCATCCCAGACCATCAAAGAAGGTGTTGACAAATGGGATTATGCAAAGTTCCAGTTTGTGATGAAACAAAAGATGAAAGCTCTATGTAAGCAAATTGAGCAATTGGCAGAACTGATGATCCATCAACATTAAGTCACACGCTAATTAGTCAGCCAGGAGCATGCTAGTCTCTTCCCTTTTGTTATGAATACTCCATCATCACCTTCAGAAAATGAAACACTGGAGGACAAAGTTGCAAAGAGAGCAAGTGCCAAAGCCCGTCGGGATTTTGCCAATAGAATGGAATTTACATACTTGGGCCAACCTATGGAGGAGATATTTCAGATGCTGATCAATGAAGGAAGGATCACCTCCCGTCTACCTCCAATTAATCCCCATTCAGGACGGTTCAATTCTGATGGAGTATGTCAGTATCACTCCCATTCTCGTGGTCACAGCATAGAAGAATGTTGGGCACTCGCCACCTTATTCAGAATCTAATTGACAGAGGTGTTCTGCAACTGGCAGACGATGATACTCTATTATTTGAGAGTGAGAATACATGTCCTACTAAATGGAAGGGATTGGTAGCAGTTATATCTGCTGAGGCTAATGGGATAGTCAAACCATTCATAATACAAGTAATTCAACTTAAAGGAGTTGACAATCCTTTGAAAGTGGCTACTCCAGAGCTAATTAGCTTACCATTCAGACCACAATACCCTGTTATCAATTTACTAAAAGTCCCATGGAATTATGGAGAAGCTGAAGGATCCACCTCTCATACAACTGCTGTAGTGTTGAAGGAGAATCCACTGTATCTTCCCCAATGGGTGATAAAGCCTACCATCAAATCAAAGGGGGAAATTCCTATGGAGAAAATTAAAAATTTCCTCCGTGCTATGGGCCATAATAAAGCCAATGTGGTTTTAATCTTAAGAGAAGCTCCACATCAAATTTCAATACTGGACTTGGTTTTCTCTTTCGAGGATCACAGGAAGATATTACTGAAGGTTTTGGAAGAAGCCTACTTGTTGAAATCAGTGGATGTGGAAAATTTTCAACATTTGGTTGATCACATTTTTAACAACAATGTGATATCTTTCACTGATGATGACATATCGCCCGAAGGGACCGGTCATTGCAAGCCGTTGCACATTGCGGTTTTGTCCTCCAAATACATGCTAGCTGGAGTCTTGATAGATGGAGGTTCATCTCTGAATATTTGTCCTTATGCTACTTTGGTGAAGATGAACGTCAATCTCAAACGGATCCGAAGCAATCATACGGTTATTAAAGCTTTTGACAGATCCCGCCGGAAATTCGGTCGGAGATATTGAACTGCCAATTGAGATTGGTCCCATACATTCTGCATATCATTTCACGTGCTCAAGATATATTCAGGATACAACCTGCTATTAGGAAGATCGTGGATTCATATGGCTGGGACCGTTCCCTCCAATCTTCATCATCAACTTAAATACATCATTAACGACAGCCTAGTCACGGTTAACACTGAACGAGAATGTCCTAAACAGGGTGACATACCACTCATCAGATTTAATTCAGAAGTTGAACCGATCAGTTTTCATGCCTTGGAAGTGATCAACACTCACTACCATTCCATTGGGACGCCATTTCCCGTGCCCAAGATTTCTGCCAAAGTGATGGTAGCTACTCAAGAAATGATGTCATTGGGTAATCAGCCTGGACAAGGGCTGAGTAAAAATCATCAGGGCATTAATCGCCCGATTCAAATGTCCAGTCAAATTGGAATAGCTGGACTAGGCTATTCTAAGACAATTCCAGTCACAGGAATCCTTATAAGCATAAACAGATTCCTTCAGCTTCAACCACACGGCGATTATCTCCACCTGTAAATCCTGAGCCTGCACAATCTCCGGTGAAGGTGCCAGCCAATGTAATGGCTATGTTATTTCCCGAATCGATACTGGTAAGGGGGAAAGAAGTCTTGGTTCCAAATCCCGAAGTGGAAGAAGAGGAATGAAGACGTAAACAAGACATCGACAGGATGATGTCCAACATACGCATCATTGTCCATGATGAACATACAAACAGATACACCCCTGACGATGATTGTCTAGACATAATGGTCATCATTCGGGAAAAAGAGGACGATGACAGCCCCTCCATCACTGCCGTCCACCAGGACTTTGCCCTCGACAATTGGAGCAGCACTCCTTGTAATGGTCGACAAGGGTAAAACGAGCAGAAACTAATTTTTCCCTGTAGATATCATTAACTGCTTACTTTTCTATACAATATTAGCAGTTGTTTTGTTAGTACATGCTAACACTTTGTATGATTAAACGGTTTCATATATTAACTAAAAGCATATTTTGTTTCAGGACTCTAAATTTAGATGTGTATATACTTGCTGATAAGATGCCTCTTCTCCACAAGGATTGTAACTTTGATGAAAAGTTGGACTCAGACTTGATGGAAATACAAGAGGACATTGAGATACCTCAGGAGATCAAAGAATGGGTCAAAGACAAACCTAAACCCAACCTTGATCAAACCACCTCCTTCAATCTCGGAACCTTAGAAAGCCCTAAGTTAATCCAGATTGATTCAGACCTCACTCCAAACTAGAGGAATGACATGGTTACACTACTAACCCAATTCCAGGATGTGTTTGCATGGTCTCATGAAGACATGGTGGGTTTGTCCACTGACATTGTCCTTCATCGTCTTCCCATTAAAGAGCTAGTCAAGTAGAAACTCAGGCGATTAAAACCTGAGTGGAGTTTAAAGGTTAAAGAAGAAATTGTGAAATAATTTTAAGCTGGCATTATCATGGTGTCCACATATCTTGAATGGATATCCAACATAGTTCCCGTGCCTAAACCTGGAGGAAAGGTGCGAGTTTGCGTGGATTATCGGGATCTGAATAAAGCTTACCTTAAAGATAGCTTTCCCAAGCCATTTATCCACATTCTCATTGATAATACTGCTCAATACAGCATGTACTCCTTTGCGGATTACTTCGCGGGGTATCACCAAATCATGGTTGCTGAGGAGGATCGTGAGAAAACTGCTTTCATCACGCCTTGGGGAACCTTTTGTTATAGACGGTTGTCTTTCGGCCTCATCAATGCCGGAGCCACCTATCAGCGAGCTATGATAGCTCTTTTCCATGACTTAATGCACAAAGAGATAGAGATCTACGTGGATGACATCATTGTCAAGTCCCAAAGGGAGGAAGACCACTTAGACCATCTCAAAAAGCTCTTCAATAGGTTGCGTAAGTACAACTTGAAGTTGAATCCAGCCAAGTGCGCCTTTAATGTTAAATCAGGCAAGTTGTTAGGATTCCTAGTCAGCCACAATGGGATTGAGCTAGATCCCACCAAAATCCAGGCCATTATTGAAATGCCCATTCCTCAGATAGAGAAGGAAATACGAGGATTTTTGGGAAGAATCAACTTCATTAGCAAGTTTATTTTTCAACTCACAGCAACTTGTGAGCTCATCTTCAAGTTGTTAAGGAAGAACTCCTCCATGAAATGGAACGATGAGTGTCAAAAAGCCTTCCTTACAATCAAATAGCAGCTGGTCAAAGCTCACATTTTGGTACCTTCCAGGGATGATGTTCCCTTATTTATGTACTTTTTAATCAACGACAATGCCATGGGCTGCATGCTGGGATAGAAAGACGATAAAGGCCGAGAGCGAGCTATCTACTACCTCAGCAAAAGATTCAGCAGCAGTGAACACAAGTACACTCTGATTGAGAAGACTTATTGTGCTTTAGCATGGGCTTCCATGAGGTTACAGCATTACCTCCATGGTCACACAACCCATCTCATATCCCGAGTGGATCCTTTCAAGTACATGTTCAGTAAACCCATGTTAAATTGTTGGCTTTCCAGATGGTAGTTGATCCTACAACAATTTGACATCGTCTACGTAACGTAAAAGTCCATCAAAGTCAAGGAATTGCGGATCAACTGGTCGCCGCACCTTCAGGGGACTTCAAACCCTTAGAAACGTACTTCCCTGATGAAGGGGTAATGGCAGTTCAACAACACCATCAGTACGATACATGTCGTACATGGAAAATTTATTTCGATGGAGCTGTTAATATAGAAGGCTCTGGAGCTGGAATAGTTCTAGTATCTGGTACGGGGGAGCAGTATCCCGTCACCGTTAAATTGCAGTTTGTCAGCACCAACAACACAGCTGCGTATGAAGGTTGTATCATGGGGCTAAAACTTTCCCGTTCAATGGACATCAGGTGGTTAACTGTCTTTGGGGATTCAGAGTTGGTAGTCAAACAATCCATGGGAATCTATCAAACCAAAGAGCTACATTTGCTGCCTTACCATCGGCAAGTTTTGCAGATTGCTTCGGAGTTCGAAGAGATCTTCTTTCTACACATTCCTCGTAGTAGGAATGACTTTACAGACGCGCTAGCAACTTTGGCCTCCTTAATTCACATACCTGACAAGGAACACATGCCAAGCATCACATTTTCCCTACAAAGGCACCAGCCTATGGGAACTATGTTGGAGAAGTATCGGATGAGCTACCTCCCATCCAGCATCCTTGGTATTAGCATATTAAGGAGTACTTACAAGGTGGATCTACACCCGCTGAGGTGAGCCCGGTTGGGAAAAGGCAGATCCATCAACTTGCTATAAAATTCTACCTAAGCGGAGATACACTCTATAAAAGAGATGCAAGACTAGGTTTCCTCAGATGTCTGGACAAGGACCAAACTCAGATGCTCATAGATGAGGTCCATGGTGGAGTATGTGGCCCACACATAAGCGGGCCTCTACTTATTAAGAAGATCCTCGGAACATGACATTACTGGCTTACCCTCAAGGTGACTGTGATGATCACGTCAAGAGGTGCTACCAATGCCAAATTTATGGAAATTCCATCCACGCCCCTCTAAGGGAACTCCACAATATGAGCTCGCCCTGGCCCTTCTCAATGTGGGGAATGGACGTGATCGGGCCCATCGAACCCAAAGCCAGTAATGGGCATCGTTTTATATTCACCATGATCGACTACTTCACCAAATGGGTAAAAGTAGCCTCATTCCCCATGGTTACCAAAGAAGTCATCGTTGCTTTCATCAAAAACAATTTCATCTGTCGATATGGAAAACCAAAGGTCATTGTGTTAGACAATGCTAAGAACCTCAACAACAAAATGATGAAGGAGTTATGCAGAAAATTCCATATCAAACATCTTAACTCCGTCATCTACCGTCCAAAGATGAATGGTGCTGTTGAAGCGGCTAATAAAAACATCAAGAAGATCATGCAAAAGATGTCCGCCAATCATAAAGGATGGCCTGACTTGTTGCCTTTTACTTTATTAGCCTACAGAACATCAATGTGCACTTCCACTAGGGCAACCCCCTACTCATTAATCTATGGGATGGAAGCAGTCCTACCTATAGAGGTGGAAATGGAATCTCTCAAAGTGTTGATAGACGCTCAGCTGGATGAAGACCAATGGATACAAGACAGGTATCACCAATTATATCTAATAGACGAAAGGCAAACCGCGGCTATGAAAAAGATCATTGATTTGGTTTTGAAAAAGATAATTGACAACCAAGATCAGTTCAAGGGAAATTCGCTCCAAACTGGGAAGGCCCGTTTGTTATCAAGGAGGTATTGACAGGAGGCGCTCTCAAATTACAGGAAATGGAAGGCGATGAATTTCTGCAACTCATCAATTCGAACACCGTGAAATGATATTATGTCTGAGGTTACCATCAAGCAAACATTCTGGTTTTGGATCATCAGATCACCAGTCATTCCTGTTCTTTAACCCTTACTACACACAACCTTTCCTTTTTACCCATCTGCCCCATCGGAAAAATACACCTTTCAAGCCAGCAGCCTGGTATCACTTCATTACACATCTTACACAATTTTGGTTATTTCACCAGGGATTGAACCTTTCACACCTGCAGTTTGTCCTGAATATGGGATCAAACTTTTCTACACCTAGTTTTGTCCTGAACATGGGATCAAACTTTTCTACACCCGCAGTTTGTCCTCAACATGGGATCAAACTTTTTCGGTTGCAAATCGTCCTGAACATGGGGCTAACTACGTCGACCTGATCTCCCCGATACCCGGGAGTACGTGGCAACCATATTTTATATGGCCCGGTCGCAATAAAAAAAACAAAAATAATACAAAACAAAAATAACAAAAATATTTCTACACCCTTCTTCACCAATAAAGCTTCTACACCCATTTACACCTTTCACATACAGCGTTGAACCTCTTACACCAGGTTTGAACTACGCAGACCTGATCTCTTCTTCAATAGGAGTACATAGGCAGCCATTTATGGTTCGGTCTAACCCCCTACCAAAACACAAACACTTGTCAATGGCACTGGGATCATCCTTCAATCCACTAAATTTCATCGACTTCAGACCAAAGGGATGGAATTACCTGACCTCCCCATGTAAATGGGAGACTCAACGACAATCTAAGTTGCGGTTGTGCCTCAAAGAGTAACACTAATCCATAAGAGATGGAATTAACTTGGATCCTCCTAAATAGGAGTACTGGCGACCATCTGTGGTGCAATCAATCTCAGAAAGGAACCATCTACATGCAGAAATCAGTCCCAAAACACCAAAAAGAAGGTAGGGATACACATATCAGTGATCCATTCAGATAGATTTTGAGACATTTTAATGTCCACCTATCAAGGATGAATTCAGAATACATCAAGATCACAAGCCCTGAAGAAGCAGGCAAAATATCAAGCAAGCAACAAGGCATAACTAAAAGGGAAGTGATCAAAAATATATTTCCTTGCTATATATAATGATGTTTGATATATACAATATGAACTGTATATGACAAAATGGCTAAGCTGGTCTGTGTAGGAAAATACAAGCCCATCTACAAATCAGTGTATATGCGAGCTATCAAGCCCAACATGGCCTCCCTCTCAGAAGAAGGAGGTAACGATGTGGTCTCATGTACAAGGGTATCCATATTAGCTAATAGATCTACAGCCATCTGCATGGTGACTTTGTGCTCATCGATGTACATGCTCATCTCTGCAATCATCCTAGTAGTAAGGGACCTCACTGTGGTGCTATCTGTGATGGCTACATCTCGGGAAGATATGGCGTTATCCCTCTCAACTGTCACGACATCTCTGGCTGATCTGGCGTCATCCCTCTCAACAACAGCGGCATCTCTATGAGCTAATACCCCGTCTCTCTCTAATAGAGTGGCGTCTCTCCCATCAAAAGATGTCAACATCAAGACTCTATCCTGATCTCTCTCAAAGGTCATCAAATGAAGACTCTGCTCAAAATACTGTGTTGAGTGCTGGATAACAACAGTGCTAGTACTGGGAGAATCCAAAAGAGCTGTTGGCAACCCAGTAAATTATTCCTCCTCGGTGTGTGAATCAATGTCCTGCATGGGCTCTCCATCATTCGAATCAATACCCTGCACTGTGGATACTGTCGCAGCTGATGAAGTCTCTGTCTCCATCCACACAGAATACCCTGGCGAACAGCCTGGATGGCTTATAGAAAAATTAGCTATCTCACGTTGATCCCAACATGCATACACCTGAGATCGGTCCTCTGCTGATAGATGGCGGGAAGTTAAACGCTGACCTAATGCCCCCTCAAAAGGATGGAACTCTTGGAACTGGTCAAACTCTTACATCATGGCCAGTGGGTGGTAGGTAGTCATGCCCCCTCAAACCAGCCAGAGGGAGATAATCCATGCCCGGAGCATGAGTAATAAAGCTATAGGGTGAGTTTGAGCCACATGCTGCAGCAAGATGTCAAATGGATCTCGATCTCGCCAATATATATCGACCAAGACATAAGCGTCAGCACACTCGATGGTCAAAAGGAGTAAGACATAGCTATATCATAGGTAAAGCAGTACCCGTGTCGGTGGAAAGTGCTAATCGGTCTCAAGTGTGACATAAACCACACGTATAACATAACCAAACTGCCTGTGAATACCCCTACAGGGTAGGTGCTACAAAATGTGGCCAACCTCAACGTCTCCGCCACAATCATCGGAATGATGGTATGACCCTCCCTGAGAGCTCTCACTACCGTGATAACACCGATGTCCAACTCATCTATATACCATAGCATGTACATATATACCACTATGCACATCACGAATACATCACCTCTGACCAAATGCCACTGATCCTCTGGTATGGTGAAATCCCCAGAATGTCATGCGTAGCTGTCCAATGAGCCAAACCTATCTATCAGGAAATGCTGGGATAGTACATGACTGGATGTAATCTCATCCTCTACTACTCTACGCCCTAACCCGGTGAGGGTCATGAACTGTCGGTGCATATCTCCGATAGCCATATGAGCGCAAGGTCTATCTAAGGGCAAAGCCGTCAACCGCTAGTACTCCTCCAATGTAGGAGTCAACTCCTGGGTACTAAACCGAAAAACCTGTCTCTCCGATATCCAATGCTCCAGCATACCCTCTACAAAGCCTGCGGGAACCTGAAACATCAAGAGGGTCATAGAATGTTGTAATAGCTGATCTACAATTACCCTATCTATAGGTGACATACTATCATACCATAACCTCAAGCGGGAGGCTATCAACACTTGTAGGGTGTGATCTATGCAGCTGACTGTCGAAGAAGACATCTGTGTAGGCTCGTATCATAAGACCATCCAGGGGTCAATGCTGAATATCTCTAGACATACATACATATGCATAACATGATACATGCATAACAAGTAATAGATGGCAATATGATGTAGGGAATGAAAAATAATATATACATTCCTAAGTACATCATCATCTACATACATCATCCATGTACAGCTGAGAAATACAGGGAAATGGGGCACAATCGCCCAACAACTCCCCTGAGTGGGGCCCACCCCTCTGACTCGATCCAGTTCGAGTTGGAAAGGAGTTCTCACAAGCTAAAAGGCCAAATCAGGAATAAAAATGCTACGCGATTAAGCGGATAGCTTGAAATCCTGGTTTTCTCATACCAAACCGTGGGTTTACACGTCACTCATTGGTGTTCGCCCAAACATTGGGTACACTATGCCGATGATCTCATCTGTTACAAGTCACACTTAGCAATACCTTACGCATGTCCAATGCCACCAATTCAGGGTCGTCACCCTAATCCTTTCGAAATCCCCAGCGGGGTTGTCACGCATTTTTTTCATCCATTGATGTATGAATCCCTGGCGGGGGGTATCACACATTTTCATCCATTGATATACATGTCAATGAAGGTCAATCAACCTTGACGTTATTTCAGCCAATGGTAGGTAAATCCATCGAAGCATCGGAAGTCATCCAATGATTTCATCCATTGGTGTATGTATCCATAAAAGAAGTCCCTAGCGGGGGTGTCACGCATTTTTTGTTGATGTACAAGTCAACGAAGGTTAAGCAACCTTAATCGTTTGCCCAACAGGGATATTATCTAGTGATGTATATGTCAGCAAAGGTCAGGCAACCCTGACAACACAAACTATTGGCAGTAACTCCGACAGAACATTGATATGTCCTGGCGATACAAACCAGGAAGGATCATCCTCATCGGGGAGACCCGGTGGTGGAATATTTTATACACATCCTTAAACAGACAAGGCTACATCCCCACAGAGTCTCTTATACATGAGAGATACATCTTTAGTATAAAGTCTGTATCAAGGATTCAAGACTTTGGTGATAACCCCAATGTCAACAATCTTAAAGATTCTTGGTAGTTGTGGATCGCACGTCCATGATAGTTCATCATGCTGCTTATCTATTGCCATCCCCGGTAGAAGCAACAGGGAGCCGACAATCTTCCCACCATGTTTGAGAACAATCCAACAAAACATATGCATCATACATTTGCATCATGTTACTACACATGGCATCATGTTTATCTTATTGCATTTAAAGTGTCTAGGATTCTTTATCCTATCCATGCCATTGCATTACATGAATATGATAAAGAGGGGCATCTGTAAACACTAGAAATTTTACTTTTTGTCACTAACATTACGGAGGGCGATTAAATCTTCGAAATAACCACGGAAGATAATGCGCTTCAAATACTAGAAATTCTCTTTGGAAGATGGTTATCTCGGAGATAACCCCGAGATGCTCAGTTCTAGTCCTAGAAATAACACCAGGAATAGCAGTGCTAACCTTGGAGATAACCCCAAGGAGTGCATTTACAGTTCCGGAGATAACCCCGAAAATACTTGTTTCAAATGCATGCAGTCAGCTTCAACCTCGGAACTCACACCGAGGCACTTAGTACAAGACCCGGAGATAACACCGAGAAGATAGGCACACCTCAGAGATAACCTTGAGGACCTTCAGTACTTGCAGTAGTCCAATCTCAGAGATAACCCTGAGCAACGTCTGCTTTATCAGCCCAAACTAGTGATAACCCCGGTGAGGGGTAAAATCGTCATTTTGCCACCTCGACCCTATATTGCGTTATCTCAACATCTCATATAGACATTTCTACACAGCAATGTCCCACAAGAACCAAGAAAGTCCAATCCCGAGTGACTACTACGCAAGGCAGTACACCGGATAGAATTTGAAGCTTGAAGACCAAGAGCATGGTCCCATCTTCCAGACTTCGTACAACCTCTAATCTCATGTCATGGCATAACTCTCGATAATGGAGGTCCGAAATAGGTCTTATACACCTCAATCGGATACCCAGATTGTAGTTCTGAAAGTTCGAATGGACAACCACGATTGCACGCAGCGTACGAACTTTGAGACAATGAGGATCCACAGAGCAGGGCACCGGCAAAATGTAGTACATCTGCGACTGGCAGCAGCAAGCTACACTGTGGCTCCCCCCTTTGCAAATAGAGGGCTTGGGGTGGCCATTTAAAGAAAGAGATGATGCGAGGAAGCCCAGTCCAATTTGCTCTGTATACACCCTAAACTGAGTGCTTTCTCATTTTAAACAGTTGTGAGCTCATATATAGCTACTATTTTTACCGGCGGGAGCCGAGTGTTCATCCACTTAACGTTATAAAAGTCTTCTTTGGCAGTCCACTGTAAGCCTTCTTACACACTTTAAAGCCTTTCTCTTCATCTTTGCACACATTGTTCTTCGCATTGAGAGTCGTGTTGTATGTGTATGCCCGGACTTCAATCCGTGGTTTCATTTCAATTTGTATATACATATACATATATACATATACATATATACATTTATATATATATGGACTAACATTATTGAGTTATGCCTCGATTGAGCCTAGACTCACATCCGGAGTGTTTACTAGCTTATATATATATATATATATATATATATATAAACATTTATTTCGACTATGTTCGATGAGCTTTGAATTTTACATCAGGCGTTTATTTGCTCCAGATATATATATATATATATATATATATATATATATATATATATATATATATATATATATGAATATATATGTCGAACTAACATTCGATGAGCACAGATTTTATATCCTGGCGTTTATTTCTTATATATATATACACTTAAATATATGAACGTGGGTCGAACTATGTTCGATGAGCACGAATTTTACATTAGGTGCGTTCTTTTTTTATATATATATATATATATATTTACTTTTTGTCCCGCTTGGAGTTTACTTCGTGGCGGTTGATTGCTTTTACAGTTTTAATTACATTTTCGATCCCCGATGGAAGTGCTTCGTGGTTGTTGCTCATGTCTGTATATATATACAACTTTTATATATATGACTGCTTACTGCTTTCATATAAATTGCGGCATCATGTGAGCTTAGGAATCACGTGATCACATATTTAGTCTACTGAATCTAGATTCGGTTCCCGTGATGCACATTTTCAGCTGTAAACAGCTTGTCAATTTATTCACGGTGTTTGGATTTCCTCAGATGGTTTTCATGCCCACGAGGAGTTCGGCACTGCTTTTTGCATTATTTTTCTCGAAGATGCTTTGCATCTCGAAAATAAAAGCAATCAAGCCGAACATGATAAAAAATGGAAGTATCCAAAGGCCTCAATTCTTATTGAGCATAAGGGTTTGAAACACCTCTTTTACAAAACATCACTGCCATATCTTGTTTAAAACTGAATTTTTACACAAGTTCAGACCCTTTGTATATAGGTACGAACGAGGCCTCGCACTACTTCCATATAACTGCACATTGACCCACACACACACACATTCATATAATAGTTTCTTGAAAAGTGGCGGTCATCCTGGGAACACGGATGTCGGCGGGGTGCCTAAAACCTTCCCTCCGCATAATCAAGCCCCCGGACCCTAATGAATCTCGGTTTCACAGACCCATTTATCAGTGTCACACCACTGGGTCAATGTGCAAACCTTTTCTCGGTTGTGTTGGTACAACCATATAAAAAACCAACTGGCGACTCTTACAGTCAAATCGTCGACATATACATGTCGGACCTTTTCACAACTTGTTTTTTCAAACAAATCTCACCTAACATGAGAACACCAAAGAACAAGAACAGAAAAGGGACAAATAAAAATCCCGACGTCGACACATAGTAGATATTATCAATCTTTTAAAGTATGATTCCTATTATATAATACTTATGCCATTGTATACTTCTTGAGTTTATTATTCAATTTGAATATCATTTATTGTTGAACCTTGTAAGACTAGTGAACCGTTATTGGTTTGACTAGTCCATAGTTGATGAACGTTCTAAATTTCAGAACCCTTGTTGAGCTTATCCAAACCAAAATTCCTTTGGTGCAGAGTCTAATGTCAAACTGAGATGAACAACCCTATTATAGGGGATTACTTATGCTTTATAGTTAAGATATTGTGTACAGTATGGTACTAAGGGTTGATCTCCCTAAGTACGAGAAGAAGAGTCCATAGTCTTATGACTATTAAAGGTTTCAAGTATAAACACTTGACAACCTAGGACATAGTTCAAGGTCTTATGGCCCTTTTGATTCTTGTTATTCATTCTTGATTCAAAAGCCAAGTTTTCTTATTTTAGAAGTCTTTGATTCATTCGCATGTTATTATTTTATTGCTATATTATTATACTTATGGGCAATCATGATCACTCTTGTATAATAATAACATTACAATTAAGAACGAAAGGTCCAACGAGCCTTCTACTAGCAAAAGATTAACAAGTGTTGAAGACTTGTTGTTTATTTAATGTATTTACGTTTCAGACTTATGACAATGTTGTGTAAGACTAAATATTTGTTTATGTTTCCGCATTTTAGATTTAAGGTTAGTATGACCTGGAATTGATGTATTTATTTTCAGATGTTGTAACTCCTTAAAGAGAGGATTTATTTCTATCTATTTAAGATTTCATTTTTTATGGGTAGATAGACATATGATGTTTATACAGTGAATACCAAATCATGTGGGAATTGAAGTACCCAAATCAAGATGAAGAAGGTGAGAAGGCAAAAAAGAAGATATATGAAGGAACCGAACCGAGATTCAAGATGGACAATGAAGGAATACTGAGATTTGAGAGCAGAATTTGTGTACCGCCAGTGCCAGAGATTAAGGAAGATATTTTGAGCGAGGCTCATAGCTCACGATATTCGATTCACTCTGGTAGTACCAAGATGTATCAAGATCTTCAACAACATTTCTGGTGGCCAAATTTGAAACGAGATGTTGCAGAGTGTGTTGCCAAGTGTCTGACATGTCAAAAAGTGAAAGTAGAGCATCAGAGGTCAAGTGGGTTACTACAACATTTAGAAATCCCATAATGGAAATGAGAACATATTACAATGGACTTCGTGGTTGGCCTTCCAAAAACTCAGATAGGCTATGATGCAGTATGGGTTATCGTTGACCGATTGACAAAATCCGCACACTTCCTTCCGATCAGAATCAAATTCAACTTAGGCCAGTTGGAAAAATTATATATAAAAGAGATTGTTTCGAGGCACGGAGTTTCGGTGTCAATTGTTTCCAATAGTGATCCGCGCTTTACATCGAACTTCTAAAAACGACTACAGGAATGCATGGGTACACAGTTGAGAATGAGTACGGCATATCACCCTTAAACAGATGAGCAGAGTGAAAGAACTATTCAGACATTCGAAGATATGTTAAGAGCTTGTATAATGGACTTTAAAGGAAATTGGGATGATCATATACCGCTCGTAGAGTTCGGCTACAACAACAGTTACCACGCTAGTATTGGCATGTCGCCTTATGAAGCGTTGTACAGCAGAAAGTGCAGAACTCCGCTATACTGGGATGAAGTTGGCGAGAGACAATTACTAGGTCCAGAACTGGTACATCAGACAGCAGAGATAGTTGAAGTGATCCGAACAAGACTGGTAGCAGCTCAAGATAAGTAGATGAAATATGTTGATCCACACCGTAAAAATGTTGAGTTTGAATCGGGTAGTTATGTGTTTTTGAAAGTCTCTCCCTGGAAAAGAAAGATCAGGTTCAGAAAGAAGGGTAAATTAAGCCCAGGGTTCATTGGACCTTTTGAGGTACTACGAAGGATTAGAAAAGTTGCGTATGAGGTAGCCTTACCTCCAACACTCGAGATTGTCCACAATGTCTTCCATGTTTTAGTTTTACAACACTATAAACCCGATTACAAGCATGTGATTGAATATGAACCCCCTACATTTTGAGAAAGACTTAACCTATGAAGAAATTCTTGTTCAGATTGTTGACACGAAAGAGAAAGTACTCAGAAATAAAGTAATACCTTCTGTTAAGGTAATTTATAGGAACCACAATGCTGAAGAAGCTACATGGGAAGTCGAAGAACATATGATGAATAATTATCCTCATTTATTTGCTTAATTTATGTGTAAGCAATTCTGGGGACATAATCTTTGTAAGGGGGGAGAATGTAACGGGACGAATGATTGAGTCGTGATTCTGGGTACATAATCCTTTTAAGGGGGGGAAGATGTGACGAATGAGATTTTGCATTTTAAATTTGAATATTTATTAAATTAAATAAATATTTTTTTTCGATGATTTAATTATTGGATTAAATAATTAATGGCAAAACTAATGATTTAACCATCGTAGTTGGCAAGTTTTACTTAATACACTACTGACTTTTAATTTTTTGAATTACATCATTGAACTAATTATTATTTTAAAATTAAGTCATTCTGTCAACTTTTAAGTCACGGCCGTTAAATTTTTACCTACGTGGACGTTAAAAAGAAAAGAAAAATAAAACAAAATGACATGGCCTATTTTTATTTTCTTTCTCTCTCCACTCCTCTGACTCTCCCTTCTTCAAACGTACTTTTGTCAAAATATTTTTCAAATCTTATTCCTTTATCATCTTCCTCTTACTTTCTCTCTTTTACTCTTGTCTCCCCACACCTTTCCAATACGAAACCCTCCTCCCCAGATCTCTCCCTACACCCCAATCTCTCACATGGACTGAAGATTCCCAAACTGTTGACAACCCGAAAATTTATAAAATCTTGAATGATTAGAATAAAGGTTAAAGAATAAAACCTAGAAGAGAATTTGAGGAATTATTTAAAATTTTCAAGTAAAACCTATATGGTTTGCTATTCGAATGAGAATAGAGAAAATATGAGTTACAAAAATCCAAAACCATAGAAATGAATTGATATGTATTTGAATGAATATTAAGAATAAGGTATTATGATAGCTGTAAAATTTGATGTGAATTGAACAAGTATAAAGTCGTTAGTTAATACGATTAGCAATATGAAAGGAGTAATTTAAAACTCAAAATTTGAGTTAGAGATAGAATTTTAAAGCACGAACTGCTCGGTTGCATCCGGAATGTCAAGTTTAGTCAAAATGGACAGTAAACACAAAATGTGTAAAGGTTGACTATGACGCCCCCAAAATATGTCCATTCCATCCAACCCATTCTGAGTCGCCAAATACATGGTACAGAAAACAACTACAACTTTATTACAATAATTGTCGTGCAAAATACAACAACACTTAAACTGTGAGTTTAAATACAAATATATACCAACTGTGACTCATGTCCCAACCGTGGACAGCACCTCATAATGACACCTTACATAAAGGTATAGTCGAAAACTGTTTTAGAAATTAAAATCTTTGGGAAGTGCTAAAGAAACCTTCGTACATGGGAGGCCATGCGTCTAGGTTATTATAGATATCATATGCCCACAAAATTATCCTTGGTTGACCCAATAGACCCCA
The DNA here is from genome assembly GCA_020205615.1 of Panax quinquefolius. Taxonomy (NCBI): domain Eukaryota; kingdom Viridiplantae; phylum Streptophyta; class Magnoliopsida; order Apiales; family Araliaceae; genus Panax; species Panax quinquefolius. The sequence goes on along the minus strand of CM035170.1, from coordinate 81,731,497 downwards.
AAGAAAAATGAGAAGATTACTATCATATTTTTCCCAATGATGTGTCTTCTCTTGACATATAATTATCTCCACCGTCTGCAATTGAGAATTATACTTCAACCAAACTCCAAGATCATATAGGTAGTGCTCGTAGATATACTCAGCGAGTGGATGAGCACATCCCTATCTTATGATGACTCGAGGTTGTATGTCATTAGACATCTTGTATGATAGTGATAAAACACCCTTCCAACGTTGGGTTCACCTCACCCTCAACATCTATAGACCACCGTTCTATTCCCCTGTTATCCCCCACTTGACCCAGCTACACTTTTATTACCTGAAAGGAATTGTGAAGCAAAAGGGTGAGCACAACTAGCTCAGTAAAGAATATCATGACTAAAGATAAATAAATTATCAATAGCCTTCAACAGTAATAAATAAGAGATTTAGAGCATATGGTAGATGATAAAACTTTTCAACCATAGTTGCGGTGAACGAAGCGATCCATTAGAAGAGTCAAATAGACCATAAAAAGTCTATTATCTTCTCCATGTTAAAAGTTCACCAACAATGTTTTAACCTCAGTAACATCAATCAATGATTCATCCCCACAATCATGTGAATAACTTCATAATCATAATTGTAGTTCTAAATTCCTTTTAGCATTCGGACAAAGATAATTTTCATCACTTGTCTTTACCGAAACATCAAAGATCATGGTTATACCAAATCACGGTTTTTGTTCATAATCATACTAATAAATTCATCTTTTACTACGGGCCAAAGATATTCATCAACGAGACCATCTTTGCACTACATGCCAAAGATATTCATCAATAATTCATCTTTTGCACTCGGGCCAAAGATATTCATCAATAAGTCATCTTTGTACTATGGGCCAAAGATATTCATATCTCAAAGAAATATATAATCATTTCAAAATTTATATAAACAATAATTATAATCATGTTGATCAATTCACCTTTGCACTTAAGCTAAAGATATTCAATTATAAATTCAATGGTCATGATCATACCGAAATACAATTCAACTTTTCACTCTTCGGCCAAAGAGAACCCTAGTCATGATCATACCAATAATCTACCCATCTTTACACTCCAGTGAAAGAGAATTTCAACATCAAGGTTATAAAAATGTTATATATGATAATAAAATTAATATAATCAATACATAGTTTTAATCTCCAGAGTAATATTCATAAATCAACTATAATTTGGTTAGAAAAAAGAAACCAATTTTGTAGTGAATAGTAACTCGTGAATAGTAAATCGTGAAAAGTAACTCGTGAATAGTAAATCGTGAAAAGTAACTCGTGAATAGTAACCCGTCGTGAATAGTAACTCATGAATAGTAAATTATGAATAGTAACTCGTGAATAGTAACTCTTGAATAGTAACTAGTGAATAGTAACTCATGAATAGTAACCCCGACATGAAAAAGTTCCAAATTTGATAAAAAGTTCCAACCAATATTCAGCATAATGATATTAAAGAAATAATATCATTTTACGAAAAAAACTAACATCCTTTACTATCCCTTACAATCCCTTACCTCAAAAGAGCAGTACTTCTAACTTGAATAACGCTGAACGAACTTGAATCGTATAGCAATATTCAAGATATCAAAATACTCAAAAGAAATCACTCGATAATATAGAGAGAGAAAGAGAGAAAAATCTGTAGTTTCTGGTGTGTTTTTCAATTCTAACCTAAACACCCTATTTATAGGAAAATGCTTAGAACACCAAAGCAGAAAATTTAATAAAATATTATTATTATTATTCCACAACTTCCTACGCACACTCATTGAATTCAACATCATCCATCTACTCAAATAAAAACAACAAAAATGTTTTTGTTAATTAAAACAATTAAAACTTCCAAAATCAATTATTTCGGAACTTCAGAACTTCAATAATTCATAATAAATAGACCTTTTATCAGAAAATTTGAATCTCGCGGCTTTTTATAGGAAATTCAATTCTCTACAACTTTACGAAGAAAAAGGTTTTCCAAATTCCAAATGTAAATTGACCAAAAATCCACATACGAAAGATTTTACAGGCTATAATCAAATTTCAGTCAAGAAATGGGGTCCACCGACACACAAAATATGTGTTAATTATTTAATGCAACAAAATTAATCTTCCTCCTCATATACTCATATATCACACATTCATTGTAAAAATATCATCATTATTATATTATAATAATATAATAAAATATTATTTTATCGTAAAAGATAAAATATCGATTTTCAACAATTGTCACTTTAAAAATTTTCTCCATCTATATCCACATAAAATGAATATTTTCCTCATCATATAAATCAATAATTAATTATTCACAAATAATATGAATTATTGCTTCGATAATGGAAAATACTGTGTAGTGATAATTATTAAAACAACAGTAATATAAAATATCAACGCAGCAATTATTGAATTAATAAAATACTGAACAGTAATTACTGTAACAATTATTGAGTAGTGTCTTCTTACGTAAGAATCAATAATTGGTGCAATACCGTGTGCTACTGTGCAACAATGAGTATTACTGTATTTTAACCATCGGGTATTCCAACAGTGTTAACGATAACAACTACGACGTTATTTATAAAAAACTCATACTTGTCGTTTTCTTCATCCAATCGCTTTCCGTTATAGGGCCCACAAAAGGCTGCATCGTCGTATGAATATTCCCCGACAGGAAGAATATTCCACGACCAAACGAATATTCCCCGACAACAATGAGTATTTTATAACCACTTGCTTATTTTAAAAAAAATTCATATATCACCCTTAACTTTAAACTTTTATCAATTTAACCATTTACTGAATAGTAATTATAAGAAAAAAATTGAATACTTTTATTTCATAAAATTCAGGTCTTACAATCTCCCCTCCTTATGAAATTTCGTCCTCGAAATTTACATACCTGGTATTTCAAAGAGTTGAGAATACCTTGCTTTCATTTCAGATTCCATCTTTCCTGTCATCATGATTTTTCCATTGCTCATCTCCTGTATTTCAGATATCATTCTAGAATATAGCTTCAAAAACAAAGGTTAATTTAACAAATTAACATATCACATAATATCCTGATATTATGACTAACCAACAAATAGGCTTAGGTAGGACACACTAGCGAAGGATTTACTCATCTCTCCCCTCCTAGTTCTAATCTCGATCTCCGCCAGAGATCATATCCCTAAGCTCTGATACCAACTGTGATGCCCCCAAAATAGGTCCATTCCATCCAACTCATTCTGAGTCGCCAAATACATGGTACAGAAAATAAATACAACTTTATTACAACAATTGTCGTGCAAAATACAACAACACTTAAACTGTGAGTTTAAATACAAATATATACCAACTGTGACTCATGTCCCAACCATGGACAGCACCTCATAATGACACCTTACATAAAGGTATAGTCAAAAACTGTTTTAGAAATTAAAATCTTTGGGAAGTGCTCAAGGAAACCTTCGTACATGGGAGGCCATGCGTATAGGTTATTATAGATATCATATGCCCACAAAATTATCCTTGTTTGACCCAATAGACCTCAAAGAAAAATGAGAAGATTACTATCATATTTTTCCCAATGATGTGTCTTCTCTTGACATATAATTATCTCCACCGTCTGCAATTGAGAATTATACTTCAACCAAACTCCAAGATCATATAGGTAGTGCTCGTAGATATACTCAGCGAGTGGATGAGCACATCCCTGTCTTATGATGACTCGAGGTTGTATGTCATTAGACATCTTGTATGATAGTGACAAAACACCCTTCCAACGGTGGGTTCGCCTCACCCTCAACATCTATAGACCACCGTTCTATTCCCCTGTTATCCCCCGCTTGACCCAGCTACACTTTTATTACCTGAAAGGAATTGTGAAGAAAAAGGATGAGCACAACTAGCTCAGTAAAGAATATCATGACTAAAGAATTATATATTGTGAATACATTTATTTTGTATATAAAAGTGAAATAAGAATTAAGTTATATAACCTAATATATATTAGGTGTGATAATTAAATAACCTAAGAGGTTATAATATGGGAGAATATTAGTATATAAATATATATACTAACATTAAGATATTTATTTTATATATCTCAACTAATTAATTTTATAACCAAGTCTAATTGGGTTATGAAATTAAAAAGGCATAAGTAAGGAGTTTATTTTCTAGTGTGAGAAATAAAAACCCTAATTAAAGAATTAGGGTAAAATAGATTAAAAGTAATGGACTATAATAATATCATAGCCCAATAATTTATTTAGAGTCCAAAGAAATTAGATTTAATGGACCAAGGAGGTTATATTATTTAAACAAGTCCAATTAATTATTTAAGCATTTGACTTGTGGATAAAAGTAATTCAAGGGCAATTAGTTTATTAAATTAGCCCAAGAGGTCATGTATAAGATAAATATAGTAATGACCCAAGCGAATTAATGGGGAAACCCGAGTTCAATTTTGTTAGTAAGCAAAATATTAAAAGTACAAGCTCAATAGAAATTAATTAATTAAGGGCCCAAACTAAGCCCACTTGTGGGAGAATAATACTATTAAAAATTTTATTAATTTAAGAGATATTTTTATTATCTCAAGTTATTAATTTTATAACTTAATTAAAACAAGTTTAGTTGGGTTATAGAATTTAATGTACAAGAGTGATGATTTAAATTCTAAATATTTAAATATTTGGAATGGATACCCTAATTAAATATTTGGGGTGGGATAAGATGGAAAGGATTTGATTATGTTAAATTATATAGCCCAAAGGATTAATTAAAAGCCCAAAGCTTAGCTCATTTTGTGATGGACATTCAATAAAGCAATTAAATAATAATAAAAGATATGTGAGTGAGTATAAGGCCACATGACCGGTTATATTAGTGGAGGAAAAAGGAATGGAGAAAGATATTTATCTTATATCTATATTTAATAAAGGAAGCATATCTTCTTTCTTTATTGTCTTTCATCCCATTCCTTATTATCTAACAAGAGAGAGAGAGAGAGAGAACCGTGAAAAAGAAACCGAGATGGGGAGAGAGAGAAGAGGAGCGGCAAGCCATGGAAGAAGGAAGGAGAGAGAAAAGAAGATCTTCCATGGATGAAAAAGAAGAAGAAAGAGAAAGAAAGAAAAAGGTATGAAATTATTTTCCTAAACTTTCCTCTAATTTATTTTTATTTGATGAAATGGGGTTTTTGATTTGGATGTATAAAACCCTTTAATTTATATGTTTTTCATGGATTCAAGTATAGATCTACCCATATTGGCTATTGATTAAGTTGAAATCAAAAATAAAAATTTTCTAGTTTAGAAATCCAAAATTTCTATTTACTTTGAAAATCCACCGTTTTAAATCTTTAACTCCTTTTTACGATCCGTCAAAGAGGGGTGCTAGATATATGTGTTTACTAGTTAACCCAAGTGGTAGCACTCAAAAATATTGAGTTTTCATGGTGTAGCGGCTGTGGAAGCCAAAACAGTCCCGATTTTTGGAAAAGAAAATAGGACTGTTTTGGGGCAGTCTGAAACGGGGGTATTTTCGTCCACTTTTTGTGCTTTAAAAATTTCCAGAAAAATTTATTTTCATGAGAGGATTATGTGTAGCTACTGTCCAGAAAAGAAAAGGTTTTTGAGTTGTTTTGCTATTTTTTATATAAATGATGTAATATAATTAAATATATTTAATTAATTATATGATGTAAAAAAATGTGAAAATATGATTTCATGACTCGAGGTCCTTAAGTATGGTTGATGCAGATTTGTGATGAGGATTTCGGTCAGTGGTGAAGAATGACTTTGTGTATGGTATTTTAAAAAGGTTTAAATGAATTAATTAGTGAAAGAAAAAGAAAGTATATAATTGTTTATAAATTCAATAAATGATTTAAAATATCTTTATATGACTAATGATATTAGATTAAAATATTATTGGTAATATTAGACTTAAATGTTATTAAAAGTTAATAACATTAGTTTGAAATATTATTATTTAATTAATAATATTAAATGGGAGATTAAAATAAGAGAAATTACTTTATTTTAATCGTAGTCGTTGAATTTGGTAGGGAATGAACTATATTATGCTTGTAGTAGATTGAATTGAGAAGTCAGGGTACTGAAATGAATTTAGGGTTACAGAAATGATTAGAGTTTACTGTAGCTATAACGATCCCAAAATTCATACCATTTAAATCTCGACTTCGGTCGTTAACCATACATTAAATCTCTAATAAAACATCATTATTCGATATTAAAAACACTAAAATTGCGGAATAATTAAAACGTTTATACATTTCCTTCTTTCTTGCCCTGAATCACAACCTTTACATTACATCTCTTTGATTCAATCTTATATCATGAATCGTTACAACAAAATGACTATACAAAGTCTTACATCATAACAAAATATCCATATACATTGGATAGCTCAACTTACAATTCAACAACATGTTACGTTCAAAATATGAAATACATTTCTCATAAAACATAAGTAATCTTCGTGAATATAGATCTCTATAACTCACTTATACATATCTTTACCTTAAAATCTTAACTCGCAAAAGTGGTTATTTGCAAGCGAGCTCGACTCGATGACCCAACAAAGTCTAACGGTTTTCATGCATCACATAGCACATAATAACATGCTCGATATACATCTCATTAAAGTAATACGGCATACATGCTTTTAATTCACATAGCAAATATAAAGATTAAGTTCCTTACTCAACCATCATTACTTAGCCAAAACAATGCAATCATATATTGACTTTAACATTTCATGATTTCAACATGTATAACATATCATGCAATTTAAAATAGTTCATCAAGTCCACGTAGAAAATAGGAATCGAAAGACTTGCCTTGATCGTTGTTTACCAATAATAGTTTAACAGCTTACAGTTATCTGCACTTCACGTGCCCTACACAATTATATAATCATACACATCAACTATTAGTCACATAACAACACATAGTAATTGTAATGTAAACTCTACTCCACATCTCATAATCATTCCTATTAATTAGCACACAATGTTCAATTAGATTATGTTAACTTTTTGACTTATGACTCACTATATTTAATAATCAAAGTTCATTCAAATGCTTAAGTCTTGCTAGGACTACTTATTAGTTTTATATTAAACCCATTTCATATCCTATAATATTCATTTTAATTGAATTGAAACACTTTTTAAGTTCGTTAACACTTGGCACGGCGTTTCGACGTTCATTCATCACACACCTGATTTTGCTTCTATCAGTATGCTTACTATGCTTCTATAACTTATCTAATACATTATTTATTAATGTTAAGCATTATTATATTTACTAACATACATGTTTTATAACTTAGGACATCATCTTTTATAGTCAGGAGCACTACACATGCATATGTGCATGCCCGACGCCCTCCGATTGCTCCTGAAAACACAATAGTCCTTAAGATGACCATATTGACTACTGTTAAAGACCTCAAATTAAAAACCTTAAAGCATGAATGTTGTAGGTCTATTCGTCCTCGTTCCGGATCATCTTGAATCAACTCAATCGGAGTTCGTATGAGAAAGTTATGGCCATTTTACTATAGGAGGCCAAAACTGTCCGACTAAGACTTTTGTTCCGGCGCCGTGGCGCGAGAACTAGGTTATACAGTGGCGCCGCAGCACAATATTGGCGCTGGGGCCCGAACTTCTGGTGCTGGGGCATGAATTTTGACGCCGGGGCGTGAATTTTGGCGCTGGGGCTCCATTTTTGGCACTGGGGCGCCAAAAACTAACAGAACCGAGCACGAAGACCATTTTTGGTCTGTTTAAGAAATTCTATCAACTAATTACATACATATAATTGATGTAATTTACACATAACCTCACCAAGCATACATATATTAACTTAGCACAATTTAAACAACTATTTGAGAGAAGTTAAATCCTTGAAAGTATTGTTTTAAAAACCCAAAACTCCATTGTTTATATTCTTGACACAATGAACACTATAACCAAAATTATAAACCCAATTGATTCCTTTTTAACTAAGTTCTCTGTTATTTCATACCCAATTAACATAATCACACTTCAATTTTACAATTAGAATACAATCAATTACTAATTTTGTTGTCCTACAAAACATGTTCATACTCATATGTTTTTACTGTAAAAAAACTCTTTTCTTTCTTTTTGATCGTAATTAGCATACAAATCATATATATAATATATATATATATGCTAGTTATAACAATTATCTTTACAAATACATGTAACATCATAACCAATTCTAAAACATGGTTTACATAAATTTTGTAAAAACTTTATACATAAGTGAAGAACACATAGACTTTAGGCATAATGACATAAAACATATATACTTACATATATTAAAGTTATAGCCACATACCTTTTGTTGCTTAAAAAATACTTGTCAATGTAACTTGTTTTGGACAATCATGCACTTAGTTTCCTCTCAAACTCTCTCGAACTTTTCCTTCCTCTTTTCTTTCTCTCTCAGACTTTTCTTAGGCTTAAGCCAAACAATAGTATACGTAAACTAAAATAAAAGCCAACGCATCGTCTAAACCCAACGTACGAAACTGCCATATACTAAAGAACTATTTTAAATTGCATGATATGTTATACATGTTGAAATCATGAAATGTTAAAGTCAATATATGACTGCATTGTTTTGGCTAAGTAATGATGGTTGAGTAAGGAACTCAATCTTTATATTTGCTATGTGAATTAAAAGCATGTATGCCATGTTACTTTAATGAGATGTATATCGAGCATGTTATTATGTGCTATGTGATGCATGAAAACTGTTAGACTTTGTTGGGCTGTCGAGCTCACTCTTGAAAATAACCACTTTTACAGGTTAAGATTTTAAGGTAAAGATATGTGCTAAGTGAGTTATAGAGATCTATATTCACGAAGATTACTTATGTTTTATGAGAAATGTATTTCATATTTTGAACGTAACATGTTGTTGAATTATAAGTTGAGCTATCCAATGTATATGGATATTTAGTTATGATGTAAGACTTTGTATAGTCATTTTGTTGTAACGATTCATGATATAAGATTGAATCAAAGAGATGTAATGTAAAGGTTGTGATTCAGGGCAATAAAGAAGGAAATGTATAAACGTTTTAATTATTCCGCAATTTTAGTGTTTTTAATATCGAATAATGATGTTTTATTAGAGATTTAATGTATGGTTAACGATCAAGTCGAGATTTAAATGGTATGAATTTTGGGATCGTTACGAAGAGTGATTTTGGGTCTCATTTGAAATAATGATTTCGTGGATATCTTTGAAATATATTTTGGTTTACTGAAATGCTATTTTAGTTTACTGACATGTTATCTAGCTTATTAAGATGACATATAAAGGGAAAACTTATAAGTATAAGTTATAAGTGATGAAAATATTATCAAAGTATAATGATATTACTAAGACTAATGTGTAATGTCTAATACTTAACTTTGTGAGTGAAGGTTACATAAGTTAATACAAGATGATGAGATTATAAGTAAGTGAATGAATAGGATGTTAAGATTATCTAATATTTGACTATGTGATTAAGTGTTAGATATTATTATGGAATAACGTATGATATGCTAATTGAAAGATCAATCTTATACCTGATAGGTCTTTTCAATAAAGAGAATAAATTAAATTGTGTAGCGGTAATCGACTATGCAGGCAAGTTTCCTTAACTCAAACTCGAGTTATATTTCAAAGTATGTTAATAAATGATTATTCATGATTATTCATGTCTAAACTGATTATTGATTCGCACTTAGTGCTTGTTGCATATGTTCATCAGGTATGAAAGGCTGATCACCTTCATTACCATAAGATTCAGTTAAATTGTTCATGGTCATTGTTGACCTTCAAACATTATTGTTTCAGTCATTCAATTATTGACATCTTGATTCATGTTCCTTCACAATTATTAAATTGTTGAAAACTTGAAAGCTTATTATTCTTTCAATCATGATATATCTCTATTGAATTTAAACTTGCTGGGCAAAGTAGTTGCTCACCCTTGCTATATCATGATAATAAATTTTAGATAAAGGTGAAGGCTTGAAGAAGGACCGAGACAAAAGAAAAATACAGTAATAGATTGTTATAAGAATAACTATTTAGTTATCTTATTGTAAACCTTTGTAATTTTGAAGGTATGTATTCAGTTAAGGTTAATAAAACTGGGAAAATGTTATAAAATTATGTAAAATAAACAATATATGTTTATTTGTTCTGCATTAGATGATAGAATATGTATGATGATGAAGTATCGTAATGTACCAAGTCCGAGGTTCTTGGAACCCAGATTTGGGGACGTCACAGCCTCCTCCCCAAATCTCTCCACACCCGAGATCTCTCCCCAACCTCCGCCTCCACCTCGACGCCATCAAAGCCAAAACCCTCTCCGCCATCGCCGCCATCAAAACCAACGCCCGATCATTTTTGGACTCGCCCAGGGCAGTGGTGAATACTTCACGCGCCTTGGCGGGACATGTGCCCGACCCGAACTTAAAATTGATGATTTTGATAAGATTTTCATGGAGGAAGAAGAAAGACGAGAGGTGAAACAGATGAATAGCTCATTGGTGATGGTTGTAGTTCCGATCCGGTGGGCTTTATCGTCGAAGGAATCCATTGCTGAAATTCAATTTCTTATTTTTGCCATGAATCATATAGTACAGTTTGGAAAATGAGATTGTTCGTGTGGAAGAGATGAATTAATGGGGAATTTGGAAGATAAAGTTGTGATTTTAATTTTGTGGGTTGCAGAAATCTAGAAAGAGATATACATAAATTACAAATGTTGTGACTGAGATTTAGAGAGAGAGAGATGATGATGAAATGCCGTATAGACTGATCCATCGTCGGATCTTAGGGGCCTATGTCAAATCTTGAACGGAAGCTATCGCCTTTCTGGTACTTGGAAGTGGTTGTTCTACTAGTGTTACATTTGATGGGTTTGTTCCCCACTTGCTTGGTTGATGTCTATGTCATTTTTTTCTTTTTTTCCCTTTTCTTTCTCCTGTCCACGTCAGATAATAACAGAAAGAATTTAACAATCGTGAACTCAAGTTAACAGAATGATCCAATTTTAAAATAATAATTAGTTCAATGGGGTAATATGTAAAATTAAAAGTTCAATGGTGAATTAAGTAAAACTTGCCAACTACAGTGGCTAAATCATTAGTTTTGCCAATAATTAATTGATGAATTGTGGTAGATTAATTTAATTATATGTGTTACATTGATTAAATTAATGTGGAGAATTTTATTATTCAAAGTATGCATTTAATTGAGCTTATTTGATTAAATAAATTATTTAATAAGCATAATGTTATTTTAATTAATTTAATAATTAATTAGATATTTAAGGAATTGACATAATTAATAAATGAGAATTTAATTATGTGACTTATGTGAATTAATGAGAAATTATTATATTTTATTTAGATTAAATTAAATAAGATATTTGATTAATTGCTTAAATGGGTGTGACATTATTAAACTATATAATAAAGGATTAATTAAATTAAATGGAAAGAACCTTCTAAATGCTAGCCAAACAAGGCCCTAATGGGAGTTGGGCAGTTAACCCACGAAGGGGATTAACTGACCACAACCGATGATTTCATTCATTTATTCCCATAATTTCTGGTACTATCAGCTCTATTCTCCTGCATATATATAGCACCATCGGGAATTGCTCTCAAATCATACTCTGAATCGTCAGCGTAGATCTGATTACTCTGTTTCCCATTCGTGAAATCAATAATAGTTGAGGAAGATTCATTTGGCAGCGCCAAAGTATTCTAGTCGGAAAGGGTAATTGCGGTGTCGAGCTCTGACAACATACTCTGTACCCACCTAGAAATATCAGTAGGATTGTAATGAACTGTATCTAAAAGCTGAGAAATCCATCTTCATATATAGTACCTGATAGCCATCTCAAGTCATTTAGTTTCTATGCCACGTCGGCCATGTTAGATGACCGAACTTTTTAACCCAAAACGGCCAAAAGCTCGTTCATACCGTCGACATCCGGCTGATCTTCTTTCTGCATCTTGACTTTTTCAGTAGTTGGCGGTGGCGCCATTGATGAGGAGCTTTCTTCTTTCTCACGCTCACGATCTCTCTTTGTAACTATTTTGGTGGATGGATTTGATTTTCAAAAAATAAAAGAGGTAAAATTAATCAAGGGTACGATGATATAGATGAATTGGTTTAAAGAAACATGGATGATCTCAAGTGGGTGGATAGGAGCTGTTGTTGAGGTATGTTTGATTTAGATGGGATGATTGTGGCTGAAATTGGTTTGGTAAAGTGGAATTTTGGGGTGGGGGGGAATTGGGGATTGAGAGCAATTGACTAATGGTGAAGAAAATGTGAAAAAATAGGAGAGAGGAATTAGTTGATGAAGAATATATGGAAAAGACTTAAACACCCCTCCAGATCCACATGTGTGCCTTAATTTAGGTTACTTTTGACACGTTAATCAAGAAAGTGTCTTTTTTTATATGTATAATCAAAGTTTGGGGTGTCTTTTGACACCTTTTTTCGATTTAAAAGGTGAATTGTCTTTTTAGTCTTTGTTTTTTATAATTTCCACATATCATACTTAACTTTAACATTTTTATTAATTTAACACCTTACTATTTAAAATAATATTTATAAAAAATTAAATTTTATTTATTAAAAATTGGAGTCTTATGGTAATTGATCATTTTATTTTATTTAGTCATTTCATTTAATTAAAAAAAAACTCACATGTCAGTTTACTTAATAACATTAACAGACACGTTTAAACACCACTTTCCCTACCTCCGTCACATTATTTTAAAGAATTCATTCAATTTTATTTTTTGATATATAATTTTATCAAATGTTGCTCACAAAAATAATAAATAAAAGTTTGACACTTATATAAGTGGGTATTGTGAAACTAACAAGATAATTTATAAAAATAAGTATCATTAACCTTACAATAATACAATAATTTAAACATATAAAACTTTTAGATTTTCAATTAATTGCAAATTTGATCCCCAAATATACACTAATTAACAATTAGGACTACTAAGATATATCTTTCCATTTCCCACTCCAAAGTATTTGCAAGTGTCCGATATACATCATAAAAGAAAATTTGAAGAAAAAAGTAGTCACAGTGATCACGTGCTTCGTATATGTGCATATAAATACGGTTTGGTCGCATTTTTGATAGTATAAAAGCCTTTAAATACTATACCAGTTTAATACAAATTAAATATAAATCAATGTAATCAAACTCAAAATCTAGCCTGATTCAAAATCGTCCAATCAATAATTAAGAACATCAAAAAGATTTCCAAAGGAAAAAAAAATCCAACAACAAGAACATCTAGCACATTCAACTTAGTTATAAGATCAAAACGTTATGATTTTTGAAATCCATACACAACCATTAACTTCCAAATCAAAAAATAAACAACAACAAAAGTAAGAAATTGATAACTTGCAATCTCAATTGCGCTACCAAAAAGACACTAACAATATAAGCTATTGGAGCTTAAGGTTCAAAATTAAGACTTAAGAGGTGAGCAATATTAAATACTAGCTGGGTCCCGTGTCTCCGGCACTGTATGAACGGTGGGATTTATCTCAAACTTTGAACGAGTTCAGATGATTTATTGACTGAGCGGGAAATTTAAAAGCATTTGTATTTTATTAGATAGATAGATGTATGGGTGATGACTCACATAAAAGAAGACGACCTAGAAAGTGAATTTTTGTAAATAACCAGTGGTGGATCACTCCCTTGCACAATTAATGTGAAAAAAGATCATTTGGAGTAAAATTAGGCAATCAAGAATCAAGACCCCTAAATAGAGCATTTGGAATTTGGAAGACTAAAAAAAATGCTACTATCACATAAAATCGCTCACATACATGACTTGCTTTGCACGTATGTCATACCAATATGCATGTGAGTGTATGTAAACAGTATGTGGGTGATTTTTATATAATAGTAGACTTATTGAAAAAAGAGGGAATTGATAGTGAAATAATGACAAATAATAACAATCAGGGCTTAAATATGAATTAGTACCCTAAACTATAGGTCATATTCCACTTCGGTGATCCACCTTTCAAATTTGTCAATTAGATGATTGAACTATTAATTTTTTTCAATTGCAACAAATTAAGTCTGCCACGTCAGAAATTGCTGACGTGGCTACTTGTGTGGTGCCATAAGAAACTGGTGTGACAAAAAAAAGTAATTTTTTAAGTATGGATTAAACAAATCTGATATAATAGAGGGTAAAATGGTCCAGCAATAATTAAGACAAAACAAACATTAACTTAAAATTTATCTTCACTTCAGAACATATACAATCGAACATATAATTTAGAGTACTAATTCATATTTAAACCTAATTGAATATATATATACTTTGTGATCACACGAATTTATAACACTTGATAAGAATAGAGTTTCCACAAGTTTGATCCCAAGATGGCATGTTTTAGTGTTTTACCCACGGGCTTTGTTAATTTGCAAATATGATGGGATGTGATATGAGTATTTGTACTAATTATAACCATCCCCAATTATTTTATCCCATAAATAAATTATTATTTTATTTGTCTATTTGTTATCATTTGGAATTTGGAATTTGGAAGACTAAAAAAAATACTACTATCACATAAAATCGCTCACATACATGACTTGCTCTGCACGTAGGTCATACCAATATGCATGTGAGTTTATGTAAACAGTATGTGAGCGATTTTTATATGATAGTAGACTTATTAAAAAAAAGAGGGGAATTGATAGTGAAATACTGACAAATAATAACAATCATAATAATTGAATATATATATATAGGGTCCTTTACACTAATATACAACATTTAGAAAGTAATTACAAAAATAAAACATACACAACATAATTACAAAATAAAAACATAAGCAATATAACGCGCTTAAAATCACGTGTACCCAATTTCATATTTGAAATTAACCATTCCCTAAAATCATGCAACTTTGAAATCTAACAACAGATCAACAACGAGAAGACAAAAATACGGGTCAAGCCTCCCGTCATGACTAAACTCAGAAATCGGAGAAGACGGTTTATTGTCGCGACGCATCTCTAAGATCGAAAATAGCATACAAAATCAACAACGCCTTCAAGATCAGTAACCAAATACTGCAGTGATTGTTGAATACAAGATCAACATCAACTTCGATCAAAAAAATACTGAGGTATGTGAGTTTAAAATTTATAATCATATAGTTACCTATTGTTACTACGAATTACTATATTGGTTACCTTTCTTAAGTTTTTTGCACTTAAAATGGTCACACGGTAAGAATAATGAATGTTTTGATTGCAATATGAATGTTTTGATTGCAATTGCATGTAAAAATGCAATTGGTTACTGCTTAACATTACATTGGTTACTGTCTAACTATGTCTATGTTACTGTTTAATGCTGGATTGGTTAATGCATAATGGTACTAACTAATGTTGCATTGGTTGCTGACTAATAATGATTTGGTTACTGTGTCCATTACATTGGTTACTGACTAATAATGAATTGGATATTGTGTACCATTGCTTTGGTTACTGACTAATAATGACTTTGTTACTGTGTAACATTATAATGGTTACTGATTATTACTTGGTTACTGACTAATGCTGACTTGGTTACTGCTTAACATTACATTGGTTACTGTCTAACTTTGTCTATGTTACTGTTTAATGCTGGATTGGTTAATGCATAATGGTACTAACTAATGTTGCATTGGTTACTGACTAATAATGATTTGGTTACTGTGTACCATTACATTGATTATTGACTAATAATGAATTGGCTACTGTGTACCATTGCATTGGTTACTGACTAATAATGACTTTGTTACTGTGTACCATTACATTGATTATTGACTAATAATGAATTGGCTATTGTGTACCATTGCATTGGTTACTGACTAATAATGACTTTGTTATTGTGTAACATTATAATGGTTACTAATGAAGACTTGGTTACTGACTAATGTTGACTTAATTACTACTTAACATTACATTGGTTACTGTCTGACTATGTCTATGTTACTGACTAATACTGATTTGGTTACTGTGTACCATTGCATTGTTTACTGACTAATAATGACTTTGTTACTGTGTAACATTATAATGGTTACTGATGAAGACTTGGTTACTGACTAATGATGACTTGGTTACTGTTTAACATTATATTGGTTACAGGCTAACATAGGTTATTGACTAATAATTAATTGGCTACTGTGTACCATTGCATTGGTTACTGACTAATAATGACTTTGTTACTGTGTAACATTATAATGGTTACTAATAAAGACTTGGTTACTGACTAATGCTGACTTAATTACTGCTTAACATTACATTGGTTACTGTCTGACTATGTATATGTTACTGACTAATAATGATTTGGTTACTGTGTTCCATTGCATTGGTTACTAACTAATAATTACTTTGTTACTGTGTAACATTATAATGGTTACTGATGAAGACTTGGTTACTGACTAATGCTGACTTGGTTACTGTTTAACATTATATTGGTTACCGGATAACATTGATTTTGTTACTTACCATTACTTATTCTGTTGACAGACAATGGAGATGATTCCAGTTGTACTTTATTTCAACGGCACATGGGCTGATAGTAACCAATACACCAAATTTGAAGTTACTGGCATATTAGTTCCATCAACAATTTCGTTCAAAGAAATGCTAACCAAAATATGCAGTGCATTACGGCTAGACACAAACGCAACAACATTGTCAATCAAATTTCAGATTAGAAACGACATTCCACCGATCAGTATATCAGATGAAGCAACCTTACAATTCTTTCTGGAAATGAGTAGAAAATCTGATGAACAAGGTAAATTCCCACTGATTGTGGATATTGAACACAGAATGGGACGCACAACGATCTTGCATAACTTGACAAATGTAGAAGAATCTACAATTCACGATGTAATGCCAATCAGATCAACACAAGGGAATTCAGCACTAGTTCCACTAGCAAGCCAATCATGCCAATTTGGAACGCAATATGCTGATCAGCTTGCAATGGAAATTATTGAACAACAACGAGACAGACAACATGACAAATCATACGCAGAAGAACGATATGATGATGTAATATCGAATCCGAATGAACGTGAAGTAAAATTACATCAAACCTACACAGACAAAAAAATCCTCTCACAAGCTATGAGGCTGCATTCAATCAGAAAAAGCAGACAACACAAAGTCCAACGAACAAGTTATAGAGACTTTGTGCTAGTGTGTGTATGTGATGAAAATTGCAAATGGAAGATGAGAGCATCAAGTTTCAGAAAAACCAGTATGTTCAAGGTTAGAGAATTCAATGATATCCACACTTGTTCGGTCAATGTATTGTTGGGAGACCACGGACAAGCAAATAGTGAGTTCATCAGTGAATGCATAATGCAAAAAATAACAAATTTGAAGAAAATATACACACCAACCGATATTGTGGAAGACATGATGTCAGAATATAATGTGTCTATCTCTTACCAAAAAGCATGGAGATCGAAGGAGAAAGCGTTGGAAAAGGTGAGAGGAAATCCACACGATTACTCACTCATCCCATCATGGTTACACATGCTGAAGAAAACAAATCCAGGTAACACCTTAAAAACATTTATTGGTTTTATAGCATTATACAGTAACCAATATGATGTTCCACAGTAACCAAGATATCATTACACGATAGATTGTTTACCAATGTAAATTGTTTACTGATTAATATTGTATTGGTTATCTTCATGCAACATGTTGGTTACTGTATAATGTATTGGTTACCAAACATGTGGTTACCAAGCATTAGTCGAAGAATATTATTTAAAGAACCAAAATAGCATTAGTCAAGAACCAATTAAGCATTATACAAGAAACAATAAACTATTACACAAAGAACTCAATACACCTTTAGTATAAAGATGCATGTTTAGTTATTATTAGTAGTAGACCATTTGTATGCGGTTATTATACATGTTTGGTTACCTTAATACGCATGTTTAGTTACTAAATGTAATATACAATTTGTATACCTTTAACCACATGAATGGTTACCAATTACTAGTGATTTGGATACAGTATACTACTTGTAATTCTAATGATAGTGCTGATGTTTTATATCAGGTTCCGTCACAGCCCTTAAGTTGGAAACAAATGGTCGTTTCAAGTATTTATTCTTTGCCATTGGAGCATCCATTCAAGCATGGCACCATTGTTTTCCAATCATTGTAATCGATGGCACATTCATACAATCAACTTACGGGGGGACATTACTGATAGCAAGCACACAAGATGCAAACCGAAACATTATTCCGATTGCTTTTTTCATTGTTGACAGCGAAAATGAATTGTCTTGAAATGGTTTTTCAGAAATTTGAGAATTTCTTGTGGAGTTAGGGAAGGTCAATGTATTGTTTCGAACGCATGCATATGAAGCCATTATACAAGGATTGAATTGTGTGTTTCCGGATATCATGCATGGTTCCTGCACATATCATATACTGAAAAATATAAAAAACAGATTCAAAAAGAAAAGAGAAGAAGTTAAACAGGCTTACAACGGGGTTTGTAGATCTTACACTGTTGAACAATTCAACAAACACATGGCTGAACTTGATGCCATTGATCCTCGAATAAGGACATATCTGGAGGAAGAGGTCAAGTTGGATAGGTGCACCAGGCTCTATGGGACTGTAAGCAGATACTCAACAATGACTTCAAACACCGCCGAATCTATTAACAATGCAATCTATTAACTTGGTTACTTACAATGCAATCAAAGATACTTAAGGTAATTAATACTCGATTTAAATTATTGCATCCTAATTTGCATTTGCAATCTACTAACTATTACTAACTTGGTTACTTACTAATGCTAACTTAGTTACTGTGCAACATTAAATTGGTTACTGACTATTGCTGAATTGGTTACTGTGTAACCATATAATGGTTGTTGGCTATTGATGAGTTGGTTACTGTGTAACATTATACTGACTAACAGTAACTTGGTTACTGGATAAAATTATAATCTTTACCGTTTCGTATTAATGCTAATTTACTTTAATGTTCAACATTATATTGTTTCTTGACTACTACTTGAATTGTTTATCGTGTACTTATATAATTTGTTACTATATAATGCTTATTTGGTTACTTGTGTAACATTATATTGATTTACCGATCAATACCGACTTAGTTACTATATATAACATTATAATGTTACCGAGATTTAGAATTGTTTCTTTTATATTGGTGGTTACTTATTGACTAATATTGTGTACTAGTTAATTGGTTATCGATATATTTTGGATGCAACTCTTAATCATATAATGGTTAATGATTATCACGACTTGGTTACTTGTGGTAACCATATAATGGTCATTGGCTATTCTTTGAAGTTGAAGTTATTGTGTAACATTATACTGACTACAGAAACTTGGTTACTGGATAAAATTATAATCTTTATTGCATAATATTACTGACTACTACTGACTTGGTTATATACTATTGTTGACTTACTTAATGTGCAACATTATATCGGTTATTAACTACTACTTAATTGCTTCATCGTGTAATTATATAATGGTTATCAGATAATGCTTATTTGGTTACTGTGTAACATTATACTGGTTACTGATCAATACTGACTTAGTTACTATGTAACATTATAATGTTACTGAGATTTATAATTGTTTCTTTTATATTGGTGGTTACTTGTTGACTAACATTGTGTACTAGTTAATTGGTTACTGTATATTTGGCATGCAACTGTTAATCTGATTGTATACATTGGGTGTTGTAGGTTGAGACATCAAACTTAGTGATTTTCACTGTTTACGATGTCTCTAAACAGTATATTGTGGACATCGAACAAAAGACATGCACATGCCGTAAATTTCAGTACCATGAGATGCCTTCACTCAAGACGTCATTAGCATGATGAGCAAGAGAAATTTGAGTCATATGATTTTTGCTCAAGAAATTACACTAAAGCAACTTTGTCAAGACATATTCAAACTTCCATCATGCCATTAGATGACAAAGAAAACGGGATGTATCGTAAGAAGTAAAAACATATGTATAAAACCACCCAACACAAGAAGGCCAAAGAAGACCAAAAAAGGGAGGTACAAACACGGATCCGAAATCAAAATTCAAAACAAATGCAAGAAAAGCAAGAAAAAGGACACAATGAAAAAAACATGCAAGAATCCCCGGTTTTAAGACCACTAAAAGGGTCCGATATAGTGCGATTAAATTAAGAGTGTAAATACATGAATGTATTATTGTTTACTTTGAGTAACCATTAAACGATTGGTTTGTAAAATTTTTGATTGTGTATAGTAAACAAAATTGTTATTCATTTATATATTGATTTCTGATTTCAATGAAACATTAACAATAACAGTAATCAAATAAATACATAATACGCTTTTTTTTAATGGTAACCACATATTTACATAATAAACCATAACAGTTACCAGCTAATAACATAACAGTAACTATACCAGTTTTTAACCAAATAATTACATAACAAAGAACCATAACAATGTTTAATGATACCCAAATAATTACATAACAAGTAACCATCACAAAGAATACCTAATTTCATAATAAAGAATAATACCATTTTATAATGGTAACCACAACATAAACAACTCAGATATCCAAAGAACATATAATTAAAAGGGTATTAAAGTTTATGAAACCCATGTATACTCACACATATCCACTTAACATATATATATATGTCCCGATACAATATTGTAACTCTCTCTACGTTACTATCAAATCATTATCTCGTTACCTATTTATACATGATTGGTTACCAATCAGATATTATAAAATTATAATTGGTTACCATTTTATACATGACAAGAACTATAATAAAGAACTATACCAGCTTTTTAATGTAAACCAAATAATTACATAACAAAGAACTATAACAATGTTTAATGGTACCCAAATAATTACATAACAAAGAATTCATCACAATAACCACCTAATTTCATAACAGTAACCAAACCAGTTTATAATGGTAACCACAACATAAACAACATGTATATTCAACAACCTGTAATTAAAAGGGTATCGAAGTTTATGAAACCCATGTATACATAACACATGTACACCTTAACATTATATATATGTCCCGATACAATCTTGAACTCTCTCGTTACTATCAAATCATTATCTGGTTACCCCTTTATACATGATTGGTTACCAACTGTATATTTCAAAAAAATTCAACAAACACAACTTAAAAAGAAACAAAATACCAACCAACAAACAATATCTCTTTCATTAATGCTAATATAATCAAATATGTAATCCCATCTACATAAGATCCAATGAACATCAAAAAATCATAAACCATACACAAATGTTGTGTATAACACCAAAACTTAAAAAAAATACACAACAAAATTAATAAAGACAAAACAACAAAATCCGAACTAATCAAAATCTGGAACAAATCTTCCTGGAAATTCTCTATCAGTATCATAGCCCTCCAACTGCTTGTTCCTAGCATGCATATATAGGTTTGTGCATAACTTTTTCCGATACTTCGCAATGGGGAAAGGAATAGGAATCTGATCAAACTTCTGATGAATGACATGCTTAGCAAAACAAATTGTGAACATCCCACAATCACTGTAACAACAAACAACATATAACAAAAATCAAAAATAAAATCAACCTATATGTAATAATTAAAAAAAATGTACACAATTTAACCCTTACCCCTACTTACTGTTCAGAACCGTCTCAAAGAAATTCCAACTCAATTATATCGTCTTCGTCCTTGTTATGATACGGGTCACCATTGAAGTCAATGTCGACCCTATCCTTCCAAAAACCAGACTTCATGGCATAGTAGTATGGAAGAATGAAGATGTACTACTCACAAACATCGGATATTTTAGTTTGCATGGATTTCCTTTTTGGTTGTAGAGAATTGTAAACAGTTAGATACCTACGATGCACATCAAAAGACAACAACAACCAATGGTCCAGTGATGACATATGAATTGGGAACAACACATAGTCAACGCTCCTCCATGGTGTGTGTTGACATCCATAAATGTACCTATGTATATATTCAAAGAACATCACCCTCCCCGCATGTAACAATTTTGTCACAATTTTTTTTTGTATACTCCTCGAAAAGAGCGGTGATCTTGCTGTGAAACCAACAATCCATGGTCGTTACCCTTATAGGAACACTTTCGGAATGTCTTGCCATTTTACGGAAATAATACAAGGCAATATTGATGTGCTGAGCTAAAAAAAATTAATAGGATATTAACAGTTGTTGGAAAATGCAAGTATGTGATTAATGTAACTAAATAATGTAAACATAACTACAAAAACATAATTTTTAAAAAAATACTCACATCGTCGTCTAACCACTGCCCAGGCGCCTTTAATTTATAGAACCACATCTTCGATGATATTGCAATGGATCCAAATACAAAAGAAGGCATGATAATATCATTCCTTCCAGGAAATTTGTCCGTCCTTCAATATAATAACATAATATTAGTATACACACTAACATTAACAATTACCGTATTAATATACACACTACTACAAATCAAACTTGCACGTTCTATAATTAACATACTAATCAACCAACTTAATTTTAAACAGTACCCTGCTAACCAACAAATATTAAAATCATAACCATAATCAAATAGTAACTAATACATAACTAATAGGTAACCAAAACATAAACTAATATTAACCGTAATATAAAGTAATAGTAACCATAACATTTATTTAATAAGAACCACACCATTTATTTAATATTAACATTTATTAAATATTTAATATTATGCAAAGAACCAAAACAAAGATTAGTCAAGAACCAATTAAGTATTATACAAGAATTAATGTAATGTTACACAAGAACCAATACAATATTCGACAAGAACTCAATACATCATTAGACAAAGAACTAAAACAAAGATACCAAAATCAAGAAACTAATCAACAACTTAATTTTAAACATTAATGCAAACCAAACCATAATCACATAAGTAATCAAACATAACTACTAGGTAAACAAAACATAATCTAATAGTAACTGTAATATAAAATAATAGTAACCATAACATTTATTTAATATTAACCATATGTTACTACAATAATACAAACTTATTTGTTTCATAAAAATTATAGCATTATTGTTAACAAAAAAACAAACCTTTTTCTTGTTTATTCCAATTTTGAACCATTCTTCAAACAATGCCTCTTCAAATTTTGAGGGCATCTCCATGCATGATTTGGGAATGCACTTAACGCGCAAGTGTTTGACTAGCAGACCCACTACACAAGAGATGATGAACCAAATGTCGATCCAACGCCGTCAGATATGGAGATTGTAAAATGGCACTCTTTGCGGAGTTTACGTATGTGTCTACCACCAAACTTTTTGGGACACTCTTCTCCAACTCATCACACTTAGCTATGTCCTGTGTGGTGAGAACCATAAAATCAAGAGCATACCTGCTTGCTGCCTCACCTTTCTTCCCCTTTTTCAGTTGACATAAAAAGGTAATATATACGATTACTAACCTGAATAACATAAACTAGTAACCAACTGACTGTACAACAGCCAACAAACTAAAATGAACATGTTATATTAGTAATCTGAATAACATAAACTAGTAACCAAATCATAATATAATAGTAGCCAAATCATAATATAATGGTAACCAAAACACAATATCAGAGTAACCAATTCACTATATAATGGTAACTAAAACATAAATAACATTTAAATAAATGATGGCCCATAATTATAACACTAACCTTATCAAAGATCATACACAACAATCTCTTTCCCAAAGACATCGGCTTAATATGTCAAAAGACGGCATGTCATTATTATTGTCAATCACAAGCAAAATAAAGAACCATTTAATAATTAAAACAAAAGACATATATCACATAACAAAACAAACAAATATGTCTAACCTCGACATCTTCTTCATCATCATTATTTTTTTTTTCATCTAAGTTCTTCAACCATAACAAAGACGTTCAACTTCATTAGCAATCTCAATTACATTCACATCATTCTTCTCCACGAATATTACACATCATCACCAACTTCATTACCCAATTCAATTTCATTCTCACCCTTCTTCTCAACTTCATCCAACACATCATCACCATCATTATTCTTATTCACTTTTGAACCATAATCAACATCCTCATCAACATGGACCTCCTCCACCATGACATCAGCATCCTCATCAAGAACGCGTTATCGCCAAAGATCATCATCCAGCCTTCATCACCTTCACCACCTTCACCGCCTTCATAACCTTCATCACCTTCATCTTCATCATCATCATCATCATCATCATCATCAACATCACCAAAGATTGTCGAATCGTCATCATCGTAATCACCATCAAGCTTTTTGTCCCCACGCCTTTGATAAAGACGTAACTCATCTCTAATAATGGACCTAAGGTCCCCGCAGATAATCGGACATGTAAAAAGTCGCATTTCATCTTTAATATCGTCAAGAACTTTCCAAATTCTTTCTTCAATTCGTAAACTTCTTTCTTCAATTTAGACACTTTCTTCTCCAACCACTTAGACCAGTACATCAATCGCCTCTTTCACAACAGATACATCAACACCAATGTTGTTCGGCCTTCACTTTTTTGTCTACTTTCTTATCACCATCCTTCCCATTAAAAAAGTGAAAACCGCCAAATCAAGCCGATCCTTCTCCTCGTGGGAATCAAACCTGCTTATCCTCAAATTTGAAAAATAATAAGTATACTTTAGTATATCATCTAATAAACAATGTACAATTACATTGAAATAAACAAAGAATAAAGAATCATAAAACATAATCAGTAACCAAATACATATATACAGGTAACCAAATGTATAATAAGTAGTAACCAACTAAATGTATAAATGTAACCAAATGTGTATATTCGGGTAACCAACAACAATGTCATTAGTAACCTGAATGTAATCTAATCAGTAACCGTATTTGAATATTCAAGTAACCAAAAACATTGTTATTATTAACATGCATATAAAATAATCAGTAACCAAACGTGTATATAAAGGTAACTAACTACTTTGTTGATAGTAAACTTCACATAATATTTTCATTTATCAAGTATATAACTAAAGGTAAAACAACATACCTGTCCGGAACAAAAACTAATTCATTCAACTTGTCATTAGAAAGCGGCTTCATTAACTCCTTCCATCTGAATAAACGGACATCCGACGGATGCTCGGTCATTGCATATACCCCGACTTTTGAATGTCGGAATAGTTTCAAACATAAAACTTGAATACATACGAAGCCCATTCAACTTGTACAGTTTGGTGTAATGATCCATGTAAAAATTGTATGTTGAAACACCATTCTTTCCTTTCCTATAACGCCCCTTCAAAGCATTAGACAAAGAGTACTTTGTCATCTCAAAAGCAACTTTCCCCCAAGGAAAACTACTAACATCGTCGTAACACAAAAAATTAACCATCGCCCCATCAACGTAATTTTCGTAAAATGTGCACATAATGAAATTAAAGACCAAAATATCATGACATCTTAATAGCCTCGCCATCATCATCAAAAACCGCCTTCTATATATCCTACCTATACTACTACGTGTCACAACCTTCACCACCAAAAACTTACCAATAAGCATATTCTCCATACCTTTATATGGAGTTATATCATCCTCACCTTTCCATCTCAACCCAGATATCATACAAAACTCAGGCAAACCGAACCTGACCCTTTTCTCTCCGAACAAAAACCACATTTCACCGTCATCCCTCTGGTGAACCTCCCTCACAAGAGCGTGGTGAATAATCTGGGAATACATTTGGTGCTCACCAAACTCAAGAAAATTCCCAAAACATGTTGCCTTAAATTTATCCAGCTGACTCTTATTCAATTTATTTGCAATGATACTGGGGACTTCCATGTCGCACCAATATATCACTTTTTCGGTGAATTTTCTGTTCCATTCCTCGTAATAAAGATCCCATAACTGCAAGTAAACAAAATCAGATTTACAAAGTTAACCAAACAATCATATGATAGTAACCAAAACAACATAGACAAGTAACCAATATAGCTTTAGTCATTAAACAAAACATCGTTAATCAATAACCAATCCAGCATTAGACAGTAACCAAGACAGCATTACACAATATAATAGTTAGACAGCAACCAATAAATCATTAGATAGTAACCAAAGACAAAGATTATACAAGAAACAAAGATGTTGCAAAAGGTAACTAATGTAAATCGTTACTTATTAATGTTGTTTTGGTTATCTTCATGCAACATCTTGTTATCGCTCTAATACATTGGTTACCAACCATGTGCTTACCAATCATTAGTCGAAATATTATGCAAAGAACTAAAACAAAGATTAGTCAAGAACCCATTCAAAGATTATACAAGAACTAATACAACGTCAGACAAGAACTAATACAACTTTTAGACAATATATTGGTTAGATAAAGAACTAAAACATCATTAGACAAGAAACAAGACATCATAAGACAAAGAACTAAGACATCATTAGGGACAAAGAACAAGACACATATAATACAATGAACTAAGACAAAAGATTACACAATATAATAGTTAGACAAAGAACCAATAAATCATTAGACAATAACTAATACAACATTATACAAGAACAAGATGTTACAAGAAGGTAACTAATGTAAATTGGTTACTTATTAATGTCAGTCTTGGTTACCTTCATGCAACATGTTTGTTATCGCCTAATACATTGGTTACCAACCATGTGTTTACCAATCATTAGTCGTAAATATTATGCAAAGAACTAAAACAAAGATTAGTCAAGAACCCATTCAAAGATTATACAAAGAATCAATACAATGTCAGACAAGAACTAATACAGCTTTAGATAATATATTGGTTAGACAGTAATCAAAACATCATTAGACAGTAACCAAGACATCATAAGACAGTAACCAAGACATCATTAGATAAGAAACAAGACACACATAATACAAAGAACCAAAAACAAAGATTAGACAAAGAACTAAAACATCATAAGACAAAGAACTAAGACATCATAAGACAAGAACCAAGACATCATTAGACAAAGAATCAAGACACTCATAAGACAAGAACCAAGACATCATTAGACAAAGAACCAAGACATCATAATAAGACAAGAACCAAGACATCATTAGACAAAGAACCAAGACACTCATAAGACAAAGAACCAAGACATCATTAGACAAAGAATCAAGACATCATAAGACAAGACCCAAGTCGGCTTTGGTTACCTTCATACAACATGGTGGTTATCAGTATAATGCATTGTTACCAATCATACGGTTACCAAGCATTAATCATTAATATTATGTAGTAACCAATTAAGCATTATACAAGAACCAATTAAGAATTATACAATGAAATAATAACAATATTTAAATTAACACACCTTTAAAATTCGCTGAGTTGGAATTATCTTCCGATAAGCACTTGAGCTTCATTCTTAACAGGACATCAAAATCGTAATCTAATTGCACTTCTAATGTTTGATATCACTATGTATCACCAAACTACTATCATTCTTACTCGATTTATTACCTACATCCTTCCCCTTTCCCTTCCCCTTTCCCTTCCCCTTGCTCTCCACAACAAACTTCTTCAAGTTCTTCATAGAATCACCCTCCACGATCCTTTTCCTCTTTCCATCCTTCTTACTTGTATCATTCCTTATATCAACCATTCTATACAAAACATAAAAACAACACAAACCAAAACAATGAATACTCCATTCTGTTAGT
Organism: Panax quinquefolius; assembly: GCA_020205615.1. Taxonomy (NCBI): domain Eukaryota; kingdom Viridiplantae; phylum Streptophyta; class Magnoliopsida; order Apiales; family Araliaceae; genus Panax; species Panax quinquefolius. Next base: position 81,703,530 of record CM035170.1, on the reverse strand, counting down.
AAACTACTTTAATATATAATACATTAAACTTAATAAAAAAATACTCACTTGAAGCAATAATAAACACCAGAGTCGATCAATGGAGAAGAATAACGAGTAACAACGACAATGAACCAGACGAGTAACAACGACAATGACGAACAACTCAACGAGTATGCCGAACAACTAAACAAATATGATAGAGATGAAGAACACACGAACACAGATGAACAACAATCACCGAAAACAAGAGTTTTTAACTCCGATTACGTTTAGTCGCGACAGAGGAGAGAACAAGGGTTTCAGCATGTGCAAAAGGGTTTGGTAACTGCAGAGTCCCGTACAAATGATAGGCGGTTATCACGCGATTCAAAAAAATAATAATTTTTGCCATGTCAGCCCATTAATATTTATCCCTTAAATTAAGGACTCTTAATTATATTAGTATTGTAAATATATATGATGAAATGTCATATTTTTGTAATTATTTTATTAGTGTATGCTTTTTGTAATTACTTTCATAAATGTACTATAATATGTAATTGTTCCTATATATAAACTTTGTGATCACACGAATTCATGACACTTGATAAGAATAGAGTTTCCACAAGTTTGATCCCAAGATGGCATGTTTTACCCATGGGCTTTGTTAATTTGCAAATATGATGGGATGTGATATGAGTATTTGTACTAATTATAACCATTCCCAATTAATTTATCCCATAAATAGATTATTAATTTTATTTGCCTATTTGTTATCACTTATAAGATCATTGACATCTCAAAAGCGAGATTGTATAATATTATTTAATTTCAACAACGTATTATAATACATCATCAAATCCTTAAAATAATAAAACATAGTCCATAAAATTAAATGACCAATCTAAAATAATAATAAATTAGTACAAATAATCTTATCACCATCAGTTTTACAAACAAATATAGCATTCTATGTCGGATAATTGCCAGAGATTACTGATGAGAGAAATGAGTTCATTTTTAAATAAAATTTATTTTATTGAAGTAAAATACTATGTAATCATATATAACAATCCTCTCAATTCAAAACAAAAATGCTCATTTGACAACTATTTCGGCTCTGAATAATAAAATCTCAATTCTTTTGATGGATATAGAATTACTAAATGTACCAAATTTAACCATAACAATTTAATTATCAAATCAGGTTCGTAAGTTTTTTGGTGCAAGCCTTCGTCTGGATTTATTAAGTGTAATTTTGATGCGGCTCTTTTCCTTAGTCAGAATAAGGTGGGTTTTGATTGGATTATTAGGGATGAGTTTGGGTCATTTGTTGCAGCTAAGAATGGTTTATTAAATTGTACTCAAGATCCAGCTCTTGTTGAAGCCCTTTCTTGTAGAGAGGCCCTCAGTTGGCTTAAGGGTCGTCATTTTTCCAAAGTTGTGATGAAAACTAATTGTCAGGTTTTTCAACAAGCTTTAGCCCTTCCAACTACGGATTTCTCTTTGTTTGATTTGATTACTCGAGATTGTTCTTATGCTCTTTCGGCTTTGAATAATAGTAGTATTTGTTTCGCTAAACGATCAGCTAACCAAGCAGCGCATTTGTTAGCCAAAGCTGCTGGTTTACAGTCTGGTCCAGAGGAGTGAGATCCTATCCCTCCTCCGTTTATTTTCGATGTTCTCGTTTCCGATTTAATATAATTGGTTCCTCTTTGTTTCAAAAAAAAAAACTAGATGTTCAATAAAATTATAATTAAAATGAAACAAAAAAATATACCTTTCTGTTGTAATTATATCACAGATCGAATAATTAATTTGCAAAGCCAACTTGTAATAAAATTTAGGGTTAACTACAAAACCATCCCCTCATGTTTACACAATTTTGCAATCCATAAGCTAATATTTCAATTTTCGCAATGTCGTAGTTAAAGTCCCAATTTGTTTCAAATCTGTCCCCCTAACCAATTATGTCCAACATGTTAGAAACGTGTGTAAATTTTAAGGGCAAATTAGTCAATTAGTTATATGGTTTCATTAGGCAGGCTATAATTGAGTGATGGCTCTACAGCAGCTGATTGTGTAAAAATGCAGTAACAAGCACCAAAGCATAAAGAAGAGTGTACTCCACATCTACAACATTCAAACAGGGAACTAGAAGTCTTTACAGATTTACAAGTGAGCATTTTAAGGTACATAAGCTAGCTCGAACCGGAAAGTCTATGTTTCTATGCTTAATGCATAACAATTGTATCTAGTGTTTTTTCTACCCATCCATTTCTGTCAAGATAAACAAACCCTAGAAAATATTCTTTTACGCGGAGCTGCTAAAAGAGGATCCAACTTGATTGTCAGAGAAACGAACAACAACAATAGTAATGTTATCTGCACTACCTCTTTGATATGCTTCTTGCATTAGTCTCTTTGCCGCCTCCTCGGGATCCTGAATTGGTTTAACCATCCCAACGGCTTCCTGCGGAAGTATAAAAATCAATATCAGTAGACTGAAAATAAAATAGAAGGAAAATAGCATCACGATCATAGAATAACAAGTGTTTCTTAAACAGAAGATGCCCAAAAATTGTTAATTGCATAGATGTGCACGTAATTGATTATCAAGCCAGAACACCAAATGTAGTCTGTGACGAACGAGATTTTTGTAATTTAATTTTAATATTTATTGAATTAAATAAATATTTTCGATGATTTAATTATTAGATTTAATAATTAATTGATGAAGTTGTAGTAGATTAATTTAATTATATGTGTTATATTTATTAAATTAATGTGGAGAATTTTACTACTCAGATTATGTATTTATGTGAGCTTATTGAATTAAATGAAATATTTTATAAGCATAATGTTATTTTAATTAATTTAATAATTAATTAGAGATTTAATAATTTGACATAATTAATAAATAAGAAATTAATTATGTGACTATGTGAATTAATGACAAATTATCATATTTTATTTAAAGTAAAGTAAATAAGATATTTGATTTATTTTATAGTTGGATGTAACATTATTAAACTATAAGATAAAAGAGTTATTAAATTAAATGATTTTTGAACCATTTAATGCTTGCCAAACGAAGCCTTAGTGGAGGTTGAGAGCAGTTAACCATTACTGGTTAACTGACCACCACTCTGCGCGTCAGTTTCTTTAATTAATACGTCTTCTTATTATTTCATCTTCTAAGTCTGTCATAGCAAGTCAGAGAGAATTGAAAATTTTCAGAGAGAAATAGAGATTTTGTGAAGAAGATTAAGAGTGAGTGATTGAAGAAACATCTAAGCCTACTAATCTATATTCTACGCTCTCGGTGATTCCTTTAACCCAATTTTTATTACGTTGTTTAAGTTTTTCATAAAAATGGCTTATATTCTGTAAAAGCTTTGTAGTGGAAAAAGGGGTAACGATTATGTGTTGATTACGTGATAAATGTTATCATATCGTATTTGATTATATATATTGTATAAACCATATCATCAGTTTCATAAAAACATGTCGTATATACTTCCTACAAATACAAAATTACAGAGTATGAAAATATGGCAATATGGCCTTACATACCAAATTTAACACAATAATCATAAGTTGTATTATAAATTTACACATATATATGTTAATATGTTAACGTAGTATGTTTTTACTATGTTGTATGAACCATAACATCAGTTTCATAAAATATATGTCGTATATTGTTGTTTCAAAATTACATAGTATAGAAATATAGCGCATGGCCCTTACTTTAATTTTAATACGTCAAACATATATTGTGTCATAAATTTTATACCAAAGATATAATTATGCATATTAAAACGAAGAGACCGAACTTCAAATGAACGGATTCTTGTTATAACGAATCCGTAGTGTTGATTTTCATGTTCAGTATTCAAAACTTTCAAAACACCAAGAACAAAGAAATTACATGTGTTGATTCTGCAAATTATGTGTTTTAACATGTTAAAATCATGCTGAAAGGGTTAAGTAGTGATCATATATGTATTACGTTGTTTGGGCATGTCTAATTTCGTGTAAAAATAAACTAATCGGAAGTTATGGCTATATTTTATGTTCTTCATGAACGTATAATTTTACTTGTGATTGATTTTTAGCCTAATTTGGCCTCATTATATTCGCGAACTCACTAGAATATGAGAAATCGAAGTCTGTAACCACTTCCCCAATGACGTTACTAAACTAAATTACCATACTTCCCACGTGCAAAAAATAAAATAAAAATAAAAATAAAAATCAATATATATAAAAAAATAATAATAAATAAATAAATAAATATTTGATGAAAATTATTATTAAAATATTTATAAAATAAATTAAATATTTTAATTGAGATATTTATGGAATAAAATAAATATTCGATGGAAATTATTATTAAAATATTTATCAAATAAAATAAATATTTTAGTTGAAATATTTATGGAATAAAATAAATATTCATGAAAATTATTATGAAATAATTTATTCGAGTGTAATAATAATAAGATAATGAAAATATTCTAATTTAATTAAGTAATTAAATTAGAAGGATAATGATTTGTTAAATAAAGTGGAGTTTATATTAAATAATTAAGTGAAAATGTAACTAATGAATGTCGTGAATACATATTGTATGTAGTGGATTTGTGGTGAACGAAGTAGTAATCGTTTAGCTACACGCATGCGAGGCAAGTTTCCTAACCCTACTTGTTATCATTATTCAAGTTTATAAATTACACCGAGTAAATTCTCATTATTATTAAATCAAGTTCAAATTGTTATATCAAAGATTATTTATCTTTTCAAAGTATGATTACATTATACAATACTTGTTCTATTGATAGCTCTTGAGATTGTTATTCAATTTAAATATCATTTAATTTGAATCATATTGTGACTAGTCCTTATTTAATTGACTAGTCCATAGTTGATGAACGTTCTAAATTTCGAATCAAGTTATTGATTTATCCAAACTAAACTTCCTTTGGTGCGATTCTAATGTCAAATCGAGATGAACAACCTCAGTATAGGGATTACTTATGCGTTAAGCGTTAAGATATTGTGCATAGTATAGTACTAAGGGTGATCCCCCCTAAATGCAGTAGAAGAGTCCATAGTCTTACGATCATTAAAGGTTTCAAGTATAACCCTTGATAACCTAGGACATAGTTCAAGGTCTTATGACCCTCGTAAATCTTTTGAATTCTTGTTATTCATTCTTGATTCAAAAGTTGAACTTTTATTTCAGAAGTCTTTGATTCACTCGCATGTTATTATATATTGTTATTTCATTTTTATACCTGTGGGCAATCATGTTCACTCTTGCGTAATAATAACATTGCAGTTAAGAACGAAAGGTACGATGAGCCTTCTACTAGCAAAGGCAAGGGCAAAGCTAATAAATGATGAAGACTTGTTATTTAATTTTTAAAAATGTTATTGTTAAGACTTATTATTTGTTTATGTTTCCGCACAGATGTTTAAGGTTAGTTTGACCTGGGATTGTATTTATTATTCAGATGTTGTAACTCCATAAGGGGAGGATTTATTTCTATCTATTGCATGGTTTGCATTTATTATGGGTAGATAGATAGATGATATTTGTACAGTGAACACCAAATCATGTGGAAATTTAAGTACCCGGATTTAGGGGTGTCACATAGTCAAATCCCAAACTAGGATATGAATCCACAGGACAAAAAAAATGATAGGAATCAGATGGGTATAAGAAAATGTTAGAAACCATTAACTGACAAACCTCATTTGTGACAACGTCCCAAAGCCCATCACTTGCAATGATAAGAAACTCAAGTGAACTATCAACCTTCTCTTCCTGTAATCAAATAAACAAAATATGCTTCAAAAGGTAGACACAATTTGCAAGGGGAGAAAGATCAAGGTTATCTCCCTAAAGCAAATCAAACGAGTACAGAATTTTCAGTAAAGAAGCTTGAACTTAACTGCCACCAGTAGACAGTCTAAACAATTTTTGTGAATATAAAATTAGACCTAGGCTGCCCATGATTTGCACGCTCCAATATACAACTCTAATCAATTTCAACCAATTCAAAAATTACCAAACCTTCAGTCAGCTAATACTAGTAAACATGCAATAGAGTGAAAAATATACAGATATGCATGCAGACACGTGCATTCACACAGATCATGAGCAGCACACTTGTTCAATTAAATGTCTGATAATTATGTCCGTAAGCTTGTTTTAATGTTAATGCATGAATCTCTCCGCTCAACCTACACCCATGAAATGAGGACAGCATTATGATATTCAAAACATAAAGTGTAGCAGAATAAAGTCCAAAAATTGAAAAGTTAAATTATTTTGTATGGTTAACCATTCAGAATAGTTGCTCAGTCGGACCTGAATTTCAGGATCAGCAACAACATACTGCTTCAGAAGTCTATCACCAAATGCACGAGAAACAGCAAGTACACCTCCAACTCTCCAAGTTCCTGTTAAAACTCGAGCCATAGAAAGGCCAGCCATTTTCCAGATCACAAAGTGCATTTCCAGATCATGAGTTGCAGGTAATAATGTAACCAACAGATATATTTACCTGCCCACATGACAAAACCTCCAGCATCTTCAATCCGTTGGCGCTCATCTGTTTGGTCTGGTTTGTGATCTCGGGAAACAGCAATGGCTGCAACAAACAATGGTTATTTCATTGGAAGATTACACAAACCAAAAAGTATAATAGCAAGAGATTCTGTAACAGAACTTCCAAAGTAAATATACTAAAAAATAATTTAGCAAAAAAGAATTGAATATATCAACTATGATATTTTGACAAAAGACCAAATCATCTCACTAAGATTGTCTAAACTCTAAAACAGTCGAGCAAGGGAAAGATGAATTTCATCCATTATTGATGTGGAGCAAAACAAGAAGATCAAGAGATTATTTGTTAATTATTTTATATTATTATTTAGATATAAATTAAGTAATTACTGTAGATATTTAAATTATAGTAGGTAATTTAATTTAGATGCTTTAATTAAGGTAGAAGATTATTAGGGTTTGTTTCCTTATTAATTTAGATGATTATAGAATTAGAGTTTTCTAATCTATCAAAAGTGAGGTAATCTCCATTATTATTCAAAGTTGAATTAATAATTGATTTGAGAAAGACTTTGTGGTTTGTGCCAATTATGTGCATTTCTATGAGGTTTGGTTATCTTTACCTTTCTTTCTCATTCTTTAAATTTATTACTAACCTTTTCTAAACCTTGCCCTACATCAACTATGGGACCAATTTACTCATTCAATATTAATAAAAGCACCACAGAGAACACTTTGTTTTGACTACTTATTCAAAGGACAGCAAGATAAGTTGTTGCAGGATTAATACTCCAATAAAAACAATGGCAACTGCCACGTTCGAATGAAGAATAAACAACTCCTTACACTACAGAATTTTCTAAAACTCCAAGCATAAACCTGTCAACAAGGAGTGTGAAGATATGTACTTACACTCATACAGACACACACCTAAACAGATTATATAGCATGACAAGTAGGAAATAGGGTTGGCATAAAAAACATGAGTGTAATGATGTAATAAAAAAATATAGCACCTCTACAAGTAACGAGAAACAAGCAACACAATCGAAAAATATTAATCAACCTTGAATTAATTCGCCCAAAAAGGACAATCAAACATGAACTTAATAGGGAACAATTATAGTTGGCACAATGAAGGACAAAATGTTTGCAAGTCCAAGGCTAGGAAGAGAAGAAAAGGTAGTTTCTGAGGCCTCCTCGCAAGGTATTTGACTAGCACACAAGCAGAGAGTTTCTTATTTCTACAAAGAATAGGGAATCAAATACTACTGGTCTCCATTAATATTATGGAGTATACAATACTTATACAGGACCAATGGGAAATCTTATCGTCTTAGGACAAGTATCCAAAAAAGGAAATAAAAATATGATGAAATAATGAACAGTAAATAGAACAAACTATAAACCACCATAACCGAATAACCAATTTTACTATAATAACCTACATACCTAAATAATCAATTTACTTGCATAATAAATAACTAGAAATCTAATTACTTATAAGGTCAGCTCAACTCAAGTCAACTCAAGTCAACGACGTCATATATCCCAAACTAGTTGAGCTGAAAATGAATCCATATGATAGCGAAAAAAAGTAAAGACGAGAAGAGAAATTATTAAAATAAATAAATAAAATAAAATTGGCAATCTAAAATTACTTACCAAAAAAAATAAAATATCTGGAAATCTAATTAAAAAATTCCCAGATACAATCCATGTGAAATTATAACTTAGTTATACATGTGTCTCGCATCAGGATGGGTACCAAGATGGATTTCTAAGTTACGGAAGCACTAGACCGTTCCTGAACTGAAACAGTTCAAGAATATGTCTATCCAGTTGCACAAAAAGAAAAGGTTAAACCATTAACATAGGAGAACAACTACAGACATGGAAGCCACAAGGAGAATCAAGATTTAAAATGTATTTCATTGTTGATATTAAACTGACACCATGAAACGACAAAAATGCATACTGCACCAAATTGTTAAGAAGACAACCACAATGTATGCATATAAATGGCTACAGCATGAATTTGGAATACCCATGTAACAGCAGGTGCAGAAAATGTGAAGACACATGGAAAGTTCTAAGAATGTAGGACAGGGATATGTTATAGACAAATCAAGCACAAATATGAGAACAAAGTTAAATCAAGTTAAAACCAAAATATCCCTAATCAAGCAAAATATTTGTACTAGTCAGACCAAATCTATCTTGCAGCATCTTTCACAAATTTCAGTTCTCACTTGCACATTGATAAAGGTGAAACAAATCAACTGGCATAAGACATGAGCTGGGAAAATCAATTATTGTCCACTAAATTAAAAAAAAAAAACAGCCTGCATCAGTACTGAACCAATAAATTTGGGAGGTACAATCATAAACACGAAAATACAACAATACTCATAATAAATGACATTAAGAGCTGGGACAGCATGCAAAAGGTGGTCCTGAATAACCCATGCCACAATTGAAAGGACTACATAACTCAAAACCTCTCATTGTAGTACACTCAACTCAATCTCAACACGTTTTATCTCAAACTAGTTGCACTAGATTAAAAACGAATTCACATAGAAAATCGTAAAGGAGAAAGCAAAGAAAAACAAAAAGATAAACACATAAAAAATAAATATTAAACAATGAAATTGATAGAAATACATAAAATAAGAAATACACCCATACATAGAAACATACATACATACTTACATAAGCACGTACCTACATACATATACTAAAAGAAAAAAATGAAAACGGAAAAAAATGAAAGAAAAGAAAGGAGAGAAAATAGAGAAATAAAAAATAAAAGGTAACACACACTAATCAAACTCCAAATGTAAATTGTAGTCCTCCGTTCGCTCCTATCAAAGGTAATGTTCTCAATTATATTTATATTAACTCCTCCTTCAAGTCTCCTTGTACTGCTTCCAAGTAATTTCAGCCTTTCCCTCCCTCTTCTTATATTTGTCTACTAATACATTACTCCTCGTTTCATTCGTGCATCTATAAGCGGACAGTCTCTCACCCGATTTTCCTTATCTTCTCCTTCAATTTTCCCTACTCCAACAGGGACCTGACCGACGTCCCCATGGCTTAGATAATCATGTTAGGTATGGGAACAAATTACATGAGCCTATCGGCTTAGAGTCAGATATGGGATTTAGACGCCTTGACCGAATTAGCTATTATATACAAAAAGTCTCAAATTTACCCCTTTATTGGTTACAGAGTTATTAAGAGTGTTATTGTACTAATATTAATGTATTTTAGTCTTTATTGAACTTTAACTGCTTTATATTATGCCTTTTGAAGACTTCAACATCATTGATTTGCAGTAGCTAATGATGACAGATTTAAATATTAGTTATTATTGCTTTTGAATGTTTATATATTTAAATGTATCATATCTTGGGTTGGGGATGGTCCTCAAACCATAACTGCCCTATTGCCAAGCCAAGCCTGCTCATCAATCAGTGCTACCCCAACCTTCTTTTGAGAATCCTTAGATCCTATCCAACCTTTTTATGGCCACACATCGCACATCAAATTCTCATTTCAGCAACTCCCACTTATACATACGTTTCTTTTTGGTCGCCTAAATGTTCAACTACATTATAGCCTTGCTAGCGTCAAGGAGGTCCTATAGAACTCTACCTTTAATTTGGCCAGGATTTATCAAAATGTCAATTCATCCGTCATTCTTCAGTCATGTTGCTTACCTCCTCGTCTGTATCTTCCGTTTATGCAATGCCAAACCAAGTATTTAAAAACATATTTCTTGTGCACCTCTTGTCCCATATTGAAAATGTCTGCATCTCTTATATGTCCCGTATTCACAATTTCTGCATCTCTTCTTCTACATACATACAAACATAAATACATATTGTATATTTCTTCTATTACCTCATCAATGGTTGGCTGAGCAGAACTGTCTAGAAGTAAATCTAAAACAAACAGCTAAACACCTTGACAACTAAGAAAAATTTAATGCATACTTACCTGAAAAAAAGTTAATTCATAATTATCAGCCAGGAAAACAAGACTTCCTAATCTTACCATTGCCACCCCTGCTAATAACAGCCCTGGAATCCCCAACATTTGCAACCAACAAACGATCACCAACAAGGATGGCAGTAGAAGCCGTTGATCCAGCATCTCTGTTCTGGTTATTTTCTGATTTCAAAAACTCGGAGTCTGTATGGTTATAAGCATCCGCTGCAGACAGGTAATAAGATAAACCAGGAGTTTAGCTGAAAAAGCAGTTAGTACAAGACAAAAATCATATTAGAAATACAAAGAGGATAGAACCTATTGCCGATTTGGTATCAGAGATGAATTTTGGATGGCTAATCAGATTGTTAAAAAGATTCTGTTTAACATATTCTGCAGCACGAGCGCCGCCATGACCTGAAAACCCACACAAGCCACATCTAGAATTAGAGCTAGGTATCAGATTCAAAATGTAGGAGAGTTCTACTTAATTTAAAGAGGGAAACAGAACAAATGAAAACTAATGTATTTTAGGGGGTATGCCTCTGTGCCATTGAAATTATGCTTCTTTTTTTAATACAATTTAATTTAGCACAAAAAAAATTGTATAAGAGAGCATGCAAAAGAACAATCATTTTCTACGCAAATTAACTTGGAATGTAGCCTACAGAAAGATCGTGCAAATGAAGCAAAATGAATACAATGGACTCATAGATGAACAAATGTCCATACAAGTGAGCGAGACTGACTATTACAACAGCATCAATGATAATGTCTTGAGCATTCATAACAGTAGTATTATGACAAACAGTTTATAAGTATTTTGTAAGTGCTAGTAGCCTACCTTCAAGCACGTCTGAGTGATATTGTTAGTAACATTATAAGAGAAACTAGAGGAATATGGACGTGTGTGTATATATATATATATATATATATATATATATATAGAGAGAGAGAGAGAGAGAGAGAAAAAAAAAAACTCACCATCAAAGACTCCAAACAGACCAACTATCTCTCCATCTATGCCATCTATTCTTGTCTCATAGAAATCCTCCATCGAAGATCTCTTCCCAGGAGAGCTTGCATAACCATAGGCGAACTTACCGTTTTGACTGTTCCAGTTGAAAGTTACACTTACACACTGAATTTGATAAAATATGTAAAATTCCAGGGATAATAAAAACCCTAAATTATCAAATAAATCAATCTTTACTATTAACACCAGTTTGAACTATGCACGTTAAGATTAGTCAAGTATCTAGGCAGACTAGTCAACACTTGCAAACCAAATAGACCTGAACTGAACTATGAATAGCCCAGCATCCTAAGTGCCTAAAAATAAATCCTGGAAGTAGCAAGATGATGATTAAAGTGCAATCTCACTGAACTGAAGTTGTTGACCTCATCAGCAAGAGAGGTTGAGAAGAAAATGGAAACAAGTATCTAATGAAAACAAAAATATTTGTTTTGATCAAATCGAAAGGAAAATTTCACTCAAACTATGAAAAGAGATGTAAATCTGTAGATAATCTTCCACACTAGGAACAAAGCAGCAGCTTGCTTTTGTTATTGGAGTTCATTCGCATTTAACTCTAGAATTTGTTCCTGATTAGTAATGCAGGAATTTTGTTGCTTTTATAATACATTGTACCTTAATAAAGAAACATTCTAGTGACAAGCTACACATTAGTGCAAATCCTAGTTTATTGAAGTTCAACTGAAATAACAGTCTCAATATTGAAGAAATCAATGCAGATCACTTGACAAATTTGGATATCAAAAAGCTCCATAAATCTTTGTACTTCTTTATATATGTTTAAGGATGGTTTGTCTGGTTGCACATGCCTCAAGCATACACAAGTTACATTTTTTACTAGTAATTTTACTCATAAATACTTTAAATACAGAAAAAATAGTATAAATTACACCTTGTCAAAATGAAAAATAATTACTTAATGAAATTAAGAGGTTATTTTGCGTCATATACTTCCCAGGTAAGTAGAACTCTAAACTTCCCACATTAATGTATTTTAAATTTATAATTTTTATACATAAACATGGTGCATGACTATACCAGCCAGTCAAAAGATTTTAAAAAGGAGCACTGAATTATATTAATTTACTATTTAATATGTGATAATAAATAGCCCTTCAAATATTTTCTTCTTCATTCTATTATTTAAATCCTGCATCAAGTGATTAACTATTATAGATGGATCAATATGATATTTGTATATTATGATAAACATTATTAAAAGCTTTTTTGTTCCTATTTGGTGTTGGAAGTAACATATGCAGACTGACGTGTGTTCTCAATACATGACAGAAAATACAATTTTTGCATGCCCGATAATGACAAACATTTTTCTTTGTCAAATTCTTTAAGTCAAATACAGTTGATGTCAAGAGTGGACAACTTTGGTTTACTCAAAGGAATGCGTTTGCAAGTTAAAAACGACAAAATAAGTTATGAAATGACTCTCACATCATACATTTCCAACTTTATCCTATTATGGTAGTACTACAATAACACAACAAACACAAATAGCATAAAGAATTCAATCCCCTGTAGGGACGCATGCCCCTAAAAAAAGACATTACGTAATCAACAAATGTTCTGACCAACCAGATTGAATTGCTTTATCAAACTGCCCATAGAAATGTAATTCTTTCTGGGGAGCGGAGGGAGTAGTTATTTTGTTGCAATGCAGTAATATTGACATGTGCAATAGATCAAGGGTGATCTACTTAAAACGTTCATTAATTGCATATAATTAGTTAATATTTATAGGTTAACTTTCTCATAATGATGTTGCAGTCTTACGAAAAAAGAACCATTCTTGTCTACTAAATAAAATACGCAGATTGCTAATCTAATTTGGTTCCTCAATAAGAACATTTAAGTGTTAAGCATGCAATAAATATGATAATGGGAGAACACTGCTCATGCTACAGAAAACTAATTGGAATATTTCATAAGCACATAATTACTGATGTGCAACCAGTATGATAATTGTGAATAAAGAACGAGTTTAATGCATACTGCACATTAACAAACATTCATAAACTTAATAAACTACCAAGCCATCTCGAGCAACAAAACATTAAAGAAACACAAAGAACATGTCAAAATTTACAAAAAGAGAGGAAATAATCTCCTGCACCTGTCCAAAGTCAACTTGAACAACCCACCAGTTTCTAGCATCTTTGATCCTTAGTTTCTACCATCATTTACCATAATTTATTGCACAAAATGTAAGATCTTCAATCATTCATATAATCAAGCCCAAATTGGTAAATAATTTTATTTATAAGCATATTTGAAGACATGGATATATACTAGTGCTCCATCATTTGTCTAAACTGATTATTGTTCTTCCAACTTCCAATAATAGCGTAATAAACATAGCCATTTTATAGAAACACAATAAACTAAAACCATCTCCTAAGTACTATCCTAATTACCATGCCAGATCAATAACAATTCCAAAACACATTCAATATATTCTTCCAAATAGCAAATAATCAGTTTATAACTTTAGACAAATTACATCCCATATGATTTTTTCTTAGTCAATTTGCAAAATTCCTAAAACTCAAAATTGATGCAAGAATTTATTTGATTTTGGCTGATGTATTATTTCAAAACTAAAATAAAAAATTCACATCACAATTTGAATGGCCTGATTTTACAAATTAATTAGGATCAAAGGAGACTCCTTTTGTGGAAAGATTCGGAATACTAGTTTCTGTGTTATTACATATATAGAGAGAAAATTACCTGAGACCACCACCGCTAACAGGGGCATCAGCTTCACCAGGAACTTGGCTAGCGGATGGCAACACCGAATTAAGATATCCCATTGTTATTATTGCTGAACTTGATCAATATTGCCGATTTCACTACTCTATATACACAAATAAACAAAAATTGAACATCATTCTTAAGATTAGAGATTATCGAATCGAATCTGTATTAAAAAAAAAATAACAAAATAAAAAAGTATATCATTATCATGCAACAATACAGATCTCATACATAAATAAAATTGAAATCCGTAGGCGAATCATTATAAGGCATAATTCCGCAAGATATTGTATAAATAAGCAATTATTAATTTTTAGTATAAGGGAGAGAAAATACCTGGGGGAGGAAAATAGGAGAATCGAAATGCCATGAGAGGATTAACCAGGAAGAAAACTTTATAGTAAATACTAATTAAAATAAAATAAAAAAGTGAAATCACGAACAATATGACGATAGTTGCATTAGTTTTAGAGAGAAAAATTTCTAGTGAGAGAAAGTTTTCTAGAGAGAGAAAAAGCGGAGAGAGAGGGATTCTGCTTGAGTTTTGTTAGGGCATTAAGAATACTTTTCTAATCAATTCTATATCCATAATTTTGAACAATACATCAACAAATCATTATCCAATTATTTTTTTATCTTTATTTAATTCTCTATTTTAATCCTTATTGAGAGAGTCAAAAGATCGTTCTCTATATAACAAAATGACATTTCACACCCACATTTAAGTGGACAACTCATCAATCATACACATCTTGACATTTTTTTACTACTTCATTTTCAAATTATAAACTTAATATTAACTTCTTTTTTTAAATTAATTTCAAACGTATTCAAATTAAAAATTGATATAAATTTATTTAATTTATGTCAATATAATTATAAATATTATAAATGTGACGCCCCCAAAATAGGTATACATTACCTATTCTGAGTCGCCAAATACATGTTACAGAATACAAATGCAAACTTAATTATACAATTATCGTGTGATATAAGCTGAGAGTTTTAACACGAATATAGTCTCCTAGACAATATCCAAACTCAAATGAAATCCTCGTTACAATTATTATTACACTATTTCATAGAATAGTGATGCATACTAAAGCAACCATCTGGACCGTCACTCCATTCCCCGACTAGTCACATCTATATTCTCATTTCCTGAAGAGAACAATGAAAGCAAAGGGTGATCTCAACTAGCCTAGTAAAGAATATTATGACAAGATAATGCAGAATAAATTATCGTTAGCCTTCAACAATGTTAATTTGATAGAATATAATAGACAACAAGTTTAACTGCAGCGGAACAACAATCCATTAAAAGAGTCAAGTAGAGCATGAAATCTACTATATTCTATTATTTAAAAGTTCATCATCAATAATTTATTCCTGCAACACAATTCAATAAATAATCTACATCACCGAATTATCCATGCCTTCTGGTAAACGATGATATTCATTATTATCACATCCACGAATTATCCATGCACTATGTGCCAACGATGATATTACGTTAAGTATCACCATCATTGGTTATGATCGTGTCAATCAACAATTCATCTTTTGCACCTTGGTCAAGAGAACTCATGGTCACGATCATACCAACAACCGGCCCATCAATGCACTATAAAGCTAATGATGATGACTTTTACCACATCATTTGTAACATTACAGTCATGATTATCTGCGATACATAATTCATGGTCATAATCATATCAATCAACAGTTCATCTATGCACTACGGCCAAAGATGACTTTTCATCACAATATAAGCGTGAGGATGATGACAATGATATAAGAATTCAATTAAATGAGAAGCAACGATACATTTTAAAGATTTATAATTCAATTTATCCGAATTGATAATGTCAAAATTGTAAACACGATACTTCTTTGTGGAGTAAAATTCAAGAATAATATTGTATCAAAAATAATTTGATGAAAAGAAATCAATTTACGTAAATGAATAGTACCCGTGAATAATACCCCGTGAATAGTACCCAGAAACATGAAAAGATCAAAATTTAACAAGAATGTTCGGAAAATAAAATATATATATATATATATATATATATATATATATATACACACACACATATATATATATATATATCTTGAATAACTTTCTCTAGATTATTTTAAAAAATGAGTAAGTGATGGTCCATATAATAAGCCAAATTTATAATAAATACTTCAATAAAAACCCTTCTATTTATCTCAACTCATTTGGCTTCACAAAACACATTTTTAACAATATCTATTCATTATTAATATTATAATTCGCAATATTAACAACTAGATCATTCTCATGAAAGAGGGGTCTTTCCGATAAGGACTTTTCCTTATTGGCACGCAATTAGGTGACCAAACCCCTTTCTTCGACAGAACTTTCTAGACATTGTCAATAATGCAAATAATAATATGAATAACTTTGTCGTTTCAATTATTGATTTAATAATATAAAATATTGTGCAGATGATACTGTGACAATAATTGAATTAATAATATGAGATACTATGCAGCAATTACTGTTGCAATAATTGAGTATAACTGAGTGACTTCTCACGTAAGCATCAATAATTAAAGATATTATACAATACCGTGTGCTACTATGCAACCACGCGTATTACTATACTTCTATCACCGGGTAATTCAACAGTTAACGGTAAAACTTTTGCCATTATTTTTATAAAAAGTTATTTCTGTCGTTTTCTAACTCTGACGGTAATTCCGTTGTGGAGTTCACCAATGATTGTGTATAACGACCGAGAAATTCAGATCTTTTGTAAAATAATTTTATTTAATTAAATAATGAATAAAATTATATTATTTGTTATTATTATGTGTTAGTAAGATGAATGTCGTTCTATAACCTAGAAACGTCGGAACGTCGTAGTATTTCGACTACGTGACGAAATTAAAGTGTTTGAATTTCCAAGACGAAAATAAAAATTTTCCGAGAAATTTTTCGAAAAACACTATTCATCAATTTCCGCTCGGGAATTATTTTTAAACTTCCGAGTAATACGTAATGATAGAATACAGAGGTGAGATGGATTATGTAATATTAATTCGAGTATGGAAAACGTAATTTTTCGCATGCGGACTTATTTTGAAAACGTTAGGGAAAATAAAGCGTTAAGAAGTTCAAGTAATGATCGCATGATATGTATGTATTGTACGAGGTAATGAATACGAGTATGATACGAAGTATTATATGAATATGTATGAATGATGGTATGTCGTATATGTTGAATAAATATACGAGGTAGAATACGAGATTAATATGTATACAATACGTTCTAAGGCTTTAAGCCATATATAAATGAACTTGTATGATTGTGTAGGAAGTGTATAGTTTAATTGGGATTGTGTTAAGCCCAATGTAAACTATTGTTAAAGCCCAAGTGTAGGATAAATTAATTAAACCTAAAGCCTAAACTATTAATCCATGGGTTAGGGTGACCCATGGGACAACCCATGATCATATGGTTAATCTTGGTGACCAAGAAAAGAGTGTGATGACCAAGTAATTAATTTGATAAACAAGTAACTTAATCGTGAAGTAATGAATAGTATGGAGGTTTATTAAGGAGGTGGGATTGGATATTGACCACTATGCCCTAACCTTAGTAATCCTATAAATAAAAAGCTTTGGATTTCATTTGTTGTTTATTAACTTTCATCCAATAACTTTCAACTTAATTGTTAGAGAGAATAAGTAAGGATAAGCTAGACTTTTATTGTTAGAAAAGAAGAAGAAAAGCTTGATCATCAAAGGTAATGATCCTATGTCATTAGTCTTCCATCTTTACAATTATAGGCTGATAAGAGAAGTGTGGATTAATAGACATGTATGCTAAGAAATGATAAGAATGAATAATCTAAGGACTTAAGTCTTAATAAGCCGTGAATAAGCACTTTGTTCATAGATAAGTTATGAACTAAGGAAGAACTTGTAACATGTTTACATGAATGAAGTTTTGTTGGTCGTTTTACCGATCAATATATGTGTGCAAGTATACACGGTCAACAAGTAATAAAGAGTAAGTAAAGTATCGTTCCCACTGAGAATTAACTAATAAAGATCACCAAGCACTAGCCCATAACCATTTCAGTCTTATTTAAACGAATGATTTGATATTTTATATTTAAACTGTGAAATTAAATAAACCTAACTATTCCTAGAGTGAGACTAGATAATAAAGACCTGTGATCACAATTTCATCTATTGACTCATTCAAATCCACACATTTCATGTTAAGCCAAACTAATTGTACCGGATTGTTAGTCAAAAACATGAAATTAAAGTATAGCCATCTCTCAATGTACCATACACATATCACATGTAATCCATAGTTGATAGAATACACATGAACACCCAAATTACCTAAACCACTATATGTCTATGTGATTTACAAATAATTAGGATTTAAGCCCAAGTTCTCAATTGACTACGAATGGTGCTTCGGTATATGTCTATCCTAAGCACGAATCATACATCCCAATGCATTGTAGAACATACAATCACACGTTAATAAGATCATATCTAAACCCATACTTCTTCTCTCAAGTCCATATGGATTATCACAGTAATTGATGGCTAATCAACTAAGCAAATATTATGAATCTAATTAGACAAGCCCATAGCAAGCAATAAGGCTAACAATGAAATATATCAGAAATAACTAATCCATAGAATCCATTGCAATCTCATAATAGAGTTTAAATCATACCTGAATCAAATCTATCATCCACATATTGCATAAACATCATAAGATTACAAATAAGAATCAAAGATAGGTTACGATTAAAGAAATGAAATGCAAATTTGTTCTTCTGCTCCAAGATGGAATCTCTGATGTTTTCCAAATGCTTCAAGTCTTCATATCTAATCAAATCTAGAAATCAATTATTCTAATCTAATCTACTCTATTCTATTATTCAAATTGAAGAGAAAAAGTAATGATAGCTGATTGATCCCCCAAGGGGTGGAATACTTTATATACTGATAATACGTATCATTAAATAGGAGTCTAAGTCGTAACATCCTTCTCTAAACAATAAGCCTATTCGATAGCTTAATTAAAAGTCAATCATAGAATTAAAATCAAGCGCAATTTGCTGCCGATAAGCCTTGGATAGGCCTTGCACTTTGCAGTGCAAAATCTGGCAAGAAGAATATCTCGGCGCAATGCTATTGCTGCAGGTCACAAAGCTTAATCTGGTGCGCAGCATTTGCAGATGCACCGATTAGTCTGACTTGTCTGTTGCACACTTCTGCTGATTTATAGGCTCAAGGAACTTCACTTTAAATCTTCATTCCATCATCTAGCAATATACTCATCTCTATTGTACTGTCCAATATCATTCCATCATAACCATGAACACAGCTTAGCTCCAATATCACCAAAAGAGTTCCCAGTACTGAAACTACAAAACAAAGCACAAATGCATAAAAATCTATACAATAAAATGAGTTTAAGTAACAAATTCAAGTCAGTTAATATCTAAATAAGTGGTTATAAAACCACTTATCAAATACTCCCAAACTTAAACTGTTGCTTGCCCTCAAGCAACCAAAACAAAACCAAACCAAAATGTAATGCAGATACTACCATGTATGCATCCTACACTATCATGAACTTGAATCTAATAGTCAACCAGAAATGAAATTCAATTACAATGCCTTAGAAAAAACTACAAGATAGGCAAACCAAAAAAACTACCCAAGACAAAATCATAATGCACAACATTCTGCAAATCCAAATATGTCAGCACTGATATAGTGTGTGAATGTGAAGCAACCACTAAACATGCTATTGAACAAATTTTTCACATATTATGCTTCTTAAAGGGAAAGAACCAGTTTTAACTCAAGATAATCAGTAAATCAAACAAGTTCTAACCAAGACCATACATTACTTAAGTTAAGAGTGAACAGAGAGATTTATGCCTTTATTTACTCACGAGAGCGATTTTTGCACTATCTGCAGTGTTTATTGATTTTGATATTTTTTATAGCGAGTGCATTTTACACTCCATCCCACCCAACCACAAGCTTCAATAATTAAACTTGGGAAGGTTTCAATACTTTTTCTTTTTCTTCTTCTCTCTTTTTTTATAGAGGTGCATGCATAACACTGACTTCCCCCAAACTTAAGCTTTTAACAGTACTAGCTATTACCTATCTGAGTACTAACATTCTTTCATTAAAACACAGAATTCCCACCAGAAGACAAGTATGTGAAAATTTAAACTAAGCATATCATAATGGTTACTCAAGAGTGCTAACCAGTTATATTAGTATCAGACATATAAGGATTTATATAATGATATAACATCACAACCAAGCTTAAGTCTCAATTCAGTTCAAAAATCAAGTAGTCTTAATTTCCTCATAGGCCAACTAAATAAAAAATTAACTGACACTGGATTCATGCAAATACAAATACAAAATGCAACATTTCCTAACACCATAAACTAAACTGAATGCAACAATTCCTAACACAATCAACCAACCACAATGTAACATGACATGAATTATACTAAATGCAACAAATAAACCTAATACCCCTAAACTTAAAAACTATAATGTCCTCATTGGAGATAAAAGGTATAAGGAAACTCCCCTAGTTGTCTTCATCATTACCATCCTTCTATTGCTCAGGAGGAGTGTCTGGAGGTGGATATGGAGTAGCCGTCCCATATGTCAGAAACTGGACCTATGCACCTAGCTGACTGAAGGCATTTGATAGGACTCTAGAGAACTCGACAGTGAAAGCTTGGAAATTCGTGTGCATCGCATCCATCCTTCTTTGGAGGCGGCGAATGTCACAGTCTTGCCTACCTGGAGGAGCAGTAATGTCCTCATCTTCCTCATCTTCATTGTCTTCTCCATCTTCTTCACTTTCTGACTCATCTTCAGGCATAATGAACCCCAAGCCCCGGGGGTGAGATTCTACACCATTCCAAATGGCGTACTTCTGAATAGTGGTGTGGTCAATGTGAGACGCTAAATTTTATGAATAAAGATTTAAATTTCTCTAAATATTTTTTTGAATATTATGGTGTGGATTTGATATAATGTTATAGTTGTGGGTAATATTTATAAATTTTGCAAAGTAAGCAAGTTGTTATAAAATATTTGTTTGGTCGGGGAATATTATTTTTATCGGGAATATCCGTACGACGACACAATCATTAAGCGCACCCCTGGCGGAAGTATTGTCATAGTTAGAAAACGACATAATTATCATTTTATAAAATAACTAACTACGAAAGTGTTACCGTTAAAACCTGTTAAACTATCTCGGTAGTAAAAGTACA
The DNA here is from genome assembly GCA_020205615.1 of Panax quinquefolius. Lineage (NCBI taxonomy): Eukaryota > Viridiplantae > Streptophyta > Magnoliopsida > Apiales > Araliaceae > Panax > Panax quinquefolius. The sequence continues at coordinate 81,681,853 of CM035170.1, read as the reverse complement.
ATGAATGTCTGGCGTGTCGTTGCGTAGTAGCACGATATTGATTATTGATGCTTACGTAAGAAGTCAGTTAGTTATACTCAATTATTGCTACAATAATTACTGCATCATATCTCTCATATTATTGATTCAATTGTTGTCACAGTATCATCTGTATAATATGTTATATTATTAAATCAATAATTGAGACGACAAAGTTATTCATATTATTATTTGCAATTTTGACATTGTTTAGAAGTTCTGTTAAGGAGAGGTTAGATAATCTAATTGCGCGCCAATAGGGAGAAATCCTTATCGGAAAGCCCCCTCTTTCTTGGGAACGACCTGGTTGTTAAATATTGTGAATTATAATATTAATGATGAATAAGTTCGTGTTGATTAAAGATGAAATTGATAGTTCCATTGTGTTAGAATTATTAGTGTTAGTGAAAATCGACATTTATTTTGATAATAATTGATGTCTGGAGGTTATATTGACCAATCGGGTAATTAACCAAATAAATAAGCAATTACTTACTATTGATTCACATGATTATAACTATTTGTTCACATGTGTGTACTATTGATTCACATTCTTGTACTATTAGGGGAGTTGGTGCAAGATTGATAATACTTGTATGACTAAATTAAAAATGGAGGTATAGTTGAAGGTACTATACTGTAATTAGTTTTTTTACATGATTATACTATTGAGTCACATGAATGAACTATTAATTCACATTATTTACTATTAGGGGAGGTGGTGCAAGTTTGATAATACTTGCAGGACTAAATTAAAAATGAAGAAAAAGAGGAAGGTATTATAGTATAATATTTTGAGCCCCAAAACGTGCAATTATCGAAATTATATTTTCCTATAAAAGAAGCTCATTCTTCCTTTATTTCTCACCAATTCACAAAAGCTTTAGAGCAATTATTATAGAGAGAAAGAAGAAGAGAAGTCTGCTACTTCACTATTCTAGTATCCAGTTTTTCTAAGGTAAGGGGTATTATTCTTTCGTATTCATGAAGAGAGTTATTTTCTTTCAATACTCGTAAGGGTTGTTATTCCATTCTTTATTATTATGTTAGAATAACCTCGCCATGCTGGCAATCGTATACATGATAAAATTCTTACATTATTCCATTCTTTATTATTCTATTGGAATAACCTGTCTGTGCTGGTCTATCGCATGCCTGGTGAATTCTGTTGTTATTCCATTCTTTATTATTCTATTGGAACATCCTGTCTGTGCGGATTACGCATGACTTGGTTCCATTCTTTATTATTCCGTTGGAACATCTTGTCTGTAATTCGTTAAAAATAGAGGTATAGATGGAGGTACCATACTGTAATTCGTATTTTCACATATTTAGAACTATTGAGTCTCATGATTTACTATTGATTCACATGATTTACTATTGATTCACATAATTTACTATTAGGGGAGGTGGTGTAAGTTTGATAATACTTGCAGGACTAAATTAAAAATGAAGGAAAAGAGGAAGGTATTATATTATAATATTTCGAGCCCCAAAACGTGCAATTATCGAAACTATATTTTCCTATAAATAGAAGCTCATTCTTCCTTCATTTCTCACCAATTCACTAAAGCTATAGAGCAATTATTATAGAGAGAAATTATAGAAAGAAAGAAGAAGAGAAGTCTGCTACCTCACTATTCTAGTATCCAGTCTTCTTTTGAGGTAAGGGATATTATTCTTTCGTATTCATGAAGAGAGTTATTTTCTTTCAATACTCGTAAGGGTTGTTATTCCATTCTTTATTATTGTATTGGAATAACCTGTCTATGCAAAGTACCGCATACATGGTGAAATTCTTCTGTTATTTCATTCTTTATTATTATGTTGGAATAACTTTTAATACATAAGTACCACATACATGGTGAAATTCTTCATTATTCCATTCTTTATTATTACGCTGGAATAACTTTTATGCGTATGGTCTATCGCATGCCCGGTGAATTCTCATTGTTATTCCATTCTTTATTATTACATTTGGAATATCCGTTTGTCTGCGGATTACGTATTTAACTGGTTCCATTATTTATTATTCGCTTGGAATAACTTTGCCTCGCGCGGCCTATCGCGTGCACTCGGTGAATCCTTTTGTTATTCCATTCTTTATTATTCATTGGAATAACTCTGCCTACGCGACTACCGCATGTATGGTGAATTCTTCTGTTATTTCAATATTTATTATAATGTTGGAATAACCTGTCGATGTGGATTACCGCATGCATGGTGAATTATCCTTCGTATTCATGAAAGTAGTATGCACACAAGCCAATCATGTTTGATGATAAAGCATATACTTTGTAATAATCTTATTCATTTATTAATAAAAAGTATTAATTTATTAAAGGCTTTTAATTATCTACATGATCTTTGTTTTATAATATGTGATAAACCCATAGTTTTTAAGCAATGCTTTTAGAATAATGATGATGATCATTCTAATGAGATCTAAATTCTTAGAAAGCTTAAAACTAAAATAGTTCCCAATCGTTGGATTACTAAATTGGGGATTAGTAAATTCGGATAGATTGGTACATACATCGCTTAACTTGCTCATTGGATGAGGATGATTGATCTCATGATCATTTGTGTGGAGACACTAAAGCAAGTATGTAGGTGCTTATTAGAGAATAAGTTCAATTTGAGCGTGGCTCATTAAGGAATACATAATGGAGTTTTACTTGCTGTCATCATAGGAATTCATGTAGTGATAGTAGTCTAGTGATCCTTGGACTTGAGATCATCATAGTATCTTATGTATGATGAGTTATACTTTGACTTATTCTTAAGACCCTTAGGGTATATCAAAGGGTATGCTTGGGTATAATAAGTTATACATGGAGATAATGTATGATCGATAAAGAATCTACCGCTTCTAGTAAAAAGAAGAGAAATGTCTATGTGATTCGATAAATGACAACCCAGTAGTCCTTGGCGAAAAGCGAAATGAAATTAGAAATGAGTTTCTAATTTGCATTATTTGGTATTGTGCATTTAAGAGTCGAAATACATATAATTAAATAATTTAAGACTTGATAGTAATTCCATGTCTTATATTTAATTGGGATATTGTATGGTGGAATGATTGAATTGTACGGTAACTATTTACTCAAAGGTTCTTTTATAATTAATGTTGAAATCTATATTATCCGGAAAGTCGTTGATCATTTGGGAGGCTTATCCTATTGTAGAATAAATATTATTTATTTAAATAAATTAATAATTTAATTTATTTATTTAAATAAGATTAAAATTGTTTCTAATTGATTTATTCACAACCGGGTTTAATATGGAGAACCTAAAGGGTCACACCATAAAAGGAAGAATAATTATTTAAGAAGTTAATGGCATAATCGTAATAATAAGTTAAGTATATTTAATTTAATCTATGGTGATAGAATAAATTAAATAAATTAAATAACTTTATATTTATTATTTAATATTTTGAAATATTAAATATAAATTAATAAGAGGAGTCTTATTATTATTATTACTATTATTATTATTTAATTCCTAAAGGAGTTTGAAATTAATTAATAAAAGTACTCTCAATTAATAAATTAGTACTTAATTAAAAGAGTTTTTTTATTCCTAATAAGATTGGGAGCCTAATTAATTAAAGGAATTTAATTAATTAAAATAAAACCCAATTTCTTAATTGTTAAGGAGGGTTGCCCACATCTATAAATAAGAGGAGTCTTATTATGGGTGAGTGGTGTGGTTGTTGACTTTTTCACAACATACGTAATTTCAATAGTTAGAGAGTACGCTCCTTTTCTATGAGAGATAGAAAAACTAGGGTTTTGTCAAATACCCATCTTCTTCAATCTTTCTTCTTCATTGGTGGATCACCTCTAGAGGCCAAACACTTGGGTGGCTAACGTTGATCAAAGGAAGGAACCAACCCGGTGGATTCAAGTTGAACGCGAAAGGATTTAGAGGTGAACTTGTACCTAAGGAAGCTCGAATCTTCAAGGGTACGATTCTTGTTCTTTATCTTTTAGTTTAATTAATAATTGCGCATAAAGGATGATCCGGGTATATGGTTTGTAAAATTATAAAACTCTGATTTTCCACGTTTCTGCTTATCTTTGCAATTTGATTACGTTCATGAAAATATTACAAACTTAACAGTGGCATCAGAGCCAAACCTTTATGCGAATTATTAATTATTTTAATTTGATATGTATATGGATATGTGTTTAGAACAATTTAATTGGGCATGATTTTGTTGCATAAAATTTATTTAAAAAAAACGCGAAAATATTATTTTTTTTTTTAATTTTGCTAGTTAAGTTCATTAAGTAATCATAAGAATCTTTCACTAATGTTGAAGGATCTTAAAATGCGCATGAATTATATATATATATATATATATATATATATATATATATATATATATATATTCATCACAAAATCAAGGAATAAAGGGAATCGAGTTGATTACGTATATAAAACTTTCCAGATACCTTTTCATATGTTTTCTTATTATTACGTATATATATATATATATATATATATATTATATATATATATATATATATTTTAACTATTTTATAATTAAAATAAAAAGATTTTTATTTTAATCTTAAAATAAAAGGTTTATTTTAATATTAAAATAAAAAAAAAAGTTTATTTTAATTTTAAAAATTAAATTTCATGCTAACTAATTAGAGTTGGAATTGGATTCCATGATAACTAATTGGAGTTAAAATAGGATTCCATGTTTCCTTAAATAAAGGAGTTTATTTAGATATGAAATAATATTTCATATTATTCAAAATAAAAGAGTTTATTTGTGAATAGGAAAGAGAATCCTAATTTTTTTAAATAAAGGAGTTTATTTAGATATGAAATAAGATTTCATATTATTCAAAAAATAAAGGAGTTTATTTGTGAATAGGAAAGAATCAAGTGTTTCCTTTAATAAAGGAGTTTTTTTTACATGGAATTGGATTCCATAATTAATTAAAATAAATGATTTATTTTGATTAAAGATTTTGATTAAAATAAAATAGTTTATTTTATTCAAAATTGGATAAATTAAAATAAAAGAGGTTTATTTTGATTTAAATTTGGATTAAAATAAAGAGTTTATTTTGATTCAAAATTAGATTTTATCTTAACTAAATTTGCCCATTAAATGATATCAATATATATATATTGAATGTTTATTATTCATGAGATGAATGTTATTTATTTATTGATGTATATATGTGATGTGTATGATAATAAATGGGATTGATTATGGACTATTGACGATGTGATTGGATTTTATTTTAGTTGGATGCATGAATGTATGTGTTTTATTAAATGGGGTTTGCGTGTACCTCGTCTTCTCTAATTTTTCTTAATGTAAATTCTATCTCCTCTCTATGTACTTCCCTTGATTTGCTAATCAAGGTTTCTATTTATTTTAAATAGTTTTGTAATAGGAATAGTTAGAATTAATTTTGAAAAATTGGAGATCGAGGAGAGGAACGCTTGAAGACCCGTTGTAATGGAGCAGAGGTTTAAATGTAATAGTTATATTTAAATATTAATTCTTGCACCCCTTTAGGGTTTGACCTTTTGGTTCACTTGGTGGCTCTAGTGAACGAAACTAGAATAAAAGTCCATAATCAATCCGGGTAGAATATAGTATTCTATATGTGCGTGCTTATATATATATATATATATATATATATATATATGCTATATATATATGTTAATTAATATATATTATTTTTTATATATATATATATATATATATATATATGCTGCAAGCAAACAAGATGAGACAAATTAATAACAAAACCCTCAAATATTTTTATATATTAAGTCCTAAGCGTTCAAAGATATTTGGAATATCGAGCGTCGCCTTCTAGCATGATAAAAATAATAGAGTATTAAATATTTAATATGAGTTTGTTGTGTCACCACAAGACAAGTATTAAGTATTTAATGTTAATTTTATCACATTTGATGCTTATAAAGAAAATTGAACAATATTGTTTTGTTGTGTCACCACAAGAGGACAATATTTTTCTTTTTGAATATATGGAGTGCTTTGAGTTGGACTTAACTTGGATAATTTTAGTTGGGATGTGCCACCACTTGATCAAAATAATCTAAGAGGCAAAATAGAAGGAGTTGTTGCATAGTTGATGTAATTGACAAGAGTTGTCTACCTATTTATTTATATATAGTTTGTTGTGTCACCACAAGGCTATATACATTTGAAATGGGATCCTTATTCTCACTAGCAAATCTTTAATTAGATTTTGCCAAACTATATAAGTGAGGTAATATAGTTTGAAGAAAATAGTGGGAGATACCAATTTAAAACAAGACCTAATTTATTTTGGTAATTAATAAAAGAATGTATGCTAAAATGTTGTTAATTACAAATTCATTTACAAAATTTTACAATGTCTAAATTACTATCATTTGCGTAGCATATTAGATGTTAAAATTAATGGATAAAATTAAGCGGATTGGTTAAGGAAATTGAGAATAGTTCTCATGGTTTGAAAAGCTATCTTATGTCATTAATACGCTTATCCTACTGCAATGGTTGTAGAACAATGCCTCTGAGGAAGAGATTGCTACTTTTAGAAAGTGGCGAAGATGATGCACAGATTAGCTCGATGCATCATGCTCGCATCCATGAGTAACGAGCTTGGCGTCGACATAAAACTATGGATGCTCTCTACTATATTCACTGCACATCAGTAGTTGATGGTGAGAAAAGTAGGATTGATAGATATCGAGATATCTAAGGAGCTCTTAGATCTAGAATGACCAGATGACACTTTCTGATGATGCAGATAAAGTCCTAAACATGATCAATTTGATTGATCAATTAGGACAACGACGGTTTTGTCATGGATGGAGAGTTGAGCGAATTTGATCTTGCACTCACTCCCTCCGACTCCTTTCACAATTGTTGTGAATTTTTCATATGAACAAGCTAGATATCGACCTCATTGATTTTCTTAACATGTTGAAAAATGTTGAGAGTCACTTTCCAACCAAGAAAGACCAAATCTTCTTGGTAGGGCTAAAAGATCTTCGAAAGAAGAACGATTCAAAGAAGGTAAATAAAAAGCAAAAACAAAGGATAATAAGAACAAAAGCGTCGGGATAGCAAATAAGTTTGCTTCCACTACAATAAGCACAGACCTTTGGAAAGAAAATGCGAGAAGCATCTTGCGAGAGAGGCTAACGAAAGAAGCTTAGTGAAGTTTGATTACAAATACAATTTTGTTCATGATTTAAAATAAATTTTTCTTTAAGTCGAGGTTCTACTTGGGTATTGGATCTGAGACTTTGGTTATCATAAATATAGATTTATGAAGGGACCAAGCGAAGTAGAAAGCTAAACAAAGATAAGTAATCTTATGTGTGGGAAATGAAGCAAAGGTTGCTTGCATTAACCATAGAAACTTATAGTTTAGCATTGCTACGGGCAAATCTATTAAGTCGATAAGTTGTTATTGTATTCGGTTCTCGTTAGAAACATTATTTCCATTTTGTTGTTGACAATAAAATCTTTGGTATTATATTTAAGAACAATTGTTGTTACTATTTATAATAATAATGTTTTGTATAGAATGAAATATTACTTAATGGATTTTGTATACTTGACTTACGTGAAAATATATTTTGCAAATTGAACAAACTAGTATAAGAAAAGGAGATGATCATTCAAAGAGTTGAATGTGTGTATTTGATGAAATACAAGTTTGAATTATTTGAAAGGTTCAAAGAATTGAAGTGAAACAAATTGGCAAAGTATTAAGATTCTTTGATTAGATCGAGGAATAAATACTTGTCTGATAATAAGTTTCTAGATCATCTCAAATGGTTTTCTCATAATGGATGCCTCTCTCGATCTGTGATAATTGATTGATGTATCTGAAAGGAAAAAATCGTACCTTGTTGGACATGGTGCGGTCCATAATGATTTTACTGACATTCCGATATCCTCTCGGGGATCATATCCTAGAAATGGTTGCATATCTACGAAAAAGGTAACCTCAAAATCCATTGAAGACTCCATAAAAAGTTATGGACGGGGAGGATTCTAATCTTAAGTATGTTAAGATAAGGGTTTGTCGACTTATGTGAAAAGGTTTCAAAGGATAAGCTTGGGACAAGATTTGACAAGTGTAGATTTGTGGGACATCCTAAAGTAAGTTTAGGGTATATGTTCTATAATCCTACTTAGCAAAAGGTGTTTGTTGCGAAACACGCTTCCTTCAAGATAAAGATGTTTATCATTGAAGGGGCTAGTGGGAGGATAATAGATCTTGAAGAGTTCAAGAACCACAAAAACACTATAAGTCGAATAAGAGGAACTTATGTAGATAGACCTATTGTACCCTGGCAATAGATAAATAAATGCGGAATAGTCTACAGAAGATACCTAGGAGGTATGGATTCATCATGGATGATGATGATGAGGTACACATCATAGAAGATGATGATCCGATTACATCGATGAGGTAAGAGTTGTAGACACTTAGAGAAATGGATTGAAGCAAGCTTCTCAAATATGGAACATTCGTTTTGATGAGACAATCAAAAGAGTTTGATTTTATCAAAAACAAGAATGAACTGAGTGTGTACAAAAGGTTAGATGGGAGGCGTCGTGACATTCTTAGTATTATATGTTGATATACTACGGATAAGGAATGACATACCAATGCTACTGATCGATAAAGATAAAGTTGTCTAAACATTCCTCCATGAATGATTTGGGAAGAGTATCTTAATTGGGGATACAAATCTATATAGATAGATTTAATAGGATGCTCGACTTAACCCGAGGAACGTATATTCATTTGATGCTAAATTAGTTTAGCATGGCAAACTCAAGAGATGTCTCATGTTGATGAGCCGTGGAGTGTATCTCTCTTAATAGTCCCCATAGACTCCAAAAGAGAGATCGCGTGAGTAAATATCATGTATCTGATGAAATATACGAGACACGATGTTGATCGATCGTATTACGGAGAAGTTCACTTTGTGAGTCGGTGAAAAATATCTTAAAGTACTTAACTTAAGCACTAAGGATGTGATCATATTCATGGTGGGTCTAAATTAAAACTAGAGGGCTTAACGGACTCAAGTTTTTTCGGACCAAGAAGACGACGAAAAATCCACTTTAAGGTAAAGCGTTACCTTGAGCGGTGGTGCGATGAATTGGAAAGGTTCCAAACAACAAAGAGTTTTTGGTTTAGTGATAAAGACAAAAAGTATATAGCTATAAATGAAGGCTTTGAGTTGATTGTTTGGATGAAAAGTTCATTCTGAGAACTAGGAATAGTTCTAAGTCTCATCTTGGATCTAAACATGTGTTGTGGCACACTTTCATTTGATTATAGAATCATTGAAAGATGGGAAATCACTATAGAGATAGTGGACTCTCAAGAACAACATTACATATCCATTAACTAAAAACTTATCCAACAACGGGATAATCGTCACTTAGAAGAAGAAGAGTATGAGATACCATGACGATTGGCTTTAGTGCAAGTGGGAGATTGAAAGTAGTATGCACACAAGCCAATCATGTTTTTGATGATAAAAGCATATACTTTGTAATAATCTTATTCATTTATTAATAAAAAGTATTAATTTATTAAAGGCTTTTAATTATCTACATGATCTTTGTTTTATAATATGTGATAAACCCATAGTTTTAAGCAATGATTTTAGAATAATGATGATGATCATTCTAATGAGATCTAAATTCTTAGAAAGCTTAAAACTAAAATAGTTCCCAATCGTTGGATTACTAAATTGGGGATTAGTGAATCCGGATAGATTGGTACATCGTTGCTTGCTCATTGGATGAGGATGATTGATCTCATGATCATTTGTGTGGAACACTAAAAGCAAGTATGTAGGTGCTTATTAGAGAATAAGTTCACTTTGAGCGTGGGCTCGCTAAGGAATACCTAATGGAGTTTTACTTGCTGTCGATAGGAATTCTGTAGTGATAGTAGTCTGAGTGATCCTTGGACTTGAGATCATCATAGTATCTTGTGTATGATGAGTTATACTTTGACTTATTCTTAAGACCCTTAGGGTATATCAAAGGGTATGCTTGGGTATAATAAGTTGTACATGGAGATAATGTATGATCGATAAAGAATCTACCACTTCTAGTAAAGAAGAAAAATGTCTATGTGATTCGATAAATGACAACCCAGTGAGTCCTTGGCGAAGCGAAATGAAATTAGAAAGGAGTTTCTAATTTGCATTATTTGGTGTTGTGCATTTAAGAGTCGAAATACATATAATTAAATAAAATAAGACTTGATAATAATTCCATATCTTATATTTAATTGGGACATTGTATGGTGGAAGGATTGAATTATGCGATAACTATTTACTCAAAGGTTCTTTTATGATTAATGTTGAAATCTATATTATACGGAAAGTGTCGTTGATCGCTAGGGAGAACTTATCCTATTGTAGAATAAATATTATTTATTTAAATAAATTAATAATTTAATTTATTTATTTAAATAAGATTAGAATTGTTCTAATTGATTTATTCACAACCGGTTTAATATGGAGAACCTAAAGGGTCACACCATAAAAGGAAGAATAATTATTTAAGAAGTTAATGGCATAATCGTAATAATAAGTTAAGTATATTTAATTTAATCTATGGTGATAGAATAAATTAAATAAATTAATATTATTATTATTTAATATTTTAGAAATATTAAATATAAATTAATAAGAGAGAGTCTTATTATTATTATTACTATTATTATTATTTAATTCCTAAAGGAGTTTGGGAATTAATTAATAAAAGTACTCTCATTTATTCTAATAAGATTAGGAGGCTAAAATTAATTAAAGAGTTTAATTAATTATTCCTAATAAGATTAGGGAGCTTAATTAATTAAAATAATTAAATAAAACTAATTCCTTAATTGTTAAGGAGGGTTGCCCACATCTATAAATAAGAGGAGTCTTATTATGGGTGAGTGGTGTGATTGTTGACTTTTTCACAACTTACGTAATTTCAATAGTTGGAGAGTACGCTCCTTTTCTATGAGAGATAGAAAAACTAGGGTTTTGCCAAATACCCATCTTCTTCAATCTTTCTTCTTCCTTGGTGGATCACCTCTAGAGGCCAAACACTTGGGTGACTAACGTTGATCAAAGGAAGGAACCAACCCGGTGGATTCAAGTTTAACGCGAAAGGATTTGGAGGTGAACTTGTACCTGAGGAAGCTCGAATCTTCAAGGGTACGATTCTTGTTCTTTATCTTTTCATTTAATTAATAATTGCGCATAAAGGATGATCCGGGTATATGGTTTGTAAAATTTTAAAACTCCGATTTTTCACGTTTTTGATTATCTTTGCAATTTGATTACGTTCATGAAAATATTACAAACCTAACAATTCATTTCTTATTAAATTGTGGAAATGATCCGTCTACGTGGATTACCGCATGGCGGGTGAAAATCCATTTGCAGTTTCGTATATTCTATTATACTTGTATGAGATATCATTTCTTTTGTACTGTGGTGAAATATCATTTTCTTTGTATTTTTTTCTTTTTACAAAACTATTCACGGGTTACTATTCACTCTAGTATTATTTCACTCGGTATTAGGGCACTTTTAAATTTTGAGTACTATTCACGATTCTTATTCACGGTTACTATTCACCCATTACTATTCACTCTAGTATCATTCACTCGGGTATTATTCGGGACACTTTTTGTGTCGGGTACTATTCACGAGGTACTATTCTTGAAATCTATATTCACGAGTACTATTACTCAATCGAAAAATATATTTCTTTTACATCAAATTATTTTGGTACATGAATATTATTCTTGAATTTTACCCCACAAAGCGATATCGTGTTGACAATTTGGGCGTTATTGATTTACGGATAAATTAAATTATAAATCTTTAAAATTTATCCTTGAACTTGTTTTATTTATGTCATTGTCATCATCCTCGATGTTTATATTGTGATGAAAGTCATCTTTGACTTACGTGCGTAGATGGACTTGGTATGATTATGACCATGGATTATTAATTATAATCATGGTAGTAATATAACGAATGATGTGGTAAAAGTCCTCATTGGCTGTGTAGTCCATTGATGAGAGCGATTGTTGGTATGATTATGACCGTGGATTATTCGGTATAATCATGACCATTGATGATCACATGAATATCCTTGGCATGTGGTGAAGGGATGATTCGATTTTATTTATTAAATTGAGTCTCGGCGATAAAGTTGATGAAAACTTTTTAAATCATAGAAGATAGTAGATTTTATGCTCTACTTAACTCTTAATGGATTGCTTATTCCACTTGCAGCTTGTTGATCTAAAACTTGTTGTCTATTGTATTCTATCAATTGTTATCTTTGTTGAAGGCTAAGGATAATTTATTACGCATTATCTTGAGTCATAATATTTCTTCTTGGGCTAGTTTGAGCTCACCTTTTCTTTCATTGTTCTCTTGAAATGAGAATTTAGTTGTTTGACAAGTCGGGGAATGGAGTGATGATCCGGGATAAATGGCTTTAGTAGTCCTCATTATTCTACGGAATAATGTGATAATAATTGTAATGTGGACACCATTGAGTGTGGATATTGTCTAGATGACAATATTCTTGTTTAAACTCTCTGCTATGTTTTGTCGTATATTACCCGACAGTTATATAATTAATTTGTATTTGAATTTATGTACCATGTATCTGGCGACTCAAGATGGGTGATGTATACCTGTTTTGGGGGCATCACAGTTGGTATCAAAGCTTAGGATATGATCCACTGGTGAGATATGAGACAAGAACTAGAAGGGGATGAGCAGAAATTCTTCTTCACTAGTATGACCTACCTAAGTTTATTTGGTATTTAATTGGTCGATCGGAGTATAGGTGTAAGACCCGACTTTTATAAATAAAGATGAATTTTCTATAAATATTATTTTGAATATTATGGAATAATTTGATATAATGTTATAGTTGTGGGTAATATTTATAAATTTTGCAAAAGTATCTGCAGTGGTTATATTATATTCGATTGGTGGGGAATATTAGGTTTAGCGAGGGAATATTAAATACAACGGCTCAATCATTGGTGGACCCACAGCGAAATTATTGTCGGATTGAAAAAGCGACAAAAATATTTATTGAAATAACGGCGGAAGTTTTACTGGTTGATCTTTGTTGAACTACTTTCGGTAGTAAAAAATGCGATGTCGTGTGTGGTTGCATAGTAGCACACGGTATTGATTATTGATCTTATGTGAGAAGTCACTCGGTTTGATTCCATTATTGTTCGATTAATAATATGAATTATTATAGCGATAATGACTTTTTGTTTTATTAAGTATTATTAACGTAATAAAAGCGAAACATCTTTTATATAAAAGCGAAATACTTTATTAAAGTTATTTTATAAATAAAATATATTATATTTTATTATGCATAGTGTTGCATAGTGTTTTTGCATAGTGTTTTTGCATAGTGTTTGCATAGTAAAATGTTTTTATATAAATAGAATATATTATATTTTATTTAAAAGATTTTGCTTTAAATATGAATAGTCAGTTAAAGTAAATCAATCTGGGATAGTTCATGGATTAATTACTTATGCATTCCATTTTCCTATAAATAGAAGCTCATTCCTTCATTATTTTCTTACGAATTCATTGAAACTCTAGAGAGAAATTATAGAGAGAAAGCTATAGAGAAAGTTATAGAAAGAAGAAGAGTATTATATTCTTCTACACTTACTATATTATTCTTTTACGGTAAGGGGTGTTATTCTTTCTTCTTGAAGAGAACTTACATTATTCCATTCTTTATTATTACATTGGAATAACTTTGTAAAAAGTACATACCTATCATAACTTGTATCTCGGCATACCCTATACTTGGTGAAATCCTTATGTTATTCCATTCTTTATTATTACATTGGAAATAACTTTGTATCATGTGTTTTACCCTATACTTGGTGACATTCTTCTTATTATTACATTGGAACATCACATGCATGTGTTTTACAGGGACTGGTTAAAATCTTTATTATTACATTTGGAACATCACATGCATGTGTTTTACAGGACTGGTTTAAAATCTTTATCGATTCATTGGAATATCTATCATGTGTTTTACAGGATGCAGTTCCATCTTTATTATTACATTGGAACATCACATGGATTGTGAATTTCACGACTGGTTAAGATTATTATTATTACATTGGAATAACTTTTATCTGTCTGAATCTACGCATGCGTGGTGATTTCTTTTGTTATTCCATTCTTTATTATACCCGGTTGGTTAAAACTTTGACTTATATACTCCATGAAATTAGTAGAATATCCTTGATATTTGCGTTTCATCGATATCTTTTCATGGAAATATTCTTACGATCATTCTTGAATTTTACTCTACAAAGCGATATCGTGTTGACAATTTGGATGTTAATAATTCTGGATAAAATAATTCTTGAACTTGTTTTATTGAATTCTTATATCATTGTCATCATCCTCATGTTTATATTTTTTTAAAGTCGTACGTGGCACATGTAGAGCATGGATGGACTTGGTATGATTATGACCGAGGATTATTGGTTATAATCATGGCCAGTAATATTACAAATGATGTGGTAAAAATCCTCGATTGGTAGTAGTAGTGCATTGATGGGCGATTGTTGGCATGATCATGACCATTAATGAATACCAACTATTCTTGGCGTAGTGCGGGAATAATTGTGGTGGTGATACTAAAGAATATCCTTGGCCGTAGTGCGGGGGTGATTCGATGATGTGGATTATTTATTAAAATTTGAGTCTCGGCTATAACGATGATGAAAAACCTTTTAAATCATAAAAGATAGTAGATTTTATTTTCTACTTGACTCTTTTAATGGATTGCTTGTTCATTGCGATTAAACTTGATGTTTATTATATTTTATCGGTTTAACATTGTTGAAGACTATTGATAATTTATTACGCATTATCTTAGTCATAATATTTCTTCTTGGGCTAGTTGAGCTCACCCTTTCTTTCCTTTGTTCTCTTGAGGAAATGAGAATATATTTGGGACGAGTCGAGGAGCAGAGTAATGGTCGAGAAGGATAGCATTAGTAGTCCTCACTATTACGTGAAATAGTGTGATAATAATTGTAATGAGGACTCCTTTTGAGTTTGTATAATATCTAGTAGACAATATTTGTATTTAAACTCACGATTTATGTAAATATTATACCACAAGCAGTTATATTAATAAGTTGTATTTAAATTACATACCATGTATAGTGGCGACCCAAGATGGGTGATGTATACCTAATTTTGGGGCGTCACGATTGGTATCGAGCTAAGGATATGATCCACAGCTAAGATGTGAGAAAAGTACTAGGAGGGAGGCAGGGAATACCTTAGCTAGTATGACCTACCTAAGTTTATGTGCTATTTTATTGGTCGGTCGAAATATAAAGATAATTGTTACATGTCGATTAATCTTTTGTTTTGTGGCGATGTCTGAAAATGACATCGAGAATGTTGAGAATAGCAATGGAGCCTGAGCGATCGTTGATTCACCACATATCGATAATCGAGGATAATGTGCATCGAGGCGACAATCCTCCTCATGAAAACAACAACAACGACCAAATGATGAATGATCAAATGTTGAGGCTTTATGCGATTTATCAACAATGAGGAGAGCGACTCTGTCCAAAGCGTGGGTGGAAACACGGAAAACTCTCGGGCGGTCACATTAAACAATTCAAGGCTGGGACCACCGGAGTTTAAGGAGAGCAAAAACCACTTACGGCGGAAGCATGGATAAAAGCAGATTACCAAGATATTTGATGTCTTGGGATGCTCAGAAAGCAAAAGTTTCCTTTGCTTAGCCTTTATGTTGCTTGCGAGAGGCGATTCTTGGTGGGAATCGGTAAAAGCGTACTCGACTTCTTTCTCTGAAGATATCTTGGGAGAAGTTCGAGGGTGTTCAGCGACAAATACTTTCACGAAAGTATTACGCCACATGAAGGAGGTGGAGTTTATCAAGTTGGAACAAAACAATATGGCCAGTGTAATGCGATACGAGGCAAAATTTGCGGAGTTATCACGGTTTCGTCCCACTTGGTGGATAATGAAGAGAATGGCGCGAATGTTTTAAGAGGTTTGAAGTGGGAGATCGTCGACATCTTATTTCTCATAAAAAGCTGTGTTTATTCGGATGTTGTAAATAGGGCTCGATTAGTGGAAGCGCGATAATGAGTCAGCCTTGACTAAAAGAAGCGGTAAGCGAAAATTATAATACCGGTGAGTAGTCGTCGAGCGGTGACAACAAGCGTGGAGGGAATCAACGGGCGGATATGGTAACCACTTGGTGGTAATCGAGGCCAAAACAATAAGAATGGACATTTCAAGAAAGCGGAGATTCAACAATGATGGAAAGGCGTCGGCGGACCAGCACCGTTGTTAAGGAAGGAAAAGACCACCTATCATATGCTTCAAATGCGGAGAAGAGGGACACATCGGTCCGGCTGTGCCATGCCGTCAAAGCGTGTTATAATTGTGGAAGAAAGGTCACTTAGCTCGATTTTGTCGTTTACTGAAGACAAATTCAACTAGGATGGAGGCACCAAAAAGTAGTCCCGGAAAAGTCAAAAGCCGGTAGTCTGAGGAGGCGTTTGTTGTGACCTCCCGGAGAAGCGAGAACGAATGAGGTCATCACGGGTAAGCTTATCATAAACTCTAATGAAGTCTATACTTTATTTGATCTGGGTTCTACCCATTCTTTTATTTCTCCTACTTGCGCTCATCGATTAAATTTGACTCAGGAGAAATTAGACTTTGACTTATCTGTGGAAACTCAGTTGGGAGAAACCTTCATTACATCCACTTTTTTATAAGTCTTGTTTTGGTTCAAATCGGTACCCTCACATTACTGTCGATCTTATTTCATTAAAAATACTTGCATTTGGCGTGATTCTAGGGGATTGATTGGTTAACTACTTATCATGCAAAAATTGATTGTTTTAAATAAGGTTGTTAGCTTTCATATTCCTAATCAACCTATTATCACAATTCAAACGACCAAACCATTAAAATCAATCACGGTCATCTCTCGAAGCCATAAAAGGCTATTCGTTTATTGAAAAATGGATGTCGAAACTTTCTTAGCTCATATCATGATTTAAACAAAAATCGTCGGTTTTGAGCGATATTTCTATTGTTAATAAATTTCTGACGTATTCCCAGAAGAACTTCTGGCCTACCCCGGGCGTGAAATTGAATTTTGTATCGACCTTGAACTTGGTACAAAACCTATTTCCAAAGCCCATGTCGAATGGCTCTATTGAACTTGAGGAGTTAAAGACCCAATGCTGAAAATTGTTAGACATTGGCTTTATTAGTCTAGTACTTCTCCTTGGGGTGCTCTGTTACTATTCGTGAAGAAGAAAGATGGGAGTATCGACTTTGTATTGATTATCGGGGAGTTGAATCATGTCACCATCAAAAATAGGTATCCATTGCCGCGTATTGATGACTGTTTGACCCGATTGCAAGAGCCAAATTCTTTTCAAAGATTGATCTTAGATTAGGATATCACCAATTGAAGATTAGAACCGTGACATTCGAAAGGCGGCTTTGAGAACTCGATGCGGGCATTATGAATTCCTAGTCATGTCCTTTGGATTGACTAATGCTCTATTTGCCTTCATGGATATGATGAGCCAAGTATTCAAGGAATATTTAGATCACTTTGTGGTCGTCTTTATTGATGACATCCTTATTTATTCCAAAAGCGTGAAGATCATGAAAGCTGACACTTGAGGTGACACTCCAAAAGCTTAAGTGAATATAAGCTTTATGCCAAGTTGAAGAAATCACGTTACGGCGAAGAAGTAGCATTCCTTGGGCCGCGTGGTATCAAGTCATGGAATATCTGTTGACCAGAAAAAGATTGAAGCTATTGAAAGGGAACAACCTAAATCGATGGCCAAAAAGTCGTAGCTTTCTCGGTTTAAATTTGGTTATTATCGGAGATTAGTGGAAGGATTTTCTCGAATCGCTACTCCATTATTTCGGTGACTCGAAAAGATCTGAAAGTTCGGTTGGAGCGAAGAATGTGAGAAGAGTTTTCAAGAACTTCGAGGAGACTTATTTATTTTGTTACGACAATACCATCGGCTCGGAGGATTTGTCATCTCTGATGATGCTTGAGCAAAGGGTTGGGATGTGTTCTCATGCAACATGGAAAAGTTATAGCTTATGCCTCGCGACAACTCAAAGAATATGAGAGGAATTATCCTACTCGTGATGCGGGTTAGCGGTTGTTATCTTTACACTTAAAATTTGGAGGCATTACTTGTATGGGGAGAAAGTGGAATCTTTACGGATCATAAAAAGCCTCAAATATTTCTTCACTCAAAAGGAACTCGACATGCGACAACGGCGTTGGCTTGAACTATTGAAAGATTATGATCGTACCATCGATACCATCTGGAAAAGCGAGCGTGGTAGGCGGCGCGTTGAGTAGAAGATCGTATGCATGAAATCTGAGTGCGTTATTGTCAACCTGAAGGCCCATTTGTGTGACTTGCAAAGGATGGAGATAGAGTTAAAGACTCGAGGGGCGCGTGTGATGATAGCGAATATCTGAGTAGAAGCCAGACTTTAATCGATAAAGTTAAAATTTGCTCAAGCTCTGGACACAGGAGGCGATGCGTATGAGGAAGAAAGTGCAAGAGGGTGCTATCTTGGAAGCAAGAATCGATGAAGAAGGAATACTTGAGTCGACTCCGGACTTTGTGTTCTAACGACCACGATTTAAAGTATAATATCATGATGGGCGCGCTGACACACCATTTGCAATCCATCACAGGGAGTACCAAAATGTATCATGATATTAAATCGTACATTTTGGTGGAAGCAATATGAAGAGAGAGATATAGCGTTTGTTTATCTCGAGAGGTGTCTAACTTGTCAGCGAGTTAAAGCGGACATCAAGTACCAAAAGGTCCATTGCAACCACTTGAAATTCGAGAATGGAAGTGGGAGCACATTACCATGGATTTAGTTCTGGGTCTTCTAAAGGTTTCTCAAGGCGTTGATGCGATTTGGGTCATTGTTGATAGATTGACCAAGTCTGCTCATTTCTTCTGCGTCTGAAAAACTTACACTTGAGTCTTCTTGCTCGTATGTACATAAGCAGATTGTAAGGCTGCATGGTATCTTGCGGTATCCATAGTTTACGATCGAGACCCAAGATTCACTTCACGATTTTGGGTTAGTTTGCAAAAAGCTATGAGCGCGCGGACTTACGATTTAGCTCGGCATATCATCCTCGAGACGGACGGACGATCGGAGAGGACTATTCAAACTCTTGAAGATCTATTAAGACTACTGTGTCCTTGATTTCAAGGGGAGTTGGGACAAGTTCTTACCATTGGTGGAGTTTTCCTCTAACAACGATTATCAAGCAAGTATTGGCATGGCTCCATTCGAGCGTTGTATGGAAGAAAGTGTCGTTCTCGATATCTTTGGGATGAGGTGGGTGAAGCAGCGTTGTTGGGGCCGGGAGTTGATGCGTATGACTACGGAAAAAGATTGAAACGATCCGAATGACGTATAAAAACCTCACAAAATCGACAAAAGAGTTATCTTGATCTTCATCGAAAGGGCGTGGAATTTGATATAGGAGATCATGTGTTGTTAAGAGTTGCTCCATGGAAAGGAGTTACAAGATTTGGAAAGAGAGAAAAACTTAATCCTCGATTCATCGGTCCATTTTAATCCTCGATCGAGTAGGAGCGTGGCCTATAGACTAAACTTTTTACCTTGAAATATGTCTCGTGTTCATAACGTTTTTCACATATCCATATTACGTAAATATGTGAAAGACCGAACCATATTATTGAGTTAGAGCCAGGACGAAATAGCGGAAGATTTGGCGTATGAAGAGGTTCTGTTCAAATTTTGGATAAGAAGGAACATATTCTACGCTCGAGGTTATACCTCAAATCGAAGTTTTGTGGAGGAACCACGATGTTGAGGAAATGACTTGGGAGTTAGAATCGAAATGAAATCAAGGTATCCTTACCTCTTGACATACCAGTCGTACCCTAATTTAGAGGCGAAATTTCATAAGAAGGGAGGTTGTAAGACCCGGCTTTTATAAATAAAGATGAATTTTCTATAAATATTATTTTTGAATATTATGGAATAATTTGATATAATGTTATAGTTGTGGGTAATATTTATAAATTTTGCAAAAGTATCACAGTGGTTATATTATATTAGATTGGTGGGGAATATTAGGTTTAGCGGGGAATATTAAATACAACAGCTCAATCATTGGTGGACCCCACAGCGAAATTATTATCGGATTGAAAAAGCGACAAAAATATTTTATTGAAATAACGGCGGAAGTTTTCTGGTTGATCTTGTTGAACTACTTTCGGTAGTAAAAAAATACGATGTCGTGTGTGGTTGCATAGTAGCACACGGTATTGATTATTGATGCTTATGTGAAAGTCACTCGGTTTGATTCCATTATTGTCGATTAATAATATGAATTATTATAGCGATAATGACGTTTTGTTTTATTATTATTATTAACGTAATAAAAGCGAAACATCTTTATATAAAAGCGAATACTTTATTAAAGTTATTTTATAAATAAAATATATTATATTTTATTATGCATAGTATAGTGTTTTTGCATAGTGTTTTTGCATAGTGTTTGCATAGTAAAATGTTTTATATAAATAGAATATATTATATTTTATTTAAAAGATTTTGCTTTAAATATGGATAGTCAGTTAAAATAAATCAATCTGGATAGTTCATGGATTAATTACTATGCATTCCATTTTCTATAAATAAGAAGCTCGTTCCTTCATTATTTTCTTACGAATTCATTGAAACTCTGAGAAAATTATAGAGAAAGCTATAGAGAAAAGTTATAGAAAGAAGAAGAGTACTACTACTTCACTTTGCTTCTATATTAGGTTCTTTTCAAGGTAGGGAATATTATTTGTTGTACCGTTGAAGAGTGTTATTCTTCTTATTCTTTTGTATTCATGAAGAGAACTTCTTTTTTGTTATTCCATTCTTATTTATTACATTGGAATAACTTTTGTATCATGAATACCCTATACTTGGTGAAATCCTTATGTTATTCCATTGCTTATTATTACATTGGAATAACTTTTGTATCATGTGTTTTACCTATACTTGGTGACATTCTTATTATTACATTGGAACATCACATGCATGTGTTTTTACAGGACTGGTTAAATCTTTTTATTATTACATTTGGAACATCACATGCATGTGTTTTACGGACTGGTTAAAATCTTTATCGATTACATTTGGAATATCTATCATGTGTTTTACAGGGATGCAGTTCCATCTTTATTATTACATTTGGAACATCACAGCGGTGTGAATTTCACGACACAGTTCCGTTATTATTATTACATTGGAATAACTTTTGTCTGTCTGATCTGCATGCATGGTGATTTCTTTTGTTATTCCATTCTTTATTATACCCGGTTGGTTAAAACTTTGACTTATATACTCCATGAAATTAGTAGAATATCCTTGATATTTGCGTTTCATCGATATCTTTTCATGGAAATATTCTTACGATCATTCTTGAATTTTACTCTACAAAGCGATATCATGTTGACAATTTGGATGTTAATAATTCTGGATAAAATAATTCTTGAACTTGTTTTATTGAATTCTTATATCATTGTCATCATCCTCATGTTTATATTTTTTTAAAGTCATCTACATGGCACATAGAGCATGGATGGACTTGGTATGATTATGACCGAGGATTATTAGGTGTAATCATGGCCAAGTAATGTTACAAATGATGTGGTAAAAATCCTCGATGGTAGTAGTGCATTGATGGGCCGATTGTTGGCATGATCATGACCATTAATGAATACCTGACTATTCTTGGCAAAGTAGTGCGGGAATAATTGTGGTCGTGATACTAAAGAATATCCTTGGCGTAGTAGTGCGGGGTGATTCGATGATGTGGATTATTTATTAAAAGTGAGTCTCGGCTATAACGATGATGAAAAACCTTTTAAATCATAAAAGATAGTAGATTTTATTTTCTACTTGACTCTTTTAATGGATTGCTTGTTCATTTGCTTGATTAAACTTGATGTTTATTATATTTTATCGGTTTAACAATGTTGAAGACTATTGATAATTTATTACGCATTATCTTAGTCATAATATTTCTTCTTGGGCTAGTTGAGCTCACCCTTTCTTTCCTTTATTCTCTTGAGGAAATGAGAATATAGGCTTTGAGACGAGTCGGGGAGCGGAGTAATGGTCAGGAGGATAGCATTAGTAGTCCTCACTATTACGTGAAATAGTGTGATAATAATTATAATGAGGACTCCTTTTTGAGTTTGTATAATATCTAGTAGACAATATTTGTATTCAAACTCACGATTTATGTATTATTGTGTATTATATTAATAAGTTGTATTTAAATTACGTACCATGTACCACAGATTATATTATATAAGTTGTATTTAAATTACATACCATGTATCCAAAAATGTTGACCAAGATGGGTGATATATACCTAATTTTGGGGAGCGTCCATCCCATTTGGTCGATAATGAGGAGCGAATGACGCGAATGTTTCTAAGAGGTTTGAAACTCGATATACGTCAATACCTCATTTCTCACAAACTTTGTTTATATTCAGATGTTGTGAATAGGGCTCAGTTATTGGAGCGCGATAATGAGTCAGCATAACCAAAATGTAACGAGCAACAACACGATAATAATCATTCCGGTGGCAATGGCCATCAGAACAATGATAATCATCGTGGGGGAAATTATCATGCCAAGAATGGTAACCACTTCGGTGGTAATCATGGCCAAGATAATAGAAGTGGAAAATTCAAGAAGAGAAGATTTAACGATGATGGGAAGACGTCGGCAGCAGCAAAAAATTTTAGGGGAGGAGAATGACCGCTAGTTAGATGCTATAAATGTGGAGAGGAGGGACACATAAGTCCAAACTGTTCACAGCCATCCAACGTATGTTTTATTTATGGAAAAGATGGTCACATAGCTCGATTTTGTCCTGTAGCGAAATCAAGTCCAACTGGGACGGTGGCACCAAAGGCGGATACGGACAAAATAAAGTCGGTGGTTTCAGGGAGAGCGTTTTTTGTGACTTCTCAAAAAATGAGTAACCCGAATGAAGTTAGCATGAGTTAGTTAATTATAAATTCTTGCGAAGTCTATACCGTATTAGATACCGGTTCTACCCATTCTTTTATATTTCTTGCTTGCGCTCAACGTTTAAATTTGACTCCGGAGAAATTAGACTTTGACTTATCGGTTGAAACTTCGTTAGGAGAAACCTTCATTACATGTGCTATCCAAGTCTTGGATGGGAGTCACCGTTTTGAATGATATTTCTATTGTTAATTAATTTGTTGATGTATTCTCTAAAGACTTCCTAGCCTACCTCTAGAGCGTGAAATCAAATTTTGTATTGACCCCAGTACAAAACCTGTAAGACCCCAACTTTTATGAATAAAGAATAGTTTTCTCGAAATATATTTTTGAATATTATGGTGTGGATTTGATATAATGTTATAGTTGTGGGTAATATTTACAAATTTTGCAAAGTAAGCAAGTGGTTATATAATATTCAATTGGTCGGAGAATATTCGTACGACGACACAATCATTGGTGGACCCCACAATGGAAGTATTGTCGTAGTTAGAAAATGATAGAATTATCTTTTTATAAAAATAACGGCGAAAGTGTTACCGTTAAAAACTGTTGAACTACACGGTAGTAAAGAAAACGATGTCTGGCGTGGTTGCATAGTAGCACACGGTATTGATTATTGATGCTTATGTGAGAAGTCACTCAGTTATACTCAATTATTGCTACAGTAATTGCTGCATCATATCTCTCATATTATTGATTCAGTTATTGTCACATTATCATCTGCATAATATTTATTATTATTAAATCAATAATTGAGATGACAAAGTTATTCATATTATTAAATGCATTATTGACAATGTCTAGAAGTTCTATTAAGGAGAGGTTTGGTCACCTAATTGCGCGCCAATAAGGAGAAATCCTTATCGAAAAGCCCCTCTTTCAAGGAGCGACACAGGTTGTTAAATATTGTGAGTTATAATATTAATAATGAATAAATTGTGTTGATTAAAGATGAAATTGATAGTTCCGTTATTATTAGTGTTAAAAATCGATATTTATTTAGATAATAATTGATGTCTGGAGGTTATATTGACTCGGATAATTAATCGGATAAATGAGCAATTTATTGCTATTATTTCACATGCTTATAACTATTTGTTCACATGTGTGTACTTTTGATTCACATTCATTGTACTATTAGGGGAGGTGGTGCAAGATTGATAATACTTGACTAAATTAAAAATGGAGAGGAATATAGATGAAGATAGTTCCATTGTCTTATTACTTATAATTATTTATTTAGATTTTTCATATGATTATACTTATTGAGTCACATGAATGAACTATTAATTTACATTATTTACTTTCTACTATTAAATGGAGGTGGTGAAAGTTTGATAATACTTATTTACTATTACTAGGAAAATAAAAATGAAGAAAAAGAGGAAGGTATTATAGTGTAATATTTTGAGCCCCAAAACATGCAATTATCGAAATTATATTTTCCTATAAAAGAAGCTCATTCTTCCTTCATTTCTCATCAATTCACAAAAGCTTTAGAGCAATTATTATAGAGAGAAAGAAGAAGAGAAGTCTGCTACCTCACTATTCCGGTATCCAATTTTTCTAAGGTAAGGGGTATTATTCTTTCGTATTTATGAAGAGAGTTATTTTTTTCAATACTCGTAAGGGTTGTTATTCCATTCTTTATTATTATGTTGGAATAACTTTATCTATCTAAGTAATCGCATACATGATGAAATTCTTCATTATTCCATTCTTTATTATTCATTGGAATAAATTGTGCATGCGATTATATCGCATGCACGGTGAATTCTGTTGTTATTCCATTCTTTATTATTCTATTGGAACATCACATGCATGCGGATTACGCATGACTTGGTTCCATTCTTTATTATTCTGTTGGAACATCACATGCATGCGATTACGTATGACTGGTTCCATTCTTTATTATTCTGTTAGAATAACCTATATCATGCGGATTCGCATGCCTCGGTGAATTCTTCTATTATTCCATTCTTTATTATTACTCGTTGAAATAATGCATCTCGTGGATTACCGCATGGCGGCAAAAATCCATTTGCGGTTTCATATATTCTATTATACTCAGTTGATGACCTGTTGCAAATTTATTCTTGAACTTGTTTTATTGAATTCTTATATCATTGTCATCATCCTCATGTTTATAATATGTTGAAAGTCATCTGTGGCATGTAGTGCATAGATGGACTTGGTATGATTATGACCAGTGATTATTCGGTATAATCATGAACGTAATGTTACAAATGATGTGGTAAAAGTCCTCATTGGCCATAGTGCATTGATGGACAGTTGTTGTCATGATCATGACCATTGATGAATACACGAATATCCTTGGCCCGTAGTGCATGGATAATTTGTGGTTGTGATACTAATGAATATCCTTGGTCGTAGTGCGGGGGATGATGTGGTTTATTTATTAAGTCGAGTCTCGTGATAAAAGTGATAAAAACCTTTTAAATCATAGAAGATAGTAGATTTTATTCTCTCTTGACTCTTCTAATGGATTGCTTGTTCACCTGCAGCTTAAACTTGATGTTTATTATATTTTATCGGTTTAACATCATTGAAGGCTAATGATAATTTATTCGCATTATCTTAGTTATAATATTTCTTCTTGGGCTAGTTGAGCTCACCCTTTCTTTCAATTGTTCTCTTGAGAAATGAGAACGTAGTGACTAGTCGGGAAGCGGAGTGATGATCCGGATGATAGCATTAGTAGTCCTCACTATTTCATTAAATAGTGTGACAATAAATGTAATGAGGACTCCATTGAGTGTGGATATTGTCTAGATGACAATATTCTTATTAAAACTCTTAGATTATGTTTTGTTGTATTTTACACGACTGTTGTACAATTAAGTTATATTTGAATTTTATAACATGTATTTGGCGACTCAAGATGGGTGATGTGACGCTCCCAAATTCAGGTACTTCAAACCCGAACTCGGTGCTTCACGATACCATTTCTATGAGCGGAATATTACTAATAATAATAACAATAATATAGATTATCAATATAATTTACATGTTATCAGAGTTTTCAATCCCAAGTACGAAACCTTTACACATTCGTTACATTACATGATAATTAATATATATCATCATTATACTAATAAAGTCCAGTTATTACAAAAGATAGCATTATCATTCATTCAGCGACCTTTCCTTTCCCTTTGTTCTTGGCAGAGCCTTCAGGTTGTTCACACTTAGCTGAAAATATTTAAATTAAGCAAGGATAAACATTTGAGTGCCCAACAAGTAATATCAACAATAATAGTTAGCTGAACGAATTAAATGTTTTCTTGGAATGATACTTCTACAACGAATCAACAGTTGTGAAGTAAGCTGAACCAATAATAAACAACATATCATTTCGATTTCAAATTTTTGAAACTACGTACTGACTATAAATGAGGATCAATTGACCGACTATGAACATTGTTTTCTATTTTCAAAAGGTTAAACAGCGAACTTCATCATCAGCAACCGTCATAACTTACGAACACGGGGTGATCGGCCGTTATGCCCTGTATTGATCAATACTACATTCAAGGATGATATTTTCGTCCAGCATATCTGCCTTAGGCGCATAAAAGTTTCCCATATTTGGGATGTTCATACCAGTCTAGAATCCAAACCAAAATAATTCGGTTGGATAATAATAAAGTTTTCATCTTGTTAAATAATAATTTTATGTTTGTGTCTAGCCAGATCAAATAGCTTAGACGACTTTTAATTCAACTTGTACATACTCGACACCGATAAGTATGTATCATCATGTGATAAAATATAATGATTATCCAAGTGAGGACACTTGTATAACCATGTTTAGAAATTAACAAACATAATATATATCTTGATCTACAATAACAGAATTAAGGAACTTGTATAACAGATTATAATTTAATAACTTACTTATACATAATCATTGCATAAGTACATACAAAGGTTGAAATATTTGAACAATGAAAAGAATAGTTCGAGATATTATCTTCACATATCCATTGCATAAAGTAAATCTGAAAGGGTTAGATACTTGCCTTGTCTGCTGCTTACACAACTTAGATTTATCTTTTATATCAAGCCTTATCATTAAATAGATCATTCGTTCGATTAGAATAATATATGATATAATATTACTGCTATTTACAGTCAACACATAACCTAATCACATTGTCATGTAAGTTTAACAACCACTGAATCACAAATAAACATTTATCGAGTCAACCTATCTAAGTCCAGATCAATTTCTAAAATATGTCGGTGTATTGACAACTTTATCGAATTATTTATCGAGTCTAAGACTCTATCTGATGAATTCAATATCCATTTAGATAACTTAAACACCATTCCCATTATTTTTCATGGCCTTATAATAATTTTTAAATAATTATTACAATTTATTATAATTTTTGAAATACCGGAATCATTATTAAATGATTTAAATATTAAGTAATTTCATTATCATTAACATTTAATTAATATTAAACTATTAATGAAACTATTGCCAAAATATTAAGTTATTTAAAATAACTTAAAATAGTTTTAAAGTATTTATATTACCTTTAAATGATTTTTAAAATAATTAAAATCATTTTAAATAATTACCATTAATATTAAAATATTAATGTATTATTTATCTAAATATTAAAAGTCATTAATTATAACTTAAAATATTTTTAATTCATTTATATCCCTTTTAAATGATTTTTAAATCAATAAAATCATTTTAAACTATTTATTTAATATAATTATTAAATAAATTAATATCATTAATATTAAATTATTAATAAAATCTACCTTTAAATATTAAAAGTTATATTTTATAACTTAAAATATTTTATATAACACTTACATAATTTTTTATACTATTTTTAAATCATTAATTCTATTTTTCCATAATTTATTTAATATATTTATTAAATAAAATAATTATCATTAATATTAATTTATTAATGAAATTCATCACATAATATTAAAAGTTATTAAAATAACTTAAAATATTTTTTTATATCATAATATATTTTTAAATGATTTTTATGTATTAAAATCATTTTTAAATGATTTATTTAATATTATAATTAAATAAATTAAATACCTTTAATATTTCAAAAATATTAAATATTTATGAAATATATTAAAAATTGACAAAATATAATTTTGGACTTTAAAATAATTTTAATAATTTATTTTGTATTTTTAATAATTAAAAACTAATTTTCTATAATTATTTAATAAAATAATAATTTTATAATTAAAGTGTCATTTGAAGATCGCTTATGGCGGCAATCCGTACTGCATATATAGGTGTTCTTCATGTTCATCATCAAACCTAGATCTTCATGAGCGGTGAATGAGTGAAATGACTTTTGACCAACATTTAATGATAGATCATGAAGTTTCTGGGCAAGATAAAGGTTAGAGGTTGTAGTACTAATGTAATACTACAAGATCCAACAACAAACATAACCAACAAGCATAAAACAAACAAGATCTAAGCCTTCAAAGTAGTTGTCAGAGCTGTTCTTCATTTTCTGGGTTACCCAGAAATGAAGAACAGTTCGACCAGCCACGTTTGGGCTTCCACAACTTGCTAATCTTGTAATGTTTTTGTGATTTAAATGTTGCAGTGTCTAGCTAACATGTCAAGGAAGCGATCCATCACAAAACATAAACAAAACAACAATAGAATCACAAGATCCATGCTGGTCAAACCCTATCAGAGATCACGTTCTTGAGTTTTTTACGGGTTACCCGTAAAACTCGATTCAATGATCATCCGCTTCTTTTGACCGACCAACGACTTCCATTCATTTGATGTTTAGGAGATTTTTAGGCATAAATATGCAGTCAAAATACCAAACTATAAACTAGATACAACAACAAACCCAGATCAACCAACACAAGAATGATCCGGGAGCTTGAATATGTTGTCAGGCCTTTTATGGGCAGTTTCTGGGTTACCTAGAAATGCCCAGTCATGGCCGGTTAACGTGGTTTGACCACGATTATCTTACGACTTAGGTCAGATCTAAGCATGATTTCAACTCCAGATTAAAGACCATACTACATACTATAAGTCCAAACTTTCAAAACACCAAAACATAACACGAATGAAATCTGTGGGTTACGACATTCATTTGTCGACCACCACTTTTAAAATTTTCCAGATTATGAAAAACTTCAAATCCGAGCCTCTAGATGTTATGGATCTAACATCTAGCAACCCATATCATCTTTATACACTATATATAACATGTTTTAACAATAAATCGTAACATCTAACATGCAGATCAAAACCAGATTATAGCTAGGGTTTTATACCTTCTTTGATCAAGTTTTGATTCAAGGCTACTGATGTTGTTATGAAATTCGTGGGGCTTGGTTTTGTGATTGTAAAACTTACAATTTTTCGTGGGTTTTAGTGAGAGAAAGGATTTGTTGGGTGTTTGAGCAAAATGAGTAAAATGTGGCTTTCTCTCTCTCTTTGATCTTTATATAATACTAGTATGCACAATGTATATGGCTGGAAAATGGGCTGATATGTGGAGTTTGTAGCACATGGCTAGGTTTAGGGTGGTTCAACCACTAAAGGTTTGACAAGTTTGACAAGTTAACCTCAATAATGCATATAAGGGTATAATGGTCATTTGTCATACAATTTTAATGGCCATTTTGTAATCTTGACAAACCCTTTAGGGTTTGACCCTTAGGGTTTAACCCTAAGGTTTTGCGTATTAGCATTTAAGGATATCTTGAAAAGACTAAAAATGGAAATTTTAGTTTCCAAAATTTCATAACTTAGGATTGCTAAATTAGTTTAGATTTCTTAATTACATAAACTTAAAAAAATTAGGTTTAGGTATTTACTAATTATAATTAAGCTTGCTAAAATTAATAATTAGGGTTTATAATTAGCAATTAGGTTTTATAATTACTAATTAGGGTTACCTAATATAGAAATTAGGATTTTAAAATATTAATTTAGGGTTTTCACTTAAGAAATTAGGGTTTCTAATTTCACGATTAGGGTTTCCAAAAATTAGGGTTTTCCTAAATAATGTTAATATTTATAATATCTGACATTGATCACATTATCACGATTACCTAATAATCTTGAACTCTAATTTGTATTTTAAATTAGGGTTTTACACAGTAATACTAGGGTTTGTCATATAACACCATAATTGACCAACCATTATCGGTCTACGTAAACAGTACATATTTATAGCACTGAAAAATCCAAAATATAATCAATATTATATTATTATTATTATCATTCCTTGTCCTAAAACCAGAATTAGGGTTTGGATTCCATATCTGATTTTCCTTGCATAAAAAACTTTATTAATTAAGTTAAAATACTTAACTTAATAATCCGAGCTAAAATTCATATAAATAAATAATAATTATAATAATTACAATAATCATTCCTTATATTATTTAAATAATATAATATCATATTTTCTTTGAAAATAAATAATAAAAACATTTCTATAATAAAAATTAATTATTATAAAAATATAATTTATAATGATCATTACTACTAAAATAAAATTATTTGCAATTATTCATGTAATAAATATATATTTTATTTATCACATAAATACATGTACTTTACTTATACATATTCCCCATATTCATTTGAATAATAAAAAAAAAAATTATCACATGAAAATTTTGATTTATTTATATAGAAAATATCGGGTTATTACATTCACCATCCCTTATAAAGATTCCGTCCTCGGAATCACCGTTTTAAAACTTACACATATAAGGGTAGTATACACAGTCATTTCTAGTAGATCTCGATCATAATTGATCGAACAGACATTTAACTATTCACATAAAGCTTGTCTATCTGATTAAACGGAAATTTAATTTCTAAAAGAACTCAAATTCCTCCTTCAAAATTTCTTTATAAAATAATTTATTATATAAAGGAAAATCCTATAGAAGAAAATAAAAGTTATACGAAAAATACCTGGAGTTCCATTGCCAGCTGCCACTGAATCCTGGACTGTCATATTGAAGACCCTTGCAGTATATTTTGTTGGCTTGCTAGATGATGTTGGTCCTGTGATCGCCAAAGTTCCGCCGCTTTTCCGCATGTTCACACTTTCTGCCTCCGTCCTCCTTTTCGGACAGTCCTTCACCTTATGCTTCTTTGATCCTCACAGAAAACAACCACTAGTAGTTCTAGGATTATGGCAGTTGGGAGAGATATGACCCTCCTGCACACACTTAAAACATGCAAATTTACCTTTCAGACACTCCCCCAAATGGTTCTTCCCACAGTTCCCACATTGCACCACCTGCTTCTTCTTTGTACCTTCCTGCTTCACCTGCATACCCCCAAAGTTGTTTCCTTCCTCTTTTCACTCCTATTCCCACTGTTTGTTTCCACCTTCCTAGCTCCCTCAACCTTACCCTTATTACTTCTTTCTTTGTTATAGAGACTCATGGCCTCACTCCCCTCCTCAGCTATAATCGCTTTCTCCATGAGTGTTGCAAATATAGGGATTTACAACACTGCCACCTTGTTGTAGAGCCAGGGTTTTAATCTCAGCTCAAACCTTCTAGCTTTCCTAGCCTTCGTATCAACTTGATGCGGAGCAAACCTAGCCAACTCATTAAATTTTGTGGCATACTCCGCAACAGTCATATTCTCCTGTTTTAATTCTAGAAATTTTACCTCCATCCTAGCCTGCATACTAGATGAAAAATAATTTTCGAAAAATAAAGTTTTAAACCCTTCCCAAGCAACTACACCTGCTCCTACCCTCGCCTGATTCGCTTCCCACCAAAAATTTGCCTCACCCTTCATCATGTAGGTAGCAAAAGCGGTCTCTTGCCCCTCAGCTACCCTAGCTATAACGAACGCCTTTTCAATTTCCTTAACCCAAGTTTGGGCTTCTACAGGGTCAGTTGTACCTCTAAATTCGGGCGGTCCTACAGCCTTGAAGTCCTTGAAGTTTGCCAAGAGGTTGTCTGGCTGGTTCCCTGCGGCTAGCATTCCTTGTTGCATTGCCTGAGCTACCATGTTTGCAAAGTTCTGCATTGGATCTGGTTGTTGTCCCCCAGCGTTATTGACAGATTCTTCTGCCCTTTGATTTCTAGTTTGACGTCTTGGCGGCATTATCTGATTAAATAAAACATAATTTAACTTGCATTCTAAACCTTATCATATGAGTTTAATATATGTTTCATTACTCAAACATAGGTTCATTTTCATTAATTCAAAGTAATTTACATAACATAGCCCATACTGTTATCCCTTTGTGACCACAAAAGTCGGGATTTACAGCCTTAACTTATTCAAAAGTTGAGAATATTACATTACACAGACATACATATCACAAATATTACATTAAACATACCTACACCACAGAACGTATACTACTTATTCACTACGCCTTTTTCTTGATCTTGGATAACTTTTTACCCGATGACCTCCTATCCCACAAATAAAAGAGACACATTGCTTTGGATTGGGACAATGAGGAGATAAATGTCCCTCATGTCTGCAATTGTAACAAATATTTTCCCCTTTCCTGCATACACCTTCATGTTTCTTGTCACAATTTGTACACCTTTCTATTCGGTTAATTTTTCCTTGGTTGTTATCAGGATTTCCTATATCACGGTCTTTCATCTTTCTTTTCCCCTTCTTGCTCGGAGCTGCGCATGCTTTGTTACTTTTTGCTCCAATTTGGTCAATTTGGATTTTAAGCTTATCTTGTTCTTCCATTGTTTCTATTAATGCTTTCCGCAGTTGGCTATTTAGTAGTTTTTTTATTTTCCACAACTTTTCCAAAGAGGAAACTCCGGTCCCGTAGATTACATGATTGGTTGATGCTTGATCAGCTCCAACTTCAGTGTCCGAATCACTATCTGTCAATTCCACAATTTTCGGATCTGGTATTACGATTTCCACAATAACCACCTCATCGAGGTTGCCTTCACTTTGAGCCTTTATTTTAGCTATTGGCTTTGATATTGGTTCCTTCTTTATGATCCGAGGGTATCCTAATCCTTTTTCACCTGACATCTACACACATAAATTATCCTGATTAGCATGTAATATATACAAATAACAAACAATAATTTTGTATAGGTTATCTTTTATTTGGTTTGACAATGAATTTATCTGATTCATCTCTTTTTAAACTCTATATGAGTTGTTTATATTTTCAACGTTTTTCTCTGTTCTAAGGTTATAGCCTAAGGTCTATCCCACCTAAGGTTTCTAACCCTATAGCTCTGATACCAATATGTGACACCCCCAAATTCAGGTACTTGAAACCCGAACTCGGTGCTTCACAATACCATTTCTATGAGCGGAATATTACTAATAATAATAACAATAATATAGATTATCAATATAATTTACATATTATCAGAGTTTTCAATCCCAAGTACGAAACCTTTACACATTCGTTACATTACATGATAATTAATATATATCATCATTATACTAATAAAGTCTAGTTATTACAAAAGATAGCATTATCATTTATTCAGCGACCTTATCTTTCCCTTTGTTCTTGGCAGAGCCTTCAGGTTGTTCACACTTAGCTGAAAATATTTAAATTAAGCAAGGATGAACATTTGAGTGCCCAACAAGTAATAGCAACAATAATAGTTAGCTGAACGAATTAAATGTTTTCTTGGAATGATACTTCTACAACGAATCAACAGTTGTGAAGTAAGCTGAACCAATAATAAACAACATATCATTTCGATTTCAAATTTTTGAAACTACGTACTGACTATAAATGAGGATCAATTGACCGACTATGAACATTGTTTTCTATTTTCGAAAAGGTTAAACAAAACTTCATCTGTAAACCGTCATAACTTACGGGCACGGGGGTGATCAGCCCGTTATGCCCTGTATTTATCAATACTACATTCAAGGACGATATTTTCGTCCAACATATCTGCCTTAGGCGCATAAAAGTTTCCCATATTTGGGATGTTCATACCAGTCTAGAATCCAAACCAAAATAATTCGGTTGGATAATAATAAAGTTCTTATCTTGTTCAACAACAATTTTATGTTTGTGTCTAGCCAGATCAAATAGCTTAGACGGCTTTTAATTCAACTTGTACATACTGGACACCGATAAGTATGTATCATCATGTGATAAAATATAATGATTATCCAAGTGAGGAAACTTGTATAACCATGTTTAGAAATTAATGAACAAAATATATATCTTGATTTACAATAACAGAATTAAGGAACTTGTACAACAGATTATAATTTAATAACTTACTTATACATAATCATTGCATAAGTACATACAAAGGTTGAAATATTTGAACAATGAAAAGAATAGTTCAGATATTATCTTACGCATGTCCATTGCATAAAGTAAATGCAAAGGGTTAGATACTTGCATTGTCTGCTGCTTACACAACTTAGATTTATCTTTTATATCAAGCCCTATTATTAAATAGATCATTCGTTCGATTAGAATAACATATGATATCACATTGTACTTCTATTTGCAGTCAGCATATAACCTAATCACATTGTCATGTAAGTTTAACAACCATTGAATCACAAAAAAATATTTATCGAGTCAACCTATCTAAGTCCAGATCAATTTCTAAAATATGTCGGTGTATTGACAACTTTATCGGGTATTTATCGAGTCTAAGACTCTATATAGTAGTTCAATATCCATTTAGATAACTTAAACACCATTTGCATTATTTTTCATGGCCTTATAATAATTTTTAAATAATTATTACAATTTATCATAATTTTTGAAATACTGGAATCATTATTAAATGATTTAAATATTAAGTAATTTCATTATCATTAACATTTAATTAATATTAAACTATTAATGAAACTATTGCCAAAATATTAAGTTATTTAAAATAACTTAAAATATTTTTAAAGTATTTATATTACCATTAAATAATTTTTAAAATAATTAAAATCATTTTAAATAATTACCATTAATATTAAAATATTAATGTATTATTTATTCAAATATTAAAAGTCATTAATTATAACTTAAAATATTTTTAATTCATTTATATCCCTTTTAAATGATTTTTAAATCAATAAAATCATTTTTAAACTATTTATTTAATATAATTATTAAATAAATTAATATCATTAATATTAAATTATTAATAAAATCTACCTTTAAATATTAAAAGTTATATTTTATAAATTAAAATATTTTATAACACTTAAATAATTTTTATACTATTTTAAAATCATTAATTCTATTTTTCCATGATTTATTTAATATATTTATTAAATAAAATAATTATCATTAATATTAATTTATTAATGAAATTCATCACATAATATTAAAAGTTATTAAAAATAACTTCAAATATTTTCTTATATCATAATATATTTTTAAATGATTTTTTATGTATTAAAATCATTTTTAAATAATTTATTTAATATTATAATTAAATAAATTAAATACCTTTAATATTTCAAAAATATTAAATATTTATGAAATATATTAAAAATTGTCAAAATATAATTTTTGGACTTTAAAATAATTTTTAATAGTTTATTTTGTATTTTTAATAATTAAAAACTAATTTTCTATAATTATTTAATAAAAATAATATTTTTATAATTAAAGTGTCGCTGAAGACTGCCTATAGCGACAGAACCGTCGCTATAGGTGTTCTTCATGTTCATCATCAAACTTAGATCTTCATAGATAGTGAATGAGTGAGCAACTTTGACCAACATTTAATGACAGATCATAAAGTTTCTGGGCAAGATAAAGGTTAGAGGTTGTAATACTAATGTGTCAGGAATAAACATATAAATGATATTTCTATTTACATATGATTTGATTATGATATATATATGAATGAATATGCAAGTATGCTTGCATTAAGAAAAGCTGTAAAGTCCTTTGATAGATAATAGAAACATGTGTACAAGGACTTAGAATGAATTGATCAAGTATGTTAGGTTGATCCTACATAAGTAAAACAGCTTTGTAAAGTCCTTATAAAGAAATGATGTACAAGGACTATAAATATAGAAAGATCAAACATGTTAGGTTGATCTTATGATGTAATAGATAGGCTTGTCGATCGCTCGAGCCTTTGTGCATGCGAAATCGTGTCTGCCAGAGAGTCGAGGAGAACTCGAGAGTCGCCGAGGCGTAATCGTAGTCTGCAAGATAGTAGATCTTGGAGTTAAGTAGAGCTGCTAGGGGAGACGAGGAAGGATCGTAGTGTGTCGAGTATAACTTCCTCAGAGCCAAGTCTCGAGGAAGTCGTGTTCGTAATCGTGAGACAACTGCCACGGCCGCCAGAACCTCTACCAATGCCAAGTCAGAAACGTAGACTACACTCGGAGTCGTAGAGTCTACTAATGCCGAAGCCAAGTCAAGGATCGTAGACTACACTATGAGTTCGTAGAGTCTATTAATTACATGCAGAGATCGTAGTCGAGCTATATCAGATGAAGACATCGAGCACAAAGATAGAAATCGTAGAGTGTCAAGATCTGATCCTCAAGTCGTGAGTATACGCACAATAGAAAGTTTGAATCGTGAGAGTCTTTGAACTACGACCTCAATAGATGTGCTCATAATGCCAAAGCGCGTAATCGTGAGAGCAAATACGATTCTCAACTAATGAGCACTCCTGAATATCCAAAGGAATAAAGCCTCCGGTTGTAATCGAAAGATACATCCCACCTGAAGGGAACCAAAGAGCACTCGACGAGTGGAATACAAGCTAAACAGAAGATCTAACCATCAACCCAATCAGCATCAAGATTGAGTTGTGAAGCCATTCAAGATGAAGTATTCCACAAGGAGATCAGAAGAAGACTTAAAATCGACTAAGGAAAGTCGCTAGTGCGATGGTCATCAAGTGAATGAAAGACAACGATCTTGGAAGCAACCGAGATCGTAGTGTTTGCCAAACAAAGAAAGAACTGATGGAAAGTTAACCAAGATACTGGTTAGTCTATAAAGAATAAGGCTAAAGTGATTAAGCGTAGGGTCACCCATTGATGATAAGTGAACGGGAGATCACAAGGAGAAAGCGAAATGGGCCGCCGCCACAAATCAAGTGTCTTGCTATTCGGAGGGACCGAGTAAGGTGTTAGGCCATCATTCTACGAGAACGATCAAGCAAATGAAGTGTTGAAGCACTTGCACAATAGAAGGAAGAGGTGTTCTACATTGAGATCCAATCAACACTCTTCAAGATCGTAGTGTTAACTCTACCAAATAATGAGCAACACTCAAAGAAGACACTACGATCGTGTCCTCGAAGACATGCATCGAGAATCGTGAGTTCGAATTTTGAAGAATGAAGCATTGGCAACGGTTCAATCTGAAGGGTAATATTCGAACAAGTGCTTATTGAGAGCATCGATGCAAAAGGACAACCTTTGATCGAGAAATCAAAAGGAGGAAATAAAGTCTTCAACCTGCCCAAGACATTAAAGTGACATCTTTGATGGGTAGGTGAAATAGTAGACTGTAATGTCAGATAAAGTATGACATGTCACATCAGCAGTCTACCTCTGTCAACTCGAGATCTGTGAAGATATTTGAATAGCCTTCAACGGCTACTTTCCAACGGAAGGATTGGGAAGGAGTATAAATCAGTAAGAGCTTCAAAGATTGAAGGTTGCTGGAGTTGCCGAGTTTGGAACAACGATGGACTGTTCTAAACCAGGTGAAATAGTGAGTCTGAAGGCTCACTCTACGATCCACAAAGAACACTCAGATACATGCAAAGGAAGAAGTAGAAGTGAGAGTTCTACTATGTAGAAGTGAGAGTTCTACTATAAGAAGAGTGTTCTGAACTTTCGAGAGAAAGAAGAGCATCATGTCATCTCGGTGTCCATCATGGGAAGACTCTAAGTACCATAGAGAAGAGCTAACAATCATCTTAGCAAGTCCATCATGAAAAGACATCAAGTATCAAGAACGGAGATCACAAACGTCATCATGGTGGCAAACATGAGAAAGTTTCTAAGTACCTAGCAGAAGAGCTTACAGTCATCTTAGAAACCCATCATGTGCAGCCATCGTGTATCAAGAAGAACGATCTTCAAGGCAGTCATCAAGGGGTCATTCGAAGTGGTTGAGTAACTAAAGAAGCTAAGCATCATGCAACACTCAACTGCACTTCAAGGATGATCACACCAAGCTGCTAAATACAGAAGATGTTCAGAGCATGAAAACATCTTAGCAGCTCAGCACCAACTCTAACGAACAAACAACTCAACAGAAGCCAAGGCTTGAGGGGTCCTTGTCCGAAGGGATTAAATGAAGCCAGGGCCTGAGGGGTCCTTGTCCGGAGGGGCTAAACGAAGTTCCAAGCCTGCTGGGCTTGAAGAGTTCCTAGGAAACTAGAGGAGTCCCAAGGCTGCTGGCCTTGAAGAGTTCTTAGTGAACTGAAGTCCCAAGGCTGCTGGCCTTGAAGGAATCTTAGTGATTCGGTCTTGCCGCCTTCCTTAGTAGAAATCCTGCTAGTTGAAAGTAGAAGAGTGGATTACGAGCTTGAGTCTCTGAACCACTTAAAACCCCTCGTGTCTTTTACATTATGTCATTTACATTATGTACTATAACTGCTATAACTGCTATGTATGTTTTAACTGCTTACAACCAAACTAACTCTACGAACAATGTATGTTTGATTATGAATATATCAATGAAGGGGATCTTTTACTTATTCCATTGCTTTGAAAAAGATTCTTATGTTTGTCATCACTAATGTAATAGCAATACAAAATAAAAGAGAAAAGTATTTGAAATAAAAAGGATCTATTCAACCCCCCA
This sequence comes from Panax quinquefolius, assembly GCA_020205615.1. NCBI lineage: Eukaryota > Viridiplantae > Streptophyta > Magnoliopsida > Apiales > Araliaceae > Panax > Panax quinquefolius. The sequence continues at coordinate 81,642,740 of CM035170.1, read as the reverse complement.
TCTAGATCTATTGTGCCTACTGGGAACTAACGTAATGTAATACTACAAGATCCAACAACAAACATAACCAACAAGCATAAAACAAACGAGATCTAAGCCTTCAAAGTAGTTGTCAGAGCTGTTCTTCATTTTCTGGGTTACCCAGAAATGAAGAACAGTTTGACCAGCCACGTTTGGGCTTCCACAACTTGCTAATCTTGTAATGTTTTTATGATTCAAATGTTACAGTGTCTAGCTAACATGTCAAGGAAGCGATCCATCACAAAACATAAACAAAACAACAACAGAATCACAAGATCCATGCTGGTCAAACCCTGTCAGAGATCACGCTCTTGAGTTTTCTAGGTTACCCAGAAACTCAGTTCGTGATCATCTGGCCTGCTTTGACCAGCCACTGACTTCCATTCATTTGATGTTTAGGAGATTTTAAGGCATAAATATGTAGTCAAAATACCAAACTATAAACTAGATACAACAATAAACCCAGATCAACCATCACAAGAAAGATCCGGGAGCTTGAATATGTTGTTAGGCCCTTTTTGGGCAGTTTCTGGGTTTCCCAGAAATGTCCAGTCATGGTCGGTCAACGTGGTTTGATCACGATTATCTTACGACTTAGGTCAGATCTAAGCATGATTTCAACTCCAGATTAAAGACCATACTACATACTATAAGTCCAAACTTTCAAAACACCAAAACATTACACATAATGAAATCTATGGGGTCTGACATTCATTGTCAGACCACTTTTTAAAGATTTTCCAGATTATGAAAAACTTCAAATCCGAGCCTCTAGATGTTATGGATCTAACATCTAGCAACCCAGATCATCATTATACACTATATATAACATGTTTTAACAATAAATCCTAACATCTAACATGCAAATCAAGACCAGATTATAGCTAGGGTTTTATACCTTCTTTGATCAAGTTTTGATTCAAGGCTACTGATGTTGTTATGAAATTCACGGGGCTTGATTTTGTGACTGTAAAACTTACAATTTTCGTGGGTTTTAGTGAGAGAGAGGATTGGTTGGGTGTTTGAGCAAAATGAGCAAAATGTGGCTTTTTCTCTCTCTTTGATCTTTATATAATACTAGTATGCAATGTATATGGCTGGCAAATGGGCTGATATTTGGAGTTTGTAGCACATGGCTAGGTTTAGGGTGGTTCAACCACTAAAGGTTTGACAAGTTAACCTCAATAATGCATATAAGGGTATAATGGTCATTTGTCATACAATTTTAATGGTCATTTTGTAATCTTGACAAACCCTTAGGGTTTGACCCTTAGGGTTTAACCCTTAGGTTTTGTTTATTAGCATTTAAGGATATCTTGAAAAGGCTAAAATGGAAATTTTAGTTTCTAAAATTTCACAACTTAGGATTGCTAAATTAGTTTAGATTTCTTAATTACATAAACTTAAAAAAATTAGGTTTAGGTATTTACTAATTATAATTAAGCTTTCTAAAATTAACAATTAGGGTTTATAATTAGCAATTAGGTTTTATAATTACTAAGTCGGGTTACCTAATATAGAAATTAGGATTTCAAAATATTAATTTAGAATTTTCACTTAAGAAATTAGGGTTTCTAATTTCACGATTAGGGTTTCCAAAAATTAGGGTTTTCCTAATTAATGTTAATATTTATAATATCCGACATTGATCACATTATCACGATTACCTAATAATCTTGAACTCTAATTTGTATTTTAAGTTAGGGTTTCATACAGTAATACTAGGGTTTGTCATATAACACCATAATTGACCAACCATTATCGGTCCATGTAAACAGTACATATTTATATCACTGAAAAGTCCAAAATATAATTAATATTATATTATTATTATCATTCCTTGTCCTAAAACCAGAATTAGCGTTTTGAATCCATATCTGATTTACCTTGCATAAAAGCTTTATTAATTAAGTTAAAATACTTAACTTAATAATTGAGCTAAAATTCATATAAATAAATAATATTTATAATAATTACAATAATCATTCCTTATATTATTTAAATAATATAATATCATATTTTCTTTGAAAAATAAATAATAAAAACATTTCTATAATAAAATTAATTATTATAAAAATAAAATTTATAATGATCATTACTTCTAAAATAAAATTATTTGCAATTATTCATGTAATAAATATATATTTATTTATCACATAAATCACGTACTTTTACTTATACATATTCCGCATATTCATTTGAATAATAAAAAAAATTTATATGCATAATTTACGATTTATTTATATAGAAAATATCGGGTTATTACAGGTGATGTATACCTATTTTGGGTGCGTCACAGTTTGTATCAAAGCTTAGGGATATGATCCATACATTTGAGATGTGAGACAAGAACTAGGAGGGAGAGATTTTGGAATTGCTTCGCTAGTATGACCTACCTAAGTTTATTTGGTATTTAATTGGATCACCAGATATATGGATAATATATGACATGTCGATTAACCATTGTTTTGTGGCAGTATTTGAAAATGACATCCGAGAATGTTGAGAATAGCAATAGAGCATAGAAGACTGTTGAGTCTCCACGGATCAATAATCGGGATAATGTGCATCAGGAAGGCGACAATCCTCATGCAAACAACAACACCGACCAAATGATGAATGATGGAATGTTCGGAGAGGCTTTATGCGAATTCATGTAACATTAAAGCGGCGGCTCCGTCCAAAATGTAGGTGGAAACATCGAAACTCTCGACGGTCACCGCTAAATGATTCAAGGAGCTGGGACCACCGGAGTTTATTGGAGAGCCAAACCACTTAAGTGAAGTTTGGATAAAGAAAATCACCAAGATATTTGATGTTTTGGGATGCTCCGAGGAGCAAAAGGTTCCATTTTCCACCTTTATATTGTGAGGAGAGAGGCATATTATCGGTGGGAATCGGTAGAAAAGCGTACTCAACTCGCCATGACCAAGATGTCTTGGGAGAAGTTCCAAGAACTATTCAACGACAAGTACTTTCCCCAAAGTATTCGTCACATGAAAGAGGTAGAGTTCATCAAGTTAGAGCAGAACAATATGACCGTGTCACAGTACGAAGCTAAGTTTGCCGAGTTGTCCCGGTTTGCGTCTCACTTGGTTGATAATAAGGAGAGAATGACTCGGATGTTTCTAAAAGGTTTGAAACCCGAGATACGTCAATACTTAATTTCTCACAAACTGTGTTTGTATTCAGATGTTGTTAATAGGGCTCAGTTATTGGAGCGCGATAACGAGTCAACTCAACTAAGAGAAAGCAGCCGGCAAAATGATAATACCAGTGGTAGCAGTCATCGAAGCGGTGACAACCAACGTGGAGGGAATCAACATGCCAAAAATGGTAACCACTTCGGTGGTAATCATGGCCAAGACAGTAAAAATGGACATTTCAAGAAAAGAAGATTCAACAATGATGGAAAGACATCAACACCAGCACCCGTTGTTAAGGAAGGAGAACGACCACCTATCATATGCTTCAAATGCGGAGGGGAGGGATATATCAGTCTAAACTTTGCGATGCAGTCCAAAGCGTGTTATAATTATGGAAGAGAAGGTCACCTAGCCCGATTTTGTCGTGCACCAAAGACAAGTCCAGCTGGGATGGAGGCACCAAAGGCCGTCCCAGAAAAGTTAAAGCCGGTAGTTCAAGGGAGAGCGTTTATCGTAACCTCCCAGAAAGCAAGAAACCCGAACGAGGTCATCACGGGTAAGCTTATCATAAACTCTAGCGAAGTCTATACCTTATTTGATACCGGTTCTACCCATTCTTTTATTTCTCCTACTTGCGCTCAACGTTTAAATTTGACTCCGTCGAAATTAGACTTTGACTTATCGATTGAAACTCCATTGGGAGAAACCTTCATTACATCCACTGTTTATAAGTCTTGTTTGATTCAAATCGATAACCGCACGTTACTTGTCGATCTTATTTCTTTAAAAATACTTGTATTTGACGTGATTCTAGGGATTGATTGGTTAACTACACATCATGCTAAAATTAATTATTTTCGTAAGGTTGTTAGCTTTCATATTCCTAATCAACCTATTATGCGAATTCAAGCGACCAAACCATTAAAATCAATCACGGTCATCTCAAGCCATAAAGCTATTCGTTTATTGAAAATGGATGTCAAGCTTTCTTAGCTCATGTCACGGATTTAAACAAAAATACGTCAGATTTGAAGGATATTTCTATTGTTAATAAATTTCCTGACGTATTCCCTGAAGAACTTCCTGGCCTACCCCCAGAGCGTGAAGTTGAATTTTGTATCGACCTTGAACCCGGTACAAAACCCATTTCCAAAGCCCCATATCGAATGGCTCCTATTGAACTTCAGGAGTTAAAGACCCAATTGTAGGAATTATTAGACATTGGTTTCATTCGCCCTAGTACGTCTCCTTGGGGTGCTCATGTTCTATTCGTGAAGAAGAAAGATGGAAGTATGTGACTTTGTATTGATTATCGGGAGTTGAATCATGTCACCATCAAAATAGGTACCCATTGCCACGTATTGATGACCTGTTTGATCAGTTACAAGGAGCATAATTTTTTTCAAAGATCGATCTTCGTTCTGGATATCATCAACTGAAGGTTAAAACTGAGGATATTCCAAAGACTGCCTTCAGAACTCGGTACGTGCATTATGAATTCTTAGTCACGTCTTTTGGATTGACTAATGCTCCTGCTGCCTTCATGGATATGATGAACTGAGTATTCAAGGAATATTTGGATCACTTTGTGGTCATCTTTATTGATGACATCCTTATTTATTCCAAAAGCCGTGATGATCATTAGTAACACTTGAGGCTGATACTCCAAAAGCTTCGTGAATATAAGCTTTATGCCAAGTTAAAGAAATGCGAGTTCTGGCTTGAGGAAGTAGCATTCCTTGGGCACGTAGTATCAAGTTATGGAATATCCGTTGACCCGTCAAAGATTGAAGCTATTCAAAGCTGGGAGAAACCCAAATCAGTGACCGAAGTACGTATCTTTCTCGATTTAGCTGGTTATTATCGGAGATTCGTGGAAGGATTTTCTCGAATCGCTACTCCATTAACTCAGCTGACTCGGAAAGATACAAAGTTCGGTTGGAGTGAGGAATGTGAGAAGAGTTTTCAAGAACTCAAAAGGAGACTCATTTTAGCACCTGCTCTGATAATACCATCTGGTTTGGAGGGATTTGTCATCTACAGTGATGCTTCGGGCAAAGGGTTAGGATGTGTTCTCATGCAACATGGGAAAGTCATAGCCTATGCCTCAAGACAACTCAAAGACTATGAGAGGAATTATCCTACTCATGATCTAGATTTGGCAGCTGTTGTCTTCGAACTTAAAATTTGGAGGCATTACTTGTATGGAGAGAAAGTGGAGATCTTTACGGATCATAAAAGCCTCAAATATTTCTTCACTCAAAAGGAACTCAACATGCGACAACGACGTTGGCTTGAACTGTTGAAAGATTATGATCATACCATCCAATACCATCCTGGAAAAGCGAACGTGGTAGTTGACGCATTGAGTAGAAGATCATATGCGGGTACAAGTGCAATACTCACAACACAAAATCCCATTTTGTGTTACTTGCAAGGGATGAAGATAGAGTTAAAGACTCTAGGGACCCATGTGATGATGGCGAATATACGAGTAGAACCGACTTTAATTGATAAAGTTAAAGTTGCTTTCAAGTTCTGATCCTGAGTGATGCGTATGAGGAAGAAAGTGCAAGAAAGTGCTATGCCGGAAGCAAGAATCGATGAAAAGGAATACTTGAATCAACTCCGGACTTTGTGTTCCTAACGACCCCGATTTAAAGTATAAAATCATGATGGAGCGCACAACACACGCTTTACAATCCATCTGAGTACCAAAATGTATCGTGATCTTCGACATACATTTTGGTGGAGCAATATGAAGAGAGAGATAACGGATTTTATCTTAAGGTGTTTAACTTGTCAACGAGTCAAGGCGGAGCATCAAGTACCAAAAGGTCCATTGCAACCACTTGAAATTCCAGAATGGAAATGGGAGCACATTACCATGGATTTTGTTACTGGTCTTCCCAAGGTTTCTCAAGGCATAGATGCAATTTGGGTCATTGTTGATAGATTGACCAAGTCTGCTCATTTTCTACCTATACTAAAAACTTATACACTTGAACGTCTTGCTCGTATGTACATAAACGAGATTGTAAGACTGCATGGTATGCCGGTATCCATAGTTTCTGATCGAGACCCAAGATTCACTTCAAGATTTTGGGTTAGTTTGCAAAAAGCTATGGGCACGGATTTACGATTTAGCTCGGCATATCATCCTCAGATGGGCGGGCAATCGGAGAGGACTTTTCAAACTCTTGAAGATTTATTAAAACTCTGTGTCCTTGACTTCAAAGGAAGTTGGGACAAGTTCTTACCATTGGTGGAGTTTTTCTACAACAATAGTTATCAAGCAAGTATTGGCATGGCTACATTTGAGGCGTTGTATGGAAGAAAGTGTCGTTCTCCAGTATGCTGGGATGAGGTGGGTGAAGCAACGTTGTTGGGACCGGAGTTGGTACGTATGACTACGGAAAAGATTTAAACGATCCGACAACGTATAAAAACCTCACAAGATCGACAAAAGAGTTATGTTGATCTTCATCGAAAGGACGTAGAATTCGATATTGGAGATCGTGTGTTGTTACGTGTTGCTCAATGGAAGGGAGTTACGAGATTTGGAAAGAGAGGAAAGCTCAACCCTCGATTCATTGGCCCATTTTTAATCCTCGATCGAGTAGGAACTGTGGCTTATAGACTCGCCTTACCGCCAAGTATGTCTCGTGTTCATAACATTTTTCACATATCTATGTTACGTAAATATGTGAAAGACCCGAACCACATTATTGAATTAGAACCAGACGAGATAGAGGAAGATTTAATGTATGAAGAGTTATCTGTTAAAATCTTAGATAAGAAGGATCATATTCTACGCTCTAAAGTTATACCTCAAGTCAAAGTTTTGTGGAGAAACCACGATGTTGAGGAAATGACCTGGGAGTTAGAATCTGAAATAAAATCAATGTATCCTCACCTCTTCGATATACCATGTACGTACCTTAATTTCGAGGATGAAATTTCATAAGAAGGGGAGGTTGTAAGACCCCAACTTTTATGAATAAAGAATAATTTTCTCGAAATATATTTTTGAATATTATGGTGTGAATTTGATATAATGTTATAGTTGTGGGTAATATTTACAAATTTTGCAAAGTAAGCAAATGGTTATATAATATTCGATTGGTCGGAGAATATTCATACGACGACACAATTATAACATTCTAGAATTTTAAAGTGTAATATTAAATATTTATTAATTTATATAAGTATTTAATGGATATGTTTATTTTTGAATAAAATAATTGTTCAATTTGAATGAATGTGATTTAGTTAATTATTTGTTGAATAAATAATTAAATATTAAATATTTATTTGCAATATTAAATATTTATTGAATTATATAAGTATTTAATGACAATTTGAGTTGATGTGGTTTAGTTAATTATTTGTTGAATAAATAATTAAGGAGCTAAGAAAATTAATTGTTATGAGATTATATACCAATTTGATTTAATAAGTAAGCTAGAGAGCTTATAGTGATTTAAATAAATTATAATATTTTAAATGAGAAATTATAATTTAAAATATTAGTTAATTTAATAAAATTATAATTTTAAAAGAAATTATAGTCATGTGATATTAAATTATGTGCTAAAGTAATTTAATGGATTAATATTTTAATTGATTAAATTGATTATTTAATTAAATAAAAGTGTGACTAATAACCTTGCTATAAAGGAGTTACCAAAATAAATTAAAAGAGTTTAATTTAGTTTTGCCAAACATATCTTATTGCATAATAAGTCTTTAATACAATAGTGTTTTATCAAACAAGGTATAAGGAGTAATTGATTTATTTTAATTAGCTTTACCAAACAAGGTATATAAGTTAATAGGTTATTTTTTTATTATGTTAGCCAAACAAGCTTTATGACTTTTGATTTTCAAAACTTATATAACTGATATAAGTTATATCTATATTTATATTATAAAATTAATATATATTATTGCTATATATATGTTATATTGTTAGTGACGTAGTTAGAGTTAGGAGAAAAGAACTCAATTGGAAGAGAAGAAGAGTTTACAGAGAAAAAGAAGAGAGGAAGGAAGGCTAGAGAATTTGAGAAAAGGAATTGGGGAAAAGAAGCTTGATAATCAAAAGGATAGCCATCATCTTCTTAATCAAAGGTAGGATAACAATCCTCTTATTTTATTTTTTAAAAGTTTAGTTTTCCTCTTCCCAACAAATCTCTGTAAAATATTTGTAAAAGATGAATTGTTAATATGTATATAGTTTAGTATAATAATTGTTTGTAAAAGGTTGTTTCATGAATTTGTATATGATTATAGATATAGTAATTCATGTATGTATGTGTTTTGTGGAAGAAAATATATTACAAAGTTTTACATGAAAATATATATGAACATGGCTTAATTTAAAATATAAATTAAGGTTTAATTAGTTATTAGATTGATAAATTGATTATGGAAATTGATAGAGTATGTATAATCATAACTATGATGTTTTGAATTTACTGTTTTGGTTGAAAAACAAAATCACCTTGTTGATTTTCATTGAAAGTATAAAAAATGGAGTTTTTGCCAAGAACATTGAAATTGGGTGTTGTATATTTGATGTTTATGTTATTTTATGAGTATAAACATGTTAGAAGTCTTCACAATATGTTTATATGAATTCTATATGTAAATTACATGATAATAAGTCTATTAGATTCAAGCTTTTAGGCTAATTTGGCTTTTTCTAATATTTGTTGTCAGTTGCCAGCCTAAATCTAAGCTAGCCATTTACATGCGACGCTGACCAATGATACATTCGTGGCGCCATGAGATATCATCACCCTTGTGATGCGACTTTGTGAGTATAATCATCGTATGTACTTATTTCATCACCACTCACATGTGCATATACCACAAGTGTCAATCGTGGCCATGCCATGAATGATTATCGAATGGTCTGACAGTGTACTTTTTGTATACGAAATTTTAAGAAAACATTTTTGTGATGATAGTAGGACTGTAAAATATAGATTTTAGTATTTCTATACTATGAATAATTATGTTATTAAGGATTTACTTGTGTTATAAGTTGATCATGTGATAAAATAATCAAACCTATGTGATGAATGTATTAGTTATGTGATAATGACTAACTATGTCACGATGACATATGTATATAGGATATTGTGATTCAAATTGATTCGGTTTAGTCTATGAGCAAGGCAAGTTTTCTAACTCAAAACTTCATTGTGCGAGTTTAATTTCATTTGGTACATTATTGTTTTCAAATTCAATTACAATTGTTGTAAGTTGTTACTTCTACACTTTCGTAGAGCTAGATTTCCTATGATTGAGTAAGTCATTGTATCTAGTTAATCATGACGATGCATGTTTTCTAATCCTTTGTCTTATTGAGCTAATTATTATTTTCAATTTGATTATCTTATAATGATGTAAGTGGTCTAAACTTTGGTTTGATGTTGAACAAGTTATTCTTGTATTTCAATTAGTGATTAACCTGCATAACTGAATTGCCATGCATGTTTAGTATTCAATGTGACGACCCCAAAATAGGTCCATTCCATCCAACCCATTCTGAGTCGCCAAATACATGGTACAGAAACAACTACAACTTTATTATCACAACAATAAAACTGTGAGTTTAAATACAAATATTATCTTCTAGACAATACTTATACTCAAATAAATCCTCATCACATTTATTGATACATTATTTTACAATAATGGTGAGGACTACTAAACAACTCTCTTTAGAACCTTCATTCCATACCCCGACTAGTACTCGCTACATTCTCGCCTCCTGAGAAGAAAAATGGAACAACAAGGAAAAGGGTGAGCTCAACTAGCCCAGTAAAGAATACTATGACTAAGATAATATACAACAAATTATCGTTAGTCTCCAACAGGAAAAATCGATGAATACAATAGACAACAAGTTTTATCAATATTCGCAGTGAAATAATAATTCATAGAATAGTTACGTAGAGAATGAAGTCTACTATAATCTATGAATTTAACAAATTCATCATCAATATTTTATCCTCAGTAACATCAATCAATATTCATCTCAAATCAAATATTCATCTTTTGCACTACAGTGCCAAAGATATTCATCATCAGTCGTGTTCATTTAAACACTCGCTCATCTTTGCACTACAGCCAAAGATATTCATCGATCGGTCGTGTTCATTTAAACACCGCTCATCTTTGCACTACAGCCAAAGATATTCTTCAGAATCATTCATCTTTGCACTACTACAGCCAAAGATATTCAATAATATCATCATTTAAGACCGAGGATGATGAAAATATTTTAAAAGAACGAATCCAATTGAAACAAAATGACAAGGATTAAGGATTAAGGATTCATACTTGGTTTTATCCACGTCCAAAAATACCTCAAAATAATCATAGTGGTGTAAAATTCAAGAATGATCAAAACATGGATACAATCAAAGCTAGTATCCGCAATAGATATTTTAGACGAAAAGAAAAATTTTCATTTTTAAATGAATAGATCCGTATTCGTGAATAATGCCAGATACGTGAATAGTCATTAGATCGTGAATAGTAACTCCGAGCACCCAAAGATAGAAATTCCACAAAAACATCTTCACGCTTCACTGAATAGTACTCGTGAATAAGAATCGTGAATAGTAACTCATGAATAGTAACTCGTGAATAGTAACTCATGAATAGTAACCCCTACATGAAAAAGTTCCAAATTTGATAAAAAGTACCAACCAATATTTCAAAGATAATGATATCAAGAATTAATATCATTTGAGAAGAAAATAACATCCCTTACCTCAAAGAATCAAGATTTCCGGAAGGAAAGGTCTAAGTGATCTTTGAATGAAACTTGTCTTGACAAAGAACTCTCAAAGTATCTAAATACTCACAAATACGCCAATAATATAGAGAGAGAAAGAGAGAAAACTTGTTTCGGTGTGATTTTCAATTCTAACTTAGCCTTCTCTATTTATAGGAAAATGTTAAGCACGCCAAGCGCACTTAACTCAGAATCTGATGGCTTTACTCGCTACTATTCCCACCCACCACATTCAAATAAAATTCAAAGACATTTCTTCACCAACCACAAGTGGGACCCACTCAATTCTAGAATTTTCCACCAAAATCAATTATAAACCTAATTTCCTAATCCGACACCTCTTAAAATTCACAACAAATCATTCGTGCATTTTTAACTGCTCAAAATTTGTGGACATATACTCAACTTATGTATGTATAACATACCCAAAAATTACCACAATCCAACGGCCGATTAAAAATTATAACCCCCGCAATATATCTCAAAACCCCGATTTGATTTTTTAATACCTCCAATCCGATAAAATACTTGATAAAACACCTCAACATTAATTCCTTCATTAATAACCACAAATAAATCCATTATTTATATTCATATAAAATAAATATTTCCTTATCATATGAATCAATAATTAATTATTCATAAATAATATTACGTAATCACAATTATGACAACCAGCCGCTCTGTGAAAGAGGGGCTTTCCAATAAGGATTTCTCCTCATCGCCAAGCAATTAGGTGACCAAACCTCTCCTTGACGTAACTTTCTAGACATTGCCAATAATGTTATCTAATAATATTATTCAAATAATATGAATTATTGATCCGATAATGGGAAATCATCAGGCAAAGGACAATTATTGAACAACAATAATATAAAATATCAACGCAAAGAATTATCAATCAATTAAATAAAATATCGAACAAGAATTCATGTGAAAATTATCGAAAAGTGCCATCTTACGTAAGGATCAATAATTCAACAATATCAGGCAATACCGTAGCTATCTCGTGCAACCACGCCAGACATCAGATTTTAACCAACCGGGTATTCCAACAGTCCTTAACTGTAATAACTACGCCGTTATTTATAACCACCCAAACTTTGTCGCTTTTCCTCATCCAATCGCTTTCCTTTACGGGGCCCACACACATGTGCGCCAGCATTTAATATTCCCGACAAAGACGAATATTCCACTTCCACCAAACGAATATTCTTACAAAGCATTTAATATTCCACCACCAAACGAATATTCCCGGTACAAAAAATGAATATTTTATAACCACTTTTATTTTGAAATATTTGCGTATTTAACCCTTAACTATCCACATTAATCAAATCAACCCTTACTATTTCAAGATAATAAATAAAGGAAATTCCTTTTATTTAAAAAATTTCGGTCTTACATTCAATCCTAATTAACCTTGGCTTAGTATTGTTTAAGCAAGGTATGCTATATTTATTCAAATTATATGCTATTAGATTATTCCTAATGCATGACTTTAGTTACTATGATTGATTCAATCACTATTATTCTGTAGTATAGTGTTATTGGTCTTATTCAACTACTCCTTAGTTGATGTTCGTTAAATTCCAAATTTCCTTAATAGCTTATCCAAACCAAACTTACTTTGGTGCAGACTTGTATTCTAAATACTGAGATGAACAACTTCTTTAATAGAGGTTTACGCTTAGCGTTGAAATGGTTGTGCACAATACATCACATTGTACGAAGGGTTGATCCCCAAAGTGCGGGAGTCCTTATAGTCTTATATTTGTTAAAGTTAAAGTTGAAAGATTACTTATAATCGTGGACATGATTCGTGGTCATTAGACCCTCAGTGAATGTTATAATTTTCAGAAAGTTAATTAAATATATTGTTCAGTTCTATTGAGCCTAGTATTGGCAATTGATGTAAAAGTTTAAAGATTTATTTATTGTTATTTCAAATGGGCCTTGTTTGCTCACTCTTACCTGTAAAATTTCTTACAGCTAAAGTTGAAACTGGTGACGTACCTAACACCAATAAAGGAAAAGGAAAGATTAACAAGTACTGAAGACTTGTAATAGATTTGATAGTATTATTATTAGCCTTTGGTTTAAAGATTGTAATGAAGTTTATTTAATTTCCGCTTTTGAATGATTGTTGTTAAAGGTTAGACAACCTAGGGAGATTTTTATTTGAGTTTAATCCTGTATGGGCAGGTTTTTATTATTCAATTTTATTATAATTGGGTAGTTATAAATGAATGTTTTGATTAAGTGAGCACCAAATCTTGAGGAAATGAAGTACCAGGATTTGGGGGTGTCACAGGTTGGTATCAAAGCTTTAGGTTATGAACCTTAGGTGGGGGGAAAAGCCTTAGGAAGTAACCTTTGGGAAGATAGTGGGGATAACTCTTGTCGAGTTTTAAGAAAGAAGAAATAAAACACTTATGTGCTTATGTGTTTATAGTTTATGTACTCGTGAGTGTCGAGTAGTAATGATTAATAATTAAAACTTTAAAACTTTGTTGTCGGGGATGACTAATGCCTGAGAATCCAACAAAAGTAGGGAGGAGGGACCTCAAATGCCTATAGAGGAGGAGCCTCGCGACATTCAGGTAGTTTGGGAACAACTACTGCCACGGGAGTCAGCCCCGTTGGACACATTAGTTGAAAATGAGGATGATGATGTGGAAAAGGAGGATCCCGTTGAGTTACTACAGGAGGATGAAGATGACGAGGACGAGGAGGAAAGGATTCCACTTAACTCGATAGCTGGCCGTATATACGATGAGGTTCATGACCATAACGTAGAACTTTAGGATACAGTTGAGGAGTTGCAGGAGATAGTAGCTGAACAACAGACTGCAATGACACAAAAAGACGGCGAGATCCAGGATCGTGAGGAACGGCTGACAAACACCGAGGAGAAACTAATACAGACTGAAGGAGAGAAAGAACAATTGATCGAGATGGTTCTTTGAATCAAGAATAATAAGAGAGAGAAGAAGTCGCTAAGAGGGCAAGAGCCAAGATGCATACGAGGAAGCTTATCAACGAATGGAAGAGCGATAAAGGAACTCACAAAGTAGGCAAAGACAAAGTTCAACCAGGAACAAAAGAAGAAGAGGAATGAGAATGAGACTAAGAATGGAGGTGGTAGCAGTGGAAACAACAATAACAACAACAACAACAACAACAACAACAGCTTGAAGAGGAAGTAGAATGGGAGCATGGGTCTTTGGACACCAAAGAGGTAACCAAAGAAACAAAAAGTTTGAAGCACGTCGCGACATACGAAATTTCCATAAGGGTGCGTGCTTGATAGGGAAGCGAGTATGCTACAATTGTGGCGGAGGGTCACATCGCCCCAAATTACACTCAACCAAGAAGAATGTATGCTTCACGTATGCGATCCAAGGATCACTTTGCTCGTGAATGCCCTAAGAAGAGGAAGGAGTGACAACCGTAAGCAATGGAGGTAACAATGGAAGTACATAGGCCATTCAGCAGACTGCAAAGATCAAACAAACCCACGTACCCGGAACCTTCAACATGATCATGCAAGATGTTTGTCTGCAATCAAAAGATGTAGTGTTAGGTATTATCCCAATAAATGATATAAATGCTTATGTATTATTTGATTCAGGTGCTACTTGTTCATTTATATCTGATAAATTTGCTAAGAAGATAGAATTGCCTAGAGAAGAACTAGATTTTCCTTTGAACATAGAAATTGAGAATAAGGAAGTAATCCCTGTTAGATTCGTATACAAGAACTGTAGGGTGAACATTAAGGAAAATATTTTGTTGGTAGATTTGATTCCAATTAGACTCGGGGAATTTGAAGTGATTTTGGGGATGGATTGGCTGTTTAAATATGGAGCAGTAATCGATTGTCACAAGAAGTGTGTAAACCTTATGACTCTGTCAAAGGTTGTATTTTATGGTAGCAAGTCGGCTAGACAAATAAAATGTCTGACGACTATGCAAGCCAAGAAATTGTTGAGTCAAGGTTGTGTGGGCTATTTAGCTTACATAGTCGATACTCAGAAGAAGGGTGTGAAACTAGAATAAATACCGGTAGTGAGAGAATTCGAAGACGTGTTTCCAGAAGATTTGCCAGGACTTCCGCCTGACAGAGAAATTGAGTTCGTGATCGACTTAGCGCCGGGAACATCACCGATATCGAAGGCCCCGTACAAATGGCTCCGGTAGAAATGAAGGAACTAATGGTACAGTTGCAAGAGTTGCTGGACAAGAAATATATTCAACCAAGTGTATCGCCGTGGGGAGCGCCAGTATTATTCGTGAAGAAGAAGGACGGATCAATGCGTCTTTGCATTGATCATAGAGAGTTAAACAAAGTCACTATTAAGAATAGGTATCCATTTCCTAGAATATATGACTTGTTTGATCAGCTGAAGGGTGCTAAATATTTCTTGAAAATAGATTTGAGAAGTGGGTATCACCAATTGAAGGTAAGAAAGGAGGATATACCTAGAACGACATTCAGAACTCGGTACAGACATTACGAGTTTTTGGTGATGTCTTTTGGTTTAACTAATGCCCCTGCTGCGTTCATGAATTTGATGAACAGGGTGTTTAAACCATTCTTAGACAAGTTTGTGGTGGTATTTATCGATGACATTCTGGTGTATTCCAAAACTCAAGAAGAACACGTGGAACATTTATGTTTGACATTGGAAACACTAAGGAAGGAAAAGTTATACGCAAAATTCTCTAAGTGCGAATTTTGGCTCGATCGTGTACAATTTTAGGGTCATGTGATTGACAAAGATGGGATTTCAAAGGATCCATCAAAAGTGGAAGTCAGAATCAATTGGGAACAACCAAGAACACCGCCGGCGTGAGGAGTTTCTTGGGGTAAATTATTATAGAAGATTCATCCAAGATTTTTCTAAGATAGCCACTTCGCTAACAAATTTGACAAGAAAGCTATAAAATTAAATGCAGACGGAGAAGTGTGAAGAGAGTTTCCAAGATTTGAAGAAGAAGTTAAGTATGGAACCTGTGTTGACGTTACCAGATAATACATGAAATTTTGTGGTGTATAGTGATGCCTCACATAAAGGGTTGGGTTGGGTTGTGTTCTTATGCAGAACGGAAAAGTTATTGCCTATGCATCAAGACAACTGAAGGATTATGAGAAAGGGTATTCGACTCATGATTTGGAATTGGCACAGCTTGTATTTGCTCAAGAAGATATGGAGACACTATCTTTATGGAGAGAATGTGAGATCTACATGCACCACACAAAAGTCTCAAGTATATTTTCACTCAGAAGGATTTGAACATGCGTCAAAGAAGGTGGATGGAACTGATAAAAGATTACGATTGTGAGATCTTTTATCATCCGGGCAAAGCAAATGTGGCTGCAGATGCTTTAAGCAGGAAAGGTCGAGAGAAGTTGATGCTGATAATAACTCAAGAGGAGCTCATTTTAGCAATGACAAAATTGGAGTTGGAAATCAAATTTCCAAAAGAATCTGACAAACAACTATTCCAGATAGAAGCGGGTCCAACTTTAGTGGACAAAGTGAAGAATGCTCAACTACAATATGAAGAGTGTGGGAAAATCAAAGAGAATCTATTTGAAGGTGGGGATGTAAAATATAAGGTCGATACTGAAGGATTACTACGGTTCGAGGGAAGAATTTGGGTTTCAGCAGTGCTAGAACTGAAAGATAAAATCTTGACCGAGCGCACACAACACAAGATATTCGACTCATCCAGGAAGCACGAAAATGTATCAAGATTTGCGCCAACATTTTTGGTAGCCAAACATGAAAAAGGATGTTGCTGAATGCGTAGTGAAATGCTTAACATGTCAGAGAGTAAAAACCGAACATCAAAGACCCAGCGGATTACTTCAACCATTGGAAATACCGGAATGGAAGTTGGAACACATCACGATGGATTTTGTGGTGGGTCTTCCAACTACTCAGAGAAGATGCGATGCAATTTGGGTGATAGTGGATAGACTGACAAAGTCAACGCACCTTTTACCAATAAAGATTAGATTCAATCTTGATTAGTTGGCAAGATTATACATTAAAGAGATCGTTTCGAGGCACGGAGTGCCAGTATCAATTGTGTCCGATAGAGATCCGCGATTCACATCGAATTTCTGGAAGAGACTACAAGAATGCATGGGGACACAGTTGCGAATGAGTACGGCTTATCATCCACAAACAGATGGCCAAAGCGAACGAACAATTTAGACATTGGAAGATATGCTGAGAGCATGTGTCATGGACTTTAAAGGAAGCTAGGAAGAAACAATTACCGTTGCTGGAATTTGCTTACAACAACAGTTATCACGCAAGCATCGGCTTGCCACCTTACGAAGCATTGTACGGCAAAAAGTGCAGAACTCCACTGTGCTGGGATGAAGTCTGTGAACGCCAATTTATTAGGACCAAAATCGGTGCAATAAACTGGCCGACGTTGTCAAACTCACCAGACAAGATTAGTAGCACCCAAGACATGACAGTAAAAGTATCTCGATCAACACGCATAAGATCGTACATTCGACGTAGAACTTTTGTATTCCTAAAAGTTTCTCCTTGGAAGGGAGAATTCATTTTAAAAAGGGAAAGCTAAGCCCGAGGTTTATTGAACCCTTTGAAGTCTTTGCGAAGAGTGGGAGAAGTGGCTTACGAGGTAGCGCTACCTCCGAGTTGGAAAACATTCATAATGTTTTTCACATTTCAAAGATGTTCTGACAATATAAACCCGACTACAAACATGTGATCGAAAATACGAACCGCTTGCGATTCGAGAAAGATTTGTCTTATGAAGAGGTTCTATCCGGATAGTCGACGGGAAAGAACAAAATCTCGTGAATAAAGTGATACCTTCCGTGAAGGTAATATGGAGGAACCACAACGTCAAGAAGCTACGTGTGAACTCAAGAGAAAATATTGAAAGAATACCTGTGTTATTTGTTTAATTCAGGTCTTCGATTCTGGGGATGTAATCTTTGTAAAGTAGGGAAGAATGTAACGAATGATTTGTTTGAGTTGTGATTACGAGGATGTAATCTCTTGGAAGGAGGGAATGATGTAACATTCTAGAATTTTAAAGTGTAATATTAAATATTTATTAATTTATATAAGTATTTAATGGATATGTTTATTGTTGAATAAAATAATTGTTCAATTTGAATGGATGTGATTTAGTTAATTATTTGTTGAATAAATAATTAAATATTAAATATTAATTTGCAATATTAAATATTTATTGAATTATATAAGTATTTAATGACAATTTGAGTTGATGTGGTTTAGTTAATTATTTGTTGAATAAATAATTAAGGAGCTAAGAAAAGTAATTGTTATGAGATTATATACCAATTTGATTTAATAAGTAAGCTAGAGAGCTTATAGTGATTTAAATAAATTATAATATTTTAAATGAGAAATTATAATTTAAAATATTAGTTAATTCGAATAAAATTATAATTTTAAAAGAAATTATAGTCATGTGATATTAAATTATGTCCTAAAGTAATTTAATAGATTAATATTGTAACGGGTCGAATTTATTGAGTCGTGATTCTGGGGACAGAATCCTTTTAAGGGGGGGAAAGATGTGACGAACGAGAATTTTGTAATTAATTTTAATATTTATTGAATTAAATAAATATTTTTGATAATTTAATTATTAGATTAAATAATTAATTGACGCATAATTGTGATAGATTAATTTAATTATATGTGTTACATTTATTAAATTAATGTAGAGAGTTTTATTATCAAAGTATGTGATTATGTGAGCTTATTGTATTAAAAGAAATATTTAATAAGCATATTGGTATTTTAATTAATTTAATTATTAATTAGAGAATTAATAATTTGACATTATTTATTAATGATAAAATTATTTATGTGACTATGTGAATTTATGAGAAATTATTATATTTTATTTAAAATATATTAAATAAAATATTGGATTTATTTTATAAGGAGTGTGGCATTTTCAAACTATATGATAAAGCTTTATTAAATTAAATGACTTTGAATCAATTAAGGGTTGCCAAACAAGGCCCTAGTAGTGGTTGGATGCAGTTACCCATGTTTGGGTTAACTGACCATTACACAAGCATCGTCGATTCTCTTCTCCCTCTGTTATATTACGTCTTCTTTATTATTATTATTCTAAGTCTAAAAAGCGAGGCAGAGAGAGTTTGAGAACTTTGAGAGAGATTAGAATCTTGTGATTAAAGGTGAAGAAGTGTGAGAAATTGGGAATTGTTGTCACCTGTGTAATCTAAGCGAGTATTCAAGGGTAATCCTTCTTCCCAAATTTTAAAGTTACGTCATTTAGTTTTTATAAAAATGGCTTTCATATATTTTGTAAAATCTCTGTAATTGAAAAAGGGTTTGATTATGAGTTTATATATGGGTTAAGATATATCAAATCATATTTGATTATATATATATTATGTGAATTATCATGTCATCAGTTTCATAATACTATGAATTGCTATTTCAAAATTTACAGAGTTTGGGTTTTGGCCATATGGCCTTATACGTGATATTTCATGTATTGAACGTATATTATCCATAAATTTAACATTCATATGTTGTTATGCATGTTGATACGAAGAGACCAAAGTTTAAATAAACGAATTCGGTGTTATAACGAATCCGTAGTGACAATTTTCATTTTTTTTATTTTCAAAACCTTCAAGAACATCAAGAATAGTGGAAGTAAATGTGTTGATTTTGCAAATTATGTGTTATAACTTGTTAAAAATCATGCTAGATGGGTTAAGTAATGATTATATATGTATTACAATGATTGGGTAAGTCTAAATTCATGTAAAAATAACTAATTGGAAGTTATGGCCATATTCATGTATAATTTTACGTGTGATTGATTTTTGGCCTAATTTGGCCTTGTTATGTTCATGAATCTGCAGAATCTAGAAAGCTACAGAAAATGAGCTCTGGTAACCCTTCGAAGCGAAGCAAAATTACATTACCACTTCGTGATGAAAAAAAAAAAAAAAATAAAAATAAATATTCGATGAAAATTATTATTAAAATATTTATAAAATAAATTAAATATTTTAATTGAGATATTTATGGAATAAAATAAATATTCGATGAAAATTATTATTAAAATATTTATAAAATAAATTAAATATTTTAATTGAGATATTATGGAATAAAATAAATATTTGATGAAAATTATTATTAAAATATTTATAAAATAAATTAAATATTTTAATTGAGATATTTATGGAATAAAATAAATATTCGATGAAAATTATTATTAAAATATTTATAAAATAAAGTAAATATTTTAATTGAGATGTTTATGGAATAAAATAAATATTCGATGAAAATTATTGTGAAATAATTTATTCGAGTGTAATAATAATAATCTGAATGAAAATATTCTAATTTAATTAAGTAATTAAATTAGAAGGGTAATGATTTGTTAAATAAAGTAGAGTTTATATTAAATAATTAAGTGAAAATGTAACTAATGAATGTCGTGAATACATATGGTATGTGTGTAGATTTGTGATGAACTAAGTAGTAATCGTTTAGCCTACGCATGAAGGCAAGTTTCCTAACCTACTTGTCATTATTGTTCAAGTTTATTATTTACCTCGAGTAAATTATCATTATTATTATTCAAGTTCAAATGTTATATTAAAGATTGATTATCTTTTCAAAGCATGATTTAGTTATACAATAATTGTTCTATTGTATACTTCTTAGATTATTATTCAATTTGAATATCATTATTATTGAACCTTATTAGACTAGCGAACCCTTATTGATTCGACTAGTCCATAGTTGATAAATGCGTTCTAATTTCGTAACCCTTGATGAATTATCTAAACCAAACTTCCTTTGGTGCGGACTCGAATGTCAAATTGAGATGAACAACCTGCAAGGGATTTACTTATGCATTAAGCGTTAAGATATTGTGCACATATGATGGTACTAAGTGATCCCCTAAGTACGAGTAGAAAGGTCCATAGTCTTATGACTAATTAAAGGTTTCAAGTATAACCCTTAATAACCTAGGACATAGTTCAAGGTCTTATGACCCTCAGAAATCTTTTGATTCTTGTTATTCATTCTTGATTCAAAAGTTGAGCTTTTATTCAGATGTCTTTGATTCACTCGCATGTTATTATACTGTTATTTCATTATTATACTTGTGGGCATTTGTGCTCACTCTTGCGTAATAATAACATTGCAGTTAAGAACGAAAGAATCGACGAACCTTCTACTAGTAAAGGCAAGGGCAAGGTTAACAAGTGATGAAGACTTGTTGTTTTATATGATGATGTATTTGTTTAAAACTTAAGTTAATGATGTTGTTTAAGACTTAATTGTTTATGATTCCGCACAGATGTTTAAGGTTAGAGTAACCTGGGATTGTATTTATTATGTAGTTGATGTAACCCCATAAGGGGAGATTTATTATTATTTCTATCTATTGCATGGTTTGCATTTATTATGGGTAGATAGATAGATGATATTTGTATAGTGAACACCAAATCCCGTGGAATTGAAGGACCCGAATTTGGGGGTGTCACAAGTTGGTATCAAAGTCATGGGTTATGAACCTTAGGTGGGGAACAACCTTAGGTAGTAGCCTTATAGAAAGAAGATAGTGATGGAAAACTCTTATCGAGTTATAAGAAATGAATTTATGTAATTCAATGAAGATAATAAAAGACCTTATGTGTTTATGTGTTAAAGTATCGTTAGATGATACGACTTAGTAACTAAAACTTAAAATTTTGTTGTCGGGATGTCGAATGTTGGAGAAGCTAGTCAAGTTGGGAGGAAGAACCCCGTGTACCTATAAGTCGACAGAGGAGGAGGAGCCCCGAGACATTCATGTCGTTAGGGAAGCAAATTGGTATGAGAGAGTCATCTCCATTGATCACCGTTGTTGGTCGAGAGCATGGGCGAGGACTCATCCCGAGGAGGATCCCGAGGAGGAATTTGTTGAGGAAGAGGAAGAGGAAGAAGAGGAGTTACCACTGCGGTACACCGTTGATCTTTGAGATGTATGACACGTTATACGACCGTAACGTGGAGTTACGAGACGAGGTCCAGGATTTGACTGAGCGAGCGGTTATTCAACATATTACTCTAGAGCAGAAGGAGAGGGAGATTTCGACTCTTCACTCTCGACTGGCAAATGTAGAATGGGATTTGGTCCATGAGAAGGGTCAAACTGAAGATAAGACCGAAGAGATAGAGAAACTGAAGAAGGAACTGAAGGAAACATCCGAAAGGCTGAACATAGCAGAGGAAGGCTGGGTAAGAGAATCACGTCGAGCTGATCGTGCAGAGGATGATAGTCGTGCAAAGAAAGCGAAGATTGGGGAAACATACTCTACACTTAATCATGCAATGGATGAGGCCCAAGATCGAGTTTTGAGATACCCCATCCAGTTCGAAGGACTTCCATCGTATATGTTGGATCGCAGGACGATGTCTCGTATCATGGATGAGGAGCGTGGCAAGGCTATTCAGCACCTTGACAGACAGTGATAGAATTTGTTTAATTATGTGAAAGACTTAATTAGTTTTTATATGTAAATTCTGACGTGTTTATGAACGAAAGAATATTTGAATGTTTTAAATCCTGTGGATTCTTTATTCCAGGATAGTTGATGTAAATAGCAGTTATGTTATCGTTTAATGTTAAAACTTTGATTTGAATACAAATATATCAAGTTGTTTGAGATGATGTGTTAAGTGATATGTTAAATTGTTGAGTAATGCCTTAACTATTTAGAGAAATAAATAAAGTTCTAATAAAGAGTTTATTTAATAGAAAAATTCCGCCAAGGAGAAGACAACAACGTCAACCAGCTCAGGAAGAGTCAACCAATAATAACAATTATGCCAACAATAATCCCGTGCAGCAGTTGGTGAACTTACTGACTGGAGCCATGAATAACCAACCTCAAGCTCCACCAAACACAACGTTTAAGGACTTCAAGGCGGTGGGACCGCCAGAGTTCAAAGGTTCCATGAACCCAATCGAGGCTCAAACGTGGGTTATGGAAATGTAGAAGGTTTTCGACGTTGCTAGGGTTAGAGAAGACCAGAAGACCGCTTTTGCAACGTTTATGCTGAAGTCTGAGGCTAGCTACTGGTGGCAAGCAAACAAAGTGCGAGGAGGTGAAGGTGTAATTACGTGGGAGAGATTTAAAGAGATGTTTTTCGAAATGTATTTCCCAACTAGTTCACAGAACCAGATGGAGGTTCAATTTCTAGAGTTGAAGCAGGGAAATATGAGCGTGCCTGACTATGCGGCTAAATTCAACGAGTTGGCAAGGTTCGCCCCGTATCAAGTTCACACGGATGAGAGGAAGGCGAGACGGTTTGAGCAAGGACTAAAGCCTTGGGTGTACATCAAGGTATCAATGTTTCAGCTAAACACGTTTGCTGGAGTACTGGAAAAGGCCATCCTCACTGAAGGAGGAAGCAATGCGGTGACCAAGTACAATCAAGATCAAAAGAAGAAGAAGAGTGAAGGTGAAAGAAATAACAAGGTCAGTGGAAGTGGCACAGGAGGTGGAAATTTCAATCAGAAGAAAAGGTGGAACGACTGCTCATCATCGGGGAATCAGCAAGGTAGTCAGAAGAAAAGAATCGAAGCATGCCCGACTTGCAGGAAAGCCCATCTGGGAGTTTGTATGAAAGGAAAAGAGTGTGTGCTACAATTGTGGGCGGAAGAAGCCACATAGCACCAAACTGTCCAAACCCAAAAAAGGGTGCTTGTTTTACTTGTGGTTCGAAGGACCATCTGGCAAGAGATTGTCCCAAGAAGGGATCGGGAGGGTCAGGATCAGGAGGAAACCAGAAATAACGGTGGAAATGCCTTAACCATCACCGGACCAACAAGCAACAAAGCGAATCGACCGCCCGGACTTTCAATATGACGGCAGGGATGCAATCCGATCTCGTGATGTGGTGTCGGTATCATTCCGATCAATGAAATTAATGCTTATGTTTTATTTGATTTGGGTGCTACACATTCCTTTATATCCAAGACTTTGCTAATAGTTTAGATTTGCTTATGGATGAGTTAGAATATCCCATGAATATAGAAATTGCGAATAGGAGATAATTCACATTAAATGCGTGTTTAAGAACTGTAGAGTGGATATTAAGGGTAATATCATGAACGTAGATCTTATCCCTATTCGACTTGGGGAATTTGACGTTATTTTGGGAATAGATCGTTATTCAATTACGGAATCAGAATTGATTGCCAAAGAAGCGTATTAACCTTATGACTCCATCAAAGGTTGTGTTTTATGGTAGCAAGTCACCTGAGACAAGCGAGTTGTCGGCGATGATGCGAGCCAGAAGTTGTTAAGACAAGGCCGTGTAAGATACTTAGCTTACATAGTCGACGATCGAAAAGAGAATCCAAGGTAGAAGAAATACCGATTGTGAGGGACTTCACGACGTATTTCCAGATGATTTACCAGGACTTCCACCAGATAGAGAGGTAGATTTTGTAATCGATTTGGCGCCCGAAAATGCTCCAATATCGAAGGCACCATACCGAATGGCACCAGTAGAGATGAAGGAATTAATGGTACAACTACAAGAATTGTTGGACAAGAAGTACATTCAATAGAAGCGTATCCATCGCCGGGGGCCTTGATGTTTTTGTGAAAAGAAGGATGGATCGATGCGACTCTGCATTGACTACTGAGAGAACCGAATAAGGTCACGATTAAGAACATATATCCATTACCGAGGATCGACGACTGTTTGATCAATTGAAGGAGAGATACTTTTCCAAGATAGACTTGAGAAGCGGTTATCATCAATTGAAGGTGAGGCCGTAGGATGTACCAAAGACTGCGTTCAGAACACGATACGGTCACTATGAATTTTTAGTAATGTCGTTTGGTCTTACGAATGCTCCTGCAGCATTTATGGGACTAATGAATGGTGTGTTCAAGCCATTTTTGGACAAGTTCGTAGTGGTATTTATAGATGACATTTTGGTCTATTCGAAAACCAAAAAGAAGAACACGAAGAGCATTTGAGATTAACGTTGGAAGTATTGAGAAGGGAAAAGTTGTATGCCAAGTTTTCAAAATGCGAATTTTGGATTGAACGAGTGCAATTTCTTGGGCACGTGATCGATAAAAACAGAATTTCGGTAGATCCATCCAAAGTCGAAGTCGTGATTAACTGGGATCAACCGAGGACGCCATCGGAAGTATGAAGTTTTCTTGGATTGGCAGGATATTATAGAAGGTTCATACAAGACTTTTCCAAGATCGCAACTCCGTTAACGAATTTAACTCGAAAAGCTGTGAAATTTGTTTGGACGGATAAGTGTGAGGAAAGTTTTCAAGAATTGAAGAAGAGGTTGAGTACGGCCCCTGTGTTATCTCTTCCGAATGATACAGGAAATTTTGTTGTTTATAGTGATGCATCGCATAAAGGACTTGGCTGTGTGCTGATGCAAAACGACAAAGTCATTGCATATGCTTCATGACAATTGAAGGATTACGAGAAGGGATATCTGACCCATGACTTGGAGTTAGCTACAGTTGTTTTTGCTTTGAAAATTTGGAGGCACTATCTCTATGGGGAGAAGTGTGAAATATATCTGGACCATAAGAGTTAAAAAATATATTTTCACGCAAAAAGGACTTGAATATCGTCAAAGAAGGTGGTTGGAGTTAATTAAGGACTACGATTGTGAGATTTTATACCATCCGAGTAAAGGCGAATGTCGCTTCTGATGCCTTAAGTAGAAAGGGGCCGGGAGAAGTTGATGATGTTGATCGCTCAGACGAGCTAATTGCAGAAATGGAGAAACTAGAATTGGAAGTGAAGTATCCTATGGAGATTGATGAGAAAATATTTTAGATGCAATCTAGTATAACCATACTGGATAAAGTTAAGGAGGCTCAGCTTCAGGACGAAGAATGTAAAAATGTGACAAAGAAGATATCTGAAGGAATCGAACCAAGATTTAAGATGGATAAGGAAGGAATACTGAGATTTGATAATAGAATTTGGGTACTGCCAGTTCAAGAGATTAAGGAAGATATTTTAAGCGAGGCTCATAGTTCACGATATTCGATTCACCCTGGTAGTACCAAGATGTACCAAGATCTTAGACAACATTTCTGGTGGCCGAATTTGAAGCGTGATGTTGCAGAATGTGTTGCCAAGTGTCTGACCTATCAGAAAGTGAAAGCGGAACATCAGAGACCGAGTGGATTGCTACAACCGTTAGAGATCCCAGAGTGGAAATGGGAACATATTACAATGGACTTCGTGGTTGGCCTTCCGACGACTCAGAAAGGCTACGACGCAGTATGGGTTATCGTTAATGACCGATGAAAAATCGCACACTTCCTTCCGATCAAAATAAGATTCAACTTAGATCAGTTAGGCGAGGCTATACGTAAAAGAGATTGTTTCGAGGCACGGAGTTTCGGTATCAATTATTTCGAGATAGGGATCCGCGCTTACATCAAATTTCTGAAACGTCTTCGAGAATGCATGGATGCATTGATTGCGAATGAATGAGTACAACTTACCACCCTCAAACAGAGATGACGAGTGAGAGAAACGATTCGGACATTAGAAGATATGCTAAGAGCACATGTGATGGACTTTAAAGGAAATTGGGATGATCACCTACCATTAGTAGAGTTCGGATACAACAACGATTACCACGCTTAGTATAGGCATGCCCTTACGAAGCGTTATCGAGAAAGTCTGCGAACTCCGCTTTCTTTGGGATGAAGTTGGTGAAAGACAATTGCTAGGGCCAGAATTGGTACAGCAGACAGCAGAAATAGTCAAAGTGATCCGAGCACGACTGGTAGCGGCTCAAGATCGACAGAAGAAATACGTTGATCCACATCGTAAAAATATCGAGTTTGAATCAGGTAGTTATGTTTTCTTGAAGGTCTCTCCCTGGAAGGGGAAGATCAGGTTCGGAAAGAAAGGAAAATTGAGCCCAAGATTCATTGGACCCTTTGAAGTACTGAGAAGAATCGGAGAAGTTACGTACGAGGTAGCCTTACCTCCAGCACTCGAGAATGTCCACAACGTCTTCCATGTTTCGTATTCACGACCTACAAGGTGATTACAAGCATGTAATTGAATATGAACCCCTACATTTTGAGAAAGACTTATCTTACGAAGAAATTCCTGTCCAAATTGTCGACCAAAAAGAACAAGTTCTCAGAAATAAAGTTATACCTTCTGTTAAGGTAATTTGGAGGAACCACAACGCTGACGAAGCTACGTGGGAACTCGAAGAGAATATGATGAAGAATTACCCTCATTTATTTACTTAATTATGTGTAACCGATTCTAGGGACAGAATCTTTGTAAGGGGGGGAGAATGTAACGGGTCGAATTTATTGAGTCGTGATTCTGGGGACAGAATCCTTTTAAGGGGGGAAAGATGTGACGAACGAGAATTTTATAATTAATTTTAATATTTATTGAATTAAATAAATATTTTCGATGATTTAATTATTAGATTAAATAATTAATTGACTTAATTGTGGTAGATTAATTTAATTATATGTGTTACATTTATTAAATTAATGTAGAGAATTTTATTATCAAAGTATGTGATTATGTGAGCTTATTGTATTAAAAGAAATATTTAATAAGCATATTGGTATTTTAATTAATTTAATTATTAATTAGAGAATTAATAATTTGACATTATTTATTAATGAGAAAATTATTTATGTGACTATGTGAATTTATGAGAAATTATTATATTTTATTTATACTATATTAAATAAAATATTGGATTTATTTTATAAGGAGTGTGACATTTTCAAACTATATGATAAAGCTTTATTAAATTAAATGACTTTGAATCAATTAAGGGTTTCCAAACAAGGCCCTAGTAGTGGTTGGATGCACGATTACCCATGTTTGGGTTAATCGACCATTCTGCCAGCATCGCCTTCTCTTCTCCTCTTTATATTACGTCTTCTTTTATTATTATTATTCTAAGTCCGGAAAAGCGAGAGGCGGGGAGAGTTTGAGAACTTTGAGAGAGATTACGAATCTTGTGATTAAAGGTGAAGAAGTGTGAGAAATTGGGAATTGTTGTCACCTGTGTAATCTAAGCGAGTATTCAAGGTAATCCTTCTTCCCAAATTTTAAAGTTACGTCATTTAGTTTTTATAAAATGGCTTTCATATATTTTGTAAAATCTCTGTAATTAAAAAGGGTTTGATTATGAGTTTATATATGGGTTAAGATATATCAAATCGTATTTGATTATATATATATATATATTATGTGAATTATCAAGTCATCAGTTTCATAATACTATGAATTGCTATTTCAAAATTTACAGAGTTTGGGTTTTGGCCATATGGCCTTATACGTGATATTTCATGTATTGAACGTATATTATCCCTAAATTTAACATTCATATGTTGTTATGCATGTTGATACGAGGAGACCAAGTTTAAATAAGCGGATTCGGTGTTATAAACTAATCCGTAGTGACAATTTTCATTTTTTTATTTTCAAAACCTTGAAGAACATCAAGAACAATTGGAAGTAAATGTGTTGATTTTGCAAATTATGTGTTATAACTTGTTAAAAATCATGCTAGATGGGTTAAGTAATGATTATATATGTATTAAAATGATTGGGTAAGTCTAAATTCGTGTAAAAATAACTAATTGGAAGTTATGGCCATATTCATGTATAATTTTACGTGTGATTGATTTTTGGCCTAATTTGGCCTTGTTATGTTCATGAATCGAAGCTAAGCTATATGCTAATCCCGCAGAAAATGAGCTGAGTTTGGTAACGCCACCCCTAAAAAAAAAAAATGACTAAATTACATTACCAAATACGTGATCAAAAAAAAAATAAAAAAAAAAAAAAATAAATATTCGATGAAAATTATTATTAAAATATTTATAAAATAAATTAAATTTTTTAATTGAGATATTTATGGAATAAAATAAATATTCGATGAAAATTATTATTAAATTTTTTATAAAATAAATTAAATATTTTAATTGAGATATTATGGAATAAAATAAATATTTGATGAAAATTATTATTAAAATATTTATGAAATAAATTAAATATTTTAATTGAGATATTTATGGAATAAAATAAATATTCGATGAAAATTATTATTAAAATATTTATAAAATAAAGTAAATATTTTAATTGAGATGTTTATGGAATAAAATAAATATTCGATGGAAATTATTATGAAATAATTTATTAAAAGTGTAATAATAGTAAGAGAATGAAAATATTCTAATTTAATTAAGTAATTAAATTAGAAGGGTAATGATTTGTTAAATAAAGTAGAGTTTATATTAAATAATTAAGTGAAAATGTAACTAATGAATGTCGTGAATACATATGGTATGTGTGTAGGATTTGTGGTGAGCGGTAAGTAGTAATCGTTTAGCTTCACGCATGCGAGGCAAGTTTCCTAACCCTACTTGTCATTATTGTTCAAGTTTATTATTTACCTCGAGTAAATTATCATTACTATTATTCAAGTTCAAATATTATATTAAAGATTGATTATCTTTTCAAAGCATGATTCAGTTATACAATAATTGTTCTATTGTATACTTCCTGAGATTATTATTCAATTTGAATATCATTATTATTGAACCTTATTAGACTGGCGAACCCTTATTGATTCGACTAGTCCATAGTTGATGAGCGTTCTAAATTTCAGAACCCTTGATGAATTATCCAAACCAAACTTCCTTTGGTGCGGACTCGAATGTCAAATTGAGATGAACAACCTGCAAAAGGATTTACTTATCGTTAGCGTTAAGATATTATGCACGATGGGTACTAAGAGTGATCCCCCTAAGTGCGAGTAGAAAGGTCCATAGTCTTATATTCGTTAAAGGTTTCAAGTATAACCCTTGATAACCTAGGACATAGTTCAGGTCTTATGACCCTCGAAATCTTTTTTATTCTTGTTATTCATTCTTGATTCAAAAGTTGAGCTTTTATTCGGATGTCTTTGATTCACTCGCATGTTATTATCTTTGTTATTTCATTTATTTATACTTGTGGGCATTTGTGCTCACTCTTGCGTAATAATAACATTGCGATTAAGAACGAAAAGAACCGAGGAACCTTCTACTAGTAAAGGCAAGGGCAAGGTTAACAAGTGATGAAGACTTGTTGTTTTATATGATGATGTATTTGTTTAAGACTTAAGTTAATGATGTTGTTTAAGACTTAATTGTTTATGATTCCGCACAGATGTTTAAGGTTAGAGTAACCTGGGATTGTATTTATTATGTAGTTGATGTAACCCCATAAGGGGAGATTTATTATTATTTCTATCTATTGCATGGTTTTCATTTATTATGGGTAGATAGATAGATGATATTTGTATAGTGAACACCAAATCCCGTGGAATTGAAGTACCCGGATTTGGGGGTGTCACAAATATTTTAATTGGTTAAATTGATTATTTAATTAAATAAAAGTGTGACTAATAACCTTGCTATAAAGGAGTCACCAAAATAAATTAAAAGAGTTTAATTTAGTTTTGCCAAACATGTCTTATTGCATAATAAGTCTTTAATATAATAGTGTTTTATCAAACAAGGTATACAGAGTAATTGATTTATTTTAATTAGCTTTACCAAACAAGGTATATAAGTTAATAGGTTATTTTTTTATTATGTTAGCCAAACAAGCCTTATGGCTTTTGATTTTCAAAACTTATATAACTGACATAAGTTATATCTATATTTATTTTATATAATTAATATATATTATTTGCTATATACGTTATATTGTTAAGACGTAGTTAGAGTTAGGAAGAAAGAACTCGAAGGAAGAGAAGAAGAGAGTTTACAGAGAGAAAAAGAAGAGAGGAAGGAAGGCTAGAGAATTTGAGAAAGGAATTGGGGAAAAGAAGCTTGATAATCAAAAGGATAGCCATCATCTTCTTAATCAAAGGTAGGATAATAATCCTCTTATTTTATTTTTTAAAAGTTTAGTTTTCCTCTTCCCAACAAGTCTTTGTAAAATATTTGTAAAAGATGAATTGTTAATATGTATGTAACACCTCAGTCCCACATCGAAAGATAGGGGAAAAATTTATCTGCATATAAGGAAATAAGTTACTAGCAATAGTACCTTCAAGTCATGACCTTTTGGGAGCCTGTGGTGGGCTAAGATGACCCAAGAAGATACTATTGAGCCAGTAGTTTGAGGCCTTATTTTGATGGATTTGATTCGATTCGGACTTGGGATTTGAACCGAGATTTATTCCGAACTCGAGATTTGACCCGGGTTGTTTCATATGGTATCAAAGCCGACTCTCGAAAGCTCGGGTCGGGTTATCCGATCGGGTTGCCGGAGGTGGGGACACGAAGGTTGGTGGTATTATCCCACAATGGAGAGAAGAAGGTCCGGAGGTGGGGACACGAAGCCAGCCGGTATTATCCCACAATGGCTAGAGAGGCAAAGATCTTTGGGCCATGTGTGTGATCGGTTCTGACGGGGACGTCAGAAATTTAAGTGGGGGAGTTTGTAACACCTCAGTCCCACATCGAAAGATAGGGGAAAAATTTGTCTGCATATAAGGAAATAAGTTACTACTAATAGTACCTTCAAGTCATGACCTTTTGGTAGCCTGTGGTGCGCTAAGATGACCCCAGAAGATACTATTGGGCCAGTAGTTTGAGGCCTTATTTTGATGGATTTGATTCGATTCGGACTTAGGATTTGACCCGAGATTTATTCCGGACTCGAGATTTGACCCTGGTTGTTTCAATGTATATAGTTTAGTATAATAATTGTTTGTAAAAGGTTGTTTCATGAAATTGTATATGATTATAGATATAGTAATTCATGTATGTATGTGTTTTGTGGAAAAAAATATATTACAGTGTTTACATGAAAATATATATGAACATGGCTTAATTTAAAATAGAAATTAAGGTTTAATTAGTTATTAGATTTATAAATTGATTACGGAAATTGATAGAGTATGTATAATCATAACTATGATGTTTTGAATTTACTGTTTTGGTTGAAAAACAAAATCACCGTGTTGATTTTCATTGAAAGTATAAAAAATGTAGTTTTTTCCAAGAACATTGAAATTGGGTGTTGTATTTTTGATGTTTGTGTTATTTTATGAGTATAAACATGTTAGAAGTCTTCAACAATATGTTTATATGAAGTCTATATATAAATTATATGATAATCAGTCTATTAGATTCGAGCTTTTAGGCCAATTTGGCTTTTTCTGTATCATGTTCTTAAGCCGCCAAATAAATCTATGATTTCACATGGCGTGTGCTTGTAACAGACGTTCGCGGGCACCACAAATGCCATCGCCACACCGCAACGCGGCTTCAGTGAGTATAATCATCATCGTATGAATGCCATCACCACGCTGTCATAGTACACTCCACGATGTAATCCGTGGCCATGTATGAAGTTAAGTGAATGGTCTGACAGTGTACTTTTTGTACACGAAATTTTAAGAAAATATTTTTGTGATGATAGTAGGACTATAAAATATAGATTTTAGTATTTCTATACTATGAATAATTATGTTGTTAAGGATTAACTTGTGTTATAAGTTGATCATGTGATTAAATAATCAAACCTATGTGATGAATGTATTAGTTATGTGATAATGACTAACTATGTCACGATGACATATGCATATAGGATATTGTGATTCAAATTGATTCGCTTTAGTCTACGAGCAAGGCAAGTTTTCTAACTCAAAACTTCATTGTGCGAGTTTAATTTCATTTGGTACATTATTGTTTTCAAATTCAATTACAATTTTTGTAAGTTGCTAGATATGTAAGTTAACTACTAAACCCAAGTGGTATCACTAAAAAATGTTGAGTACACAATCCGTAGTGACTGTTTTAGTCAAAACAGTTTCGTTTTAGAACAAGGGAAAAAATTGTTTTTGGACAGTCAATGCTAGAGGCAGTTTCGTCATTTTTCTAACATTCAAAAATTTTGGGATAATAATATGATGAGTTTTCTAACATCTCTAAGTGGAATCACTGAAAAAGGAGTTGTATATTTCCGTATGAACTGTTTTTAGCAAAGTACGAAAAAGTCATTTTTTTTCCAAAATCTACCGTTCCAGAATTTGTAAGGGCTGTTTTGGCAATTTAATTAATAAAATAAATTCCGGCCTTTTGGGACATGAAAATATATGATAACAAATAGCTGCTGTCCAAAAATGAGCTCATTCCGACTTAAAATGACCAAGTTATGACCATTTCAATTTTTAGGATTTTCTCACAAAAATGGCTATAATCGAAGTTCTAAAACTTCGATGGCCACAAAATTTGAACTGGAGGCTCACGTTAACAAGTTGAAGATTATGTCAAGAGATGGGAATTTCTGGAGTTGAGCATGATAGGGCTAATTTCTTAAGCTACGGACTAAAAATGATTTTTGAAAAATACGAAAGGGTGTTGAAAAATTATGGAAAATATCTTTTTGTGTATAAAATATATGTATATATGTTTGGACAAAGGATAGAAAAATTATAAATTGATTTGGTATTTTCGTGAAAAGAGATAATAAATCCAGCTTGTTGGATTGAAAAATTATTGAATCCTGTTTGCTGGATTGAACATCAGTTGAATCCAGTTTGCTGGATTGGAAAACAGTTTACTGAATTGAAAATCTGTTGAATTCAGTTTGCTGGATTGACCATCTGGTTGTTGGATTTTAAATTCAGGTTGCTGGATTTGGAATCCAGTTTGCTGGATTGCAATATGGTTTGCCGGATTGCAATATGGGTTGCTAGGTTGATATGTTTGGATAATCCAGGTTGCTGGATTAATATTTAACTTGTTAGATTTTAAAGAAGAACTTATAATATATAAGATTAAAGTGTTTAATCATAATGTATATGATATAGTGATTAAAGAATTATCAAAGGACTCGATAATAACAATGATGTTTTAAGGAGTAATCTAATAT
Organism: Panax quinquefolius; assembly: GCA_020205615.1. Classification (NCBI taxonomy): domain Eukaryota; kingdom Viridiplantae; phylum Streptophyta; class Magnoliopsida; order Apiales; family Araliaceae; genus Panax; species Panax quinquefolius. The sequence continues at coordinate 81,608,745 of CM035170.1, read as the reverse complement.
TTGATTATGTGATAAGTGTTTAAGTTATATAATGACTGTAATTTATAGTAGTATATGTGATGATATTATTCTAATTGGAAGATCAATATTATCAATATTAGGTCTTTCAGATGAATCTAAATTAGCTTTGCGTAGCAGTAATCTACGGTTCAAGCAAGTTCATATATTTTTATTGTGCAAGTTTCCTAACTCGAACTCGAGTTGTTATTGTATAAAGATGTTAAGTGATTAATCATTTTTGATTACATCATATCTTTGATTATTGATTCGCACGTTATGCATGTTGCATATGTTCATCAGATATGAAAGGCTGATCACCTTTATTACCATTTGGTTCAGTTAAATTGTTCATGTTCGTTGTTGGCCATTCATCATTATTGTCTCGGTCATTCAGTAATGTAAATTGATTCATACTCTTTCATAATTATTATATTGTTGAAAGTTTGTCAGCCATCTTATTATTCTTTCAATCATGATATATCTTTCTTTGAACTTAAACTTGCTTGGAAAACTTGTTGCTCACCCTTGCTATATCATGACAAACATTTCAGATCAAGACGAAACGTCGTACACATACAAAGTCAAAGATAATTCCAGCATTAGTTTATTATACAGGTTAAAATTTTAATAGTATTGAAGGCAAATAACATTGTAAGTCCTTTAGGATATGAAATTGTGTATTAAATTAAGGTTATCGACCTTGAAGATTATGTTGTAAAGGTTATTGTATAAACAATTTATGTTTATATCTTCCATGATAGTTATAGAAATGACGTACGGTGTTCACGTGATTAATACCCGATTTGGGGACGCTTATAGAACGCATACAATAATGTGTTTTATGTATTCGTGTTATATGTTATTATAAGCGATTATAAGCACGTAATAGAGTATGAGCCTATTCATGTTGAGAAAGACTTGACATATGAAGAAATGCCTATTCAAATCATTGATATAAAAGAGCAAGTTCTGAGGAATAAAGTTATACCTTCGGTAAAGGTAGTTTGGAGAAACCACAATGCCGAAGAAGCAACGTGGGAACTTGAAGATAATATGAAGAAGAAATACCCTCAGTTGTTTGACTAACTTATGGCGAGATTCTGGGGATAGAATCCTTATAGGGGGGGGGAGAATGTAACAACCGAGAAAATCGAATTATATGTAAATTAATTTTATTTGAATATATATTGAATGAAATTATATTATATGATATTTATAACAAGTAAGAAAGATGAAGGTTATTCTATAACCTAAAAGAGGAATAATGTAGTAGTATTCTGGCTAAGTGCTAGAATTAAGGTGTTTGAATTTCCAAGACGAAAATAAAAGCTTTCTGAGAAATTATCTAAAAAACACTTATTCATCCATTTACGCTTTCAAATTATTTTTGAACTTCCGAAAAATACGCATCGATAGAATGATCGAAAGGATGGATTATCTAATAATAATTCAATTATGACAAACACAGCTTTTTTGCTGCGCACTTAAGTTCAAGAATGTTAAGGAAGAGAAGATTTAAATAAATAACGATCGTATAATAAGGAAGTTATTATACGATGTAATGAACACTGAAGTATGATACGAGGTATTGTACAAGTATATATGAAAGATAATATAACATATATGATGAATGTTATACTGAACTAGTATACGAGAATAATACGAGGATTATACGTTAAAAGCCTAAAGCATTAGTAATGGACTAATAGGATTTTAATATGAATTGGGCAAGCCCAGTGAAATATGTTAAGGCCCAAAGATAATTAAATGCAAGTCCAATGTTAGGCCCAAATTTAATTAAATCTAAGCTAGAACCAAGAACCAAACCCATGGATCGAACCGATGGGTCACCGGGTGAGAAAAACCATGGGGGAACCCATGTGGGCCCCATGGTGAGTTATAGATGGCACTTGGTGTACAACCAAAGGAGGTGGCTTTGGTAGCAAGTATTGAATAGTAAGGAGGTGGAATAGTAAAGAGGTGGGTGGCCTTTTTTACTCTTTTTACCCTCACTTTGTAAAGCTTATAAATATAGAGCTTTGTTGTTCATTTGTTGCTTGATTAAATTCACCAACATCTTAGAGCAATAATATTGAGAGAGAAGTGAGAGCTATCTTAATTAATTCAAGAAGAAGAAGAAGAAGAAAGCTAGAACATCAAAGGTAATGAATCTTTAACCATTAATCTTCATCTCTTCAATTATAATTTTGATAGAGAAGTGGATATTGGTGGAGCATGTGTCATAAGGAGTAACAATGATGGCTATTAGCGGGCTTAAACATTAATAAACCATGTTACAAGTGGAATCATAATCATAGAAATATAAACTAATGAAGAAAACATGAAAAATTATCTTATGTTATTGATAGACAAGTTTAAAACAATCATATGTCAATGTGTTATTTTTAGACCGATATGTAGTTATGTTGTTGTACCCTGACATCACGACTATAGTATTGAACCAATAATTAACCTAAACAAGTTACATGATACAAGTTATGACGATCGAGAACTAGTACCTTCGACTGTTCTTCATTTTCTGGAAAACCCAGAAATGAAGAACAGTGTTGTCAGAAATTTTGAAGGCTTGAATCTCTCCGTTGTGATATGTTGTGACCATGAAATTTGTTTGTTGTTGTGGTATTACATCAATACTACAATTATAACCCCAGTAGCTTCCCAGAAACCAACATGAGCACTGTTTTAATTTGAATCAAACAAGTCACCTTGTTAACTGACTATGAACATTCTGGGCAGCTCAAGTACACTCAAGAATACCTATAAATGACGGATTACATCAGATTTATAGGGCCTTTTTGTAATTAATATTTTCAAACTTATTTATTTTAATAAATAAATCAAAATAAATGGTTTTAAATATTAAAAATACAAAATAAATTCTAAAAATTATTTTAAAGTCCTAAAAATAGTTTTTAATTATTTAGAGTACATTTCATAAATATTTAATATTTTTGGAATATAAAAGGTATTTAATATATTTAATTATAATATTAAATAAATTATTTAAAAATAATTTTAATACATGAAAATGATGAAAAATAATATTATGGTATAAGAAAATATTTAAAGATATTTTCGGTGACTTTTAATATTTTGTGATGAATTATGGAAAAATGGAATTAATGTTTTAAAATTATATAAAAATGATTTAAGTGTTACAAAAATATTTTTAAGTTATAAAATATAACTTTTGATATTTTGTCATGAAAATATTAATATTTTAATATTTTAAGCAATTATCGAATAATGAATTTAAGTGTTTAAGAATCATATAAATATGATTTTAAGGTATTAAAATTCTTTGACATATTATAAGTATATTATAATATTATGACATGTATTTCATTAATATTTGATAGGAAATAAATATTAATGATAAATAAATTAATGAATTAAGTGATATTTAATTCATTTAAATACGATATTTTTGACGTCCCCAAAATTAGGTATACATCACCCATCTTGGGTCGCCAGATACATGGTACAGAATTCAAATACAACTTACTTAATACAATCGTCTGTATGCAAATACGACAAAACATAAACCGTGAGTTTGAATACAAATATTGTCTACTAGAGATTATACAAACTCAAAAGGAGTCCTCATTACAATTATTATCACACTATTTCACGTAATAGTGAGGACTACTAATGCTATCCTCCGACCATTACTCGGTTCCCAGACTCGTCCCGGCTATATTCTCATTTCCTCAAGAGAACAAAGTGAAAGAAAGGGTGAGCTCAACTAGCCCAAAGAAGAAATATTATGACTAAGATAATGCGAATAAATTATTATTAGCCTTCAACAAAGGTTAAACCGATAAAATATAATAAACATCAAGTTTAACTACAATGAACCAAAGAATCCATTAAAAGAGTCAAGTAGAAAATAAAATCTACTATCTTTTATGATTTAAAAGGTTTTCATCAACATTATAGGCGAGACACATCTTAATAAATATTCCACATCATCGAATCACCCTCGCACTCACGGCCAGGATATTCTTTAGTATCACGACCACAATTATCCACGCACCGGGCCAAAATATTTGTGTATTCATTAATGGTCATGATCATGCCAACAATCATCCATCAATGCACTACGGGCCAATGAAGATTTTACCACATCATTTGTAACATTACTGATTAAGTGATTACACCGAATAATCCCCTGGTCATAATCATACCAAGTCCATCTATGCACTACAAAGACCACGTATGACTTTCAAAAAATATAAATATGAGGATGATGACGATGATATAAGAATTCAATAAACAAGTTCAAGAATTAATTTATCCAGGAACCAATAACATCCAAACTGTCAACATGATACTGCTTTGTAAAGTAAAATTCAAGAATACTTAGAAGAATATTTCCATGAAAGGATACTGGATGAAGCGCAAATATCAAGGATATTCCACTAATTTCATGGAGTATAGAAGTCAAAGTTTTAACCAATTGAGTATAATAAAGAATGGAATAACAAAAGAAATCACCATGCATGCGATAGACCCACACATGCAGTTATTCTAACGTAATAATAAATAATCGGAACGGTTAAAATCCGTCAGAAAAGCATACGAGCCGAGGATATTCCAACAGAATAATAAAGAATGGAACCCATCGGCATAAAACACAATGGCATGAGATGTTCCAACAGAATAATAGTAAAGATTTAAATCAGGTGTAAAAACACATGAGGCATGTGGATGTTCTAACGTAATAATAATAGAGCGGAACCAGTCCTGTAAAACACATGCATGCAGGATGTTCCAATGAATAATAGAAGAATGTCACCAAGTATAGGGTAAACCATGATACAAAAGTTATTCCAATGTAATAATAAGCAATGGAATAACAACGGTTCTCTTCATGAATAAGAAAGAATAACACCCCATACTTTAGTAGGAGATTGAATACTGCAGTAGTGTAGTAACAGAATACTCTTCTTCTTTCTCTCTTATTCTCTCTATACTTTCTCTCTCTATAGCTTGAATGAATTCGTGAAAAATAATGAAGCACTAGGCCTCTATTTATAGAAGATTTCTAGCTTAGCACTTGCTATGTGAAAAGGCAAGTGGCTTGTTGACTGGTGATGTGAAAAGAAAAGTGGTTTGACGCCTGTAATGTGAAACGACAAGTGGTTTGACGACTGGTAAAGGTAATTACTATTGACGAAGGTAATTACTATTGACGAAGAGACTCTTAGATGATGACATATGGGCCCCCATAAAATAACCAAATTTACCACAAACGTCTCATAACAGACTCTTTATATACATCAAGGATTGAATAAATATTACCACAAATCATTTTATTTTTAATCAACACGATTTAATCTTTCAACAATTATTAATCATTTATAACTTGTCGCCTCAATTATTGATTTAATAATATAACATATTATATGAGATGATATTGTGATAATAATTGAATCAATAATTTAAGAGATATGATCACGTGAATTATCGTAGCAATAATTGAGTATAGTTTGAAGTGATTTCTCACGTAAGCATCAATAATCAATACCGTGTTACTATTATCAACCACGCCAGATTCATCGTACTTTTACTACCGTGTAGTTCAACAGCTTTTAACGGTAACACCTCCGCCAGTTATTTCTATAGAAAGATAATTTTGTCGCTTTCTAACTACGACAATACTTTCGTTAGGGGTCCACCGAATGATTGAGTAGTCGTATTTAATATTCCCCGACAAAAAGAATATTCCCAGACCAAACGAATATTTTATAACAACTTGCTTACTTTGCAAAATTTATAAATATTACCCACAACTATAACATTATATCAAATTTATTCCATAATATTCAAAATAATATTTATAGAAAATTCATCTTTATTTATAAAAGTTGGGGTCTTATAATATTAATGATTAAAATTCATGATAAATGATAATAATTATTTAAAAATTATTATGAGCTTATGAAAATTATTTTGAATGATTCTAAAATTATTTAAGTTAATTGTTAAGTGTTTAGGCAGAGTTTAATTGAACTTAGACTCTATAAAAGTCCGACTAGACCGTTGGGATGTCAGATTTGTGTCGAGTTCAACTCGGTATCGCAATAGTTTGACTTCGATAATAGAGTCTTATATGTGTTATAGACTGATAAGGTTATGTGTTATGTGCTTAGGTTATTCTATGTATACCTATATATATAATAGTATTATATTGTGATGATATTATTCTAATATTGGTGATCTATATTACAAATATTAGGTCTTGGATAAAGCGTTATAAATTATGAAGCATAATCAACTGGGAGCAATATGAGAGAGAGATAATGAGTTTGTCTCAAGGTGTTTCACTTGTCAACGAGTCGGTAGAGCATCAAGTATCAAAAGGTCCATTGCAACCACTTGAAATTCCGAATAGAAGTGGGAGCACATTACCATGGATTTCAATTCTCGGTCTTCCCAAGGTTTCTCAAGGCATGGATGCAATTTGGGTCATTGTTGATAGATTGACCAAGTCCGCTTCATTTCCTACCTATGCAGAAACTTATACACTTGAACGTCTTGCTCAGATATAAATAAACGAGATTGTAAGATCGCATGGTATGCCAAAGATCCATAGTTTTTGATCGAGACCCAAGATTCACTTCAAGATTTTGGGTTAGTTTGCAAAAAGCTATGGGCACTTGTTTTACGATTTAGCTTCGGATATCATCCTCGGGGCCAGATGGACGGGCACGGAGAGGACTATTAAAACTATTGAAGATTTATTAAGACTCCGTGTCCTTGACTTCAAAGGAAGTTGGGACAACCATTGGTGGAGTTTTCCTACAACAACAATTATCAAACAATTATTGGCATGGCTCCATTTGAGGCGTTGTATGGAAGAAATTTTCGTTCTCCAGTATACTGGGATGAGGTGGGTGAGGCAACGTTGTTGGGACCGGAGTTAGTAATGTATGACTACGTAAAAGATTCAAACGATCCGAAACGATAAAAAACCTCACAAGATCGACAAAAGAGTTATACTAATCTTCATCGAAAGGACGTGGAATTCGATATTGAGATCATGTGTTGTTACGTGTTGCTCCATGGAAGGGAGTTACGATTTGAAATAAAGGAAAGCTCAACCTTGATTCATTGCCCATTTTTAATCCTCGATCGAGTAGGAATCGTGGCTATAGACTCGCTTTTACCGCCAAGTACGCCTAAGTGTTCATAACGCTTTTCACATATCTATGTTACGTAAATATGTGAAAGATGTGACAACTCGAGAATTTAGGAAATTTTAAAAATTTTAATTAATTGATTTAAGGTTCAAATTAGAACCTACACGTAAAATTAGTATATCGTTTGATATTTTTAAGATACAATTTTGAGGATTTCAAAATTACATGAAGGATTTAGGTGAATTATTCAAGATTAAGTGTATACGTGTTTATGTTCGTGTATATGGTCATTTATGTATTCGTAATGTGGTTAAGGGTCAAGGTTGACGGGATAAATGATATCTCATGTAAACCCTAAGTATATATTAAGCTAACGCCAACGTTAGATTAGAAACCCCTAGCAAATTATAAGAAACCCTAAAACCAGGCCTGAAACACTAATTTCGGGCCAGAAATCTAAAACCCTAATTCGTAAATTTAAAACCCTAATGCTGGAAATTAAATGATTATTATATTGCTTAAGTGCTATTAATTATAATATTAATTAGGGTAAAGCTTAATTAATTAGCAAACCCTAATTTCAAATTTAGAAAACCCTAATTTTGGATTATGAACCCTAATTTATAAATAGGAAAAAACTAATTGTTAATTTAATAATTGTAATGATAATTAGGAAATATTAATCCTAATTTTCAAGTTATAAGTAATTAGAAAACCCTAATCTAATTACTTAAATCTAATTTCTAAATTAGAAAATTATTTTTATATTAGAAACCCAATTTTTGTCAGTAAACTCTAATCCGTGATTTTGACCCTAATTGCTAAATTAACAATTTTAATTAGGAAATACTAATCCTAATTAGCAATATTTAAATTATGATTAATAAATTTTAATATAATTAGAAAATTCAAATTATAATTTATAAATATTAATTTTATTTTGAAAACCTAATTTGGAAATTCTAGAATTATTTTTCCAAACCTTAAACCTAAAAGGGTTCAAACCTAAAACCCCAACCCAAACCCCAATGGTTTGGCCATTTACTAGAATGCCATTAAATTTAATAGTCTAATGACCATTTTGCCCTTTGTTGAATAATTGATGGAAAATTGCAAATCTAGCCATAATTTTGGGTGGTTGAAAGCAACCTACCCACACCACGTGTGACCGAGATCTCTAGCAAAATCAAATGACATACATTACATACAAGTATTGTATAGATTAAAGAGAGAGAAAAAGGGCACTTTACTTCTCATTAGTGCCAAGCCATTCTCTCTCATCCATTTCGAAAATCTAGAGTGAGAGAAAAAAAAATTAAATATGATAGCCTCTTATCAAGCCAAGAACAACAATCAGAAGTCAGAATCCAAGATCAAAGCTCAAAGTGGTAAAGAACCCTAAAATTTTGAAATACTTAAATCTTGTGTTTTGATGTTAGTTGTTAGTTAGAGTTGTGTATTAGAGTTTCATTTGATGATCTGGGTTGTCAAAACCTAGATCCATATCATTTTGATGCTCGAAATTTGAGCTTTTAGAAATCTGGGAAATGCTTGAAAAATGGCCTGACAACCATATGTCAGAGGTCATAGATCTTTATCTGTTAAGTGTTAGTGTTGTTTTAAGTTTTAAACTTGTAGTATGTCATGTTGTCTATGATCTGGACTTGGAAACAGGGTCAGATCATGTGTAGATTTCAAGTTATGAGTGGTCAAACTTAGTTGACCGACCACGAAAAATGAGAATCTAGGCAGCCCAAATTTGCCCAGATAGCTTCTGACAAGTTTTGCTAGCCCTTGATCTTGCAGTTGTTTGTCATTCCGCCAAGTTGTTGTTGTTATGTTGTAGTCCGTATGTGATCTACATAATGTACATTATATCATCTATATCCATAATGTAATCAAGGTTGTGAGTGGTCAAATAAAGGCCACTTAACCCGCTCGGGCGAAATCTGGGAAACCCAAAAATCGTCAAGAGCAGCTTCTCTGAAAGTAGATTGACAAGCCTTAATCTTTCTTATGTTATGATTTTATTATGTTATGATGTAATAAAGTTGTACCCTGGAATGTGTTCTATACAATCAAATCATTATATCACATAAATCGAGTCTTGGAAGCTAAGATTTAAGGATCCAAAATAGGCACCTTTAATTCTAGAAAACCCAGAAAGAACCTAGCAGCCTCTGACACGATATTTGGAGGCTTAGATCTTGCTGTTATGTGATGTAATGACCATGAAATCAGTTTGATATTGTAATATTACCTTAGTAATACAATCTTAACACTTTAAATCCCGGAAAACGTAAGGAGCAAAGATCTAGAACCGGACAAACTACCTACCTTGGTGTCTGACATGAAGATCTGGCAGTGCTCAAGAATCGTAACTAAAAACACCTATAGCGACGAATTACATCACTATAGGCCCCTTTAGCGACACTTAATTACGAAAAATAATTATTTTAATTCAATACAAAATACAAAATAAATTCAAAAAAATTATTTTAAAGTCTGAAAAATAGTTTTAATTATTTTGAGTATATTTCATAAATATTTAATATTTTTGGAATATATATGGTATTTAATTTATTTAATTATAATATTAAATAAATTATTTAAAATAATTTTAATACATGAAAATCATGAAAAATAATATTATGGTATAAGAAAATATTTAAAGATATTTTCAAAGACTTTTAATATTTTGTGATGAAATTCATTAATTAATTAATATTAATGATAATTAGTTTGTTTAATAAATATATTAAATAAATTAAGGAAAATAGAATTAATTGTGAGACCCCATTTTATTAATAAAGATTTAAATTTGGTCTAAATAATTTTTAATATTATGGTGTGAATTTGAGATAATATTATAGTTGTGGGTAGTATTTATAAATTTTACAAAGTATGCAAGTGGTTATATTATATTCGATTGGCTCAGAATATTCTTATTTAGCAGGAATATTAAATAACTACTCAATCATTGGTGGACCTCTATTAATAGAATTATTATTGATTGAAAACGACAAAAATATTTTATTAAAATAACGGCGGAAGTTTTACCGCCGATACTTTGTTGAACTACTTTCGGTAGTAAAAGTACAATGAATACGTGGTTTTGCATAAGAGTAGCACTCAGATTGATTATCGATGCTTATGTGAAGTCACTCGGTTTGATTCCATTATTGTCAATTAATAATATGAATTATTATAATGCGATAATGACGCTTTTGTTTTATTCAGATTATTAACGTAATAAAACGTAAACATCTTTTATATAAAATAGAATACTTTATTAAAGTTATTCTATAAATAGAATATATTATATTTTATTATGCATAGTGTTGCATAGTGTTTTGCATAGATTGCATAGTGTTTGCATAGTAAAAAATGTTTTTATATAAATAGAATATATTATATTTTATTTAAAAGATTTTTCTTTAAATATGAACCACGATTAAAGTAAATCAATCTAGACCGCTCATGGATTAGTTACTATGCATTCCATTTTCCTATAAATAAAGCTCATTCCTTCATTATTTTCTTACTTAATTCATTGAAACTCTGTAGAGAGAAAATTATAGAGAGAAGTTATAGAGAGAAAATTATAGAAAGAAGAAGAGAGTATTCTCGCTACTTCACTACTTCTATATTCTTTTTACTTGTAAGGGATATTATTTGTTGTAATTCGTAAGGGTGTTATTCTTTCTTCTTGAAGAGAACTTCATTATTCCATTCACTATTATTCTGCATTGAATAACTCTAAAAAGTGGCATACCCTATACATAACCTCGTGATACGCCAGACACCCTATACTTGTGAAATCCTTATGTTATTCCATTGCTTATTATTCTGCTGAATAACTCGTATACGCGCTTTACCCCTATACTTGGTGACATTCTTCTATTATTCCATTGGAACATCCTGTCATGCGTGTGTTTTACACCTGACCGGTTCTTTTTTATTATTCTGCTGGAACATCCTGCAGGTTTTACACACCCACCGGTTCCGCGTTTTATCATTCTCGCTGAATATCCTATCTCGCAAGGTTTTACAATCGATCCGTTCCATCTTTATTATTCTGTTGAACATCCCGCTTGCGGTGTGAATTTCACCGACCGTTCCGTTATTATTATTCTCGTTGAATAACTCACTATGCGAAGCACCGCATGCACGGTGATTTCTTTTGTTATTCCATTCTTTATTATACCCAAATTGGTTAAAACTTTGACTTCTATACTTCATGAAATTAGTAGAATATCCTCGATATTTGCGCTTCATCCAAAGATCTTTTCATGGAAATATTCTTCCGATCATTCTTGAATTTTACTCTACGAAAACAAAGATCACGTTGACAATTTGGACGTTAATAATTCATGGATTAAATAATTCTTGAACTTGTTTTATTGAATTATTATGTCATTGTCATCATCCTCATGTTATATTATGTTATCTTCGCTTACGTGCATAGATGAACTTAGTATGATTATGACCGTGATCATTCTAGATAATCACGACTTGATATAAATGATGTGACAAAGTCCTCAAAGGGCCCAGTAATGCAAATGATGGATAATTTTTGGTATGATTATGACCGTGGGTGATTCTTAAGTATAGTCATGACCATTGATAATTTGATGAAAATCCTCGACCGTGGTACGTGGATGATTAGATGTGGTGGTTTATTTATTAAGTCGAGTCTCAAATATAAAATTGATGAAAACCTTTTAAAACCTAAAAGATAGTAGACTTTATTCTCTACTTGACTTTTTTAATGGATTGCTTATTCCACCGCAGCTTAAACCGGTTGTTCATTGTATTTTATCGCTTTAACACTCGTTGGAAGGCTAATGATAATTTATTCGCATTATCTTAGTCATAATATTTCTTTCATCGGGCTAGTTGAGCTCACCCTTTCTTTCACCGTTTCTCTTGAAAATGAGAACATACCGGGACGAAGCCTGGGAACGTAAGTAATGGTCCGTAGGATAGCATTAATAGTCCTCACTATTCTCGTGAAATAGTGTGATAATAGTTGTAATGAGGACTCCTTTTGAGTTTGTATAATATCTAGTAGACAATATTTGTATTCAAACTCACGCTTTATGTCAGATTGCATACCTACGCTTATATTAGTAAGTTGTATTTGAATTTATGTACCATGTAAGTGGCGACTCAAGATGGGTGACGATACCTAATTTTGGGGGCGCATGGTTGGTATCGAGCTTAGGGATATGATCCTCAAGCAAGAGAGTGAGAATAGAACTAGGAGGGGAGAGACGGAAATTCCTTCGCTAGTATGACCTACCTAAGTTTATTTGGTATTTAATTGGTCTGGTTAGTGTATAGGGATAATATGTGACATGTGTTAATTAACCCCGGTTTTGTGGCGATTTGAAAAATGGCATCCGAAAATGTTGAGATAAGCATTGGAGCACAGAGACCGCTGATTCTCCACGATCAATAATCGTGACAATGTGCAACAGATGGCGATAATCCTCCCAGAAACAACAACAACACCGATCAATTGATGAATGACGAGACGCTTAAAGGTTTTTAGAATTCATGCAACATCAAAGCGAAAGCGACTTCTGCTCAAAACGTAGGTGGAAACACGGAAACTCTCTGCCAGCACCGCTAAACAATTTAAGGAGTCGGGACCACCGAGTTTAAGGGAAAGCCAAAACCACTTCTAGCGGAAGCATGGATTAAGCAGATTACCAAGATATTTGATGTCTTGGGATGCTCCGAGGAGCAAAAGGTTCCTTTTGCCGCCTTTATGTTGCGCGGAGAGGCGACATCGGTGGGAATTCCAGAAACGTACTCAACCTCACATCAAGATATCTTGGGAGAAGTTCCAGAGTCGTTCAACGACAAATACTTTCCCGAAAGTATTCGCCACATGAAGGAGGTGGAGTTTATCAAGTTGGAACAAAACAATATGACCGTGTCGCAATACGAGGCAAAATTTGCGAGTTATCACGATTCGTCCCCCACTTGGTGGATAATGAAGAGAGAATGACGCGAATGTTTTTAAGAGGTTTGAAGCCGTAGATACGCCAACATCTTATTTCTCATAAACTGTGTTTTTATTCGGATGTTGTAAATAGGGCTCAGCTTAGTGGAGCGCGATAACGAGTCAACGAACTAAAAGAGAGCAAATTAAGAAAATTATAATACCAAATGAGAGTAGTCATCGAAGCGGTGACAACAAGCGTGAGGAAATCAACAAGCCAGAGATATGGTAACCACTTCTGGTGGTAATCGTGGCAAAAATAATAAGAATGAACATTTCAAGAAAAGGAGATTCAACAATGATGGAAAGACGTCAAAGACCAAAGACCCGCTTCAAAGGAAGAAGAACGACCACCGGCCATATGCTTCAAATGCGAGGAGAGGACACATCGGCCCCGATCAAGCGCCACGCCATTCAAAGCATGTTATAATTGTGGAAGAGAAGGTCACTTAGCTCGATTTTGTCGCCATCAAGACAAATTCAACTAGGATGGAGGCACCAAAGGTCGTCCCACAAAACCAAAGCCTAGAGTTTAAGAGAGAGCGTTTTTTTTCTCGTGACGAGGAACCCGAATAAAATTATCACGGGTAAGTTAATCGTAAGCTTCATGCAAGTCTATACCGTGTTAGATACCGCCTCTACCCACTCTTTTATTTCACCTAGTTGCATTCAACGCTTGAATTTGACTCAAGAAGTTAAACTTTGACTTATTGGTTGAAACTTCGCTAAGTAGGAGCCTTCATTATCGCTACTATTTTTAAATCTTGTTTAATTCAAATAAACATTTTCACGCTACTTCGTCGATCTTATCTTTTGAAAATATTTGCCTTTGATGTGATTTTCTGAGTCAATTGGTTAGCTACTCATCATGCTTTTCGTAAGGTTGTTAGCTTTTATATTTATAACAACCTGCTACATGAATTCAAAGTAACCAAATCCTAAAGTTAATCATTGTCATATCAAGCCATAAGTAAAGAGCCCCGAACCTTTCGTTGTTAACTTCCTTGTGTGGAATGCACCAAGCCAAAGCTTTTCAGAGGCGACATCGTGAATGAAGATGGCAAGTTTATAGGTATCATTGTGAGGTACTATCTAGGTTAAGGATAGAAGTCACAATTGGTATCAATGTGACGTATTATCCAAGTCTTAGATGAGAGTCACGCTTTTGAATGATATTTCTATTATTAATAAATTTCTAGCGATTTATAAAGACTTCTTAACCTACTTAGAGCGTGAAATCGAATTTTGTATTGACCCCAAGACAAAAACCCATTTCTTAAACCCTCAAATAATTCTTCAACTAAAATGAATAGCTTTACGTGGTTTATGATGAAAGTCATAATAAAAGCATAGGACTAATGAAAATCATGGGTATATGAGGTATTAGTAAGTTTTATGTTGAGTTATGTTGGTTATTATGTGAAAACATGAAAGTTTCTTAGAAATCACAAAGAGTTGAAAATCGATTTTTGTGAAAAACGTAACATAAAATTCAATTAACCATATCTCCTGTTATATTTTGAATTTTTGAATGTGGTCAAGTCCTAGAGTTAGATCTATGAGTTACCTAACTAATCCAAGTGGAATTACTGGAAAAGGTGTTGTAGATTTTTGTGTGGACTGATTTTAGCAAAGGAGTGCAAAGCTGCAAAAACCGAAAAAAGCTTCTCGCCATGATTTTAGAGAGGCTGTTTCGGCCACTTAAATTATGAGAAAAATTCTGGCCTTTTGGGATATGAAAGTATATGGTATAAAGTACCTCCTGTCCAAAAATGAGCTCATTCTCGACTTAAAATGAGCAAGTTATGACTATTTCAATATTTAGGTTTTTTCGAATTTAAAAACGCTATAACCGAAAGTTCTATAACTCAGATGACCATGAAATTTAAACCGGAAGCTCACGTTAACATGTGTAAGGTCCTGCCAAGATTTGGGAATTTTTGGAGTTAAACTTGAGGTAGCTAATTTCTTAAGGAATTAAGTGGAAATTGATTTTTAAAAATAGTAAATGAATTTTAAAAATTCGAGAAAAATATATTTTCATTATGGGACTATATTATGATAAATTCCAGAAAAGAAATATTTTTGGGGCTGATTTGGTATTTTTCATGAAAATAGTTTAGTTACGAACATATGAGTTAAATATGTTATGTGAAGTAACAAAGTTGAAAATAGGATTTTATGGCTAGAGAATCCTATATAGAGTATATGCATATTTTTTTTGATGAGGATTTGATAATTGGTGATGATATTTTATGAGTATGACATTTTTGAATGATTAAATGCATTATATGGTAAAGCGTAAACAATTAAGATAAATTGTTTATAAATTTAAGAAGTGATTAAAATATTGTTATAATATTAATGTTATTAGATTATGAGATTATTAAATGATTGATAACATGGGGATATTCTTGAATCTCGGATAAATTATATTATAAATGTTTAATATTTATCCTTTATCTCATTTGATTGATTCTTTATATCATTATCCTCATGTTTATATTATGTTGAAAGTCATCTGCGGCTTACGTGCATAGATGGACTTGGTATGATTATGACCAGTGATTGTTCTAGATAATCATAACTCAGTAATTAAAACACACAATTATCTTTGGTCAGTAGTGCATGGATAATTTGTGGTCGTGATACTAATGAATATCCTTATCTTTGTAGTAGTGCGGGATGATTCGATGATGTGGATTAATTATCGAGCTAAGTCTCAAAGAATGAAATATTAATTCATGGATGTGTTCAAAGTCATCTGTGTTCAAAGTACGCAGCATATAGATGGACTTGGTATGATTATGACAGTGATTGTTCGGCGTAGATAATCATAACAGTAATTGAAAACACAATTATCTTTGGCCGAAGTGCATGGATAATTTGTGGTCGTGATACTAATGAATATCCTCGGCCCATAAAGCGGATGATTCGATGATGTGGATTAATTATTGAGCCGAGTCTCAAAGAATGAAATATTAATTCATGGATGCGCTCAAAGTCATCTCGTGGCTTACGTGCATAGATGGACTTGGTATGATTATGACGACCAGGATTGTTCGGTATAATCATAACCGTAATTGAAAACACGAATATCCTTGGCCGCAGTGAATGGATAATTCGTGGTCGTGATACTATTAAGTCGCGTCTTAGCATTATTGGTTTTACAAGCTTGTATATCTTTAGCTTTGAAAGTGCAAAGATGAATTGATTAATGAATAGCTTTATTCAAGATTTCAAAGATGAATTTAATATTTTTAAACGATAAAGGTATTCAAGGTATCCTCATCTCTTTATCATACCAGTATCGCACTTCTAATTTCGAGGGCGAAAATTCCATAAGGAGGGGAGATTGTGAGAGACCCCAGATTTTATTAATAAAGATTTAAATTTGGTCGAAATAATTTTTAATATTATGGTGTGAATTTGAGATAATATTATAGTTGTGGGTAGTATTTATAAATTTTACAAAGTATGCAAGTGGTTATATTATATTCGATTGGCCTGGGAATATTCTTGCTTAGCAGGAATATTCGTGATAACTACTCAATCATTGGTGGACCCCATTAATAGAATTATTGCTTGATTGAGAAAACGACAAAAAATATTTTATTAAAATAACTATGGAAGTTTTACCGGTTGATACTGCTGAACTACTCTTGGTAGTAAAAGTACAATGAATAATACGGGTGGTTGCATAAGTAGACACTGCAGATTGATTATTGATGCCATGTGTGAAGTCACTCGCTTGATTCCATTATCACAATTAATAATATGAATTATTATAATGATAATGACGCTTTTGTTTTATTCAGATTATTAACGTAATAAAATGTAAACATCTTTTTATATAAAATAGAATACTTTATTAAAGTTATTCTATAAATAGAATATATTATATTTTATTACGACATATTGTCGCGTATGTTGTTTTATATAAGATTGCATAAAGGTGTTTTGCATAGTAAAATGTTTTTATATAAATAGAATATATTATATTTTATTTAAAAGATTTTTCTTTAAATATGAACCGTCGATTAAAGTAAATCAATCTAGACCGCTCATGGATTAGTTATTACGCATTCCATTTTCCTATAAATAAGCTCATTCCTTCATTATTTTCTTTCACTTAATTCATTGAAACTCTAGAGAGAAAATTATAGAGAGTTTATAGAGAGAAAATTATAGAAAGAAGAAGAGTATTCGCTACTTCACTACTTCTATATTCAGCCTTTGTTGTACCCGTAAGGGTGTTATTCTTTCTTCTCGAAGAGAACTTCATTATTCCATTCACTATTATTCTGCTGGAATAACTCGTAAAAGTGGCATACCCTATACATAACCTCAGATACGCCAGATACCCTATACTTGGTGAAATCCTTATGTTATTCCATTCTTTATTATTCTGCTGGAATAACCTCAGATACGCCATTTACCCTATACTTGGTGACATTCTTCTATTATTCTCGCTGAACATCCTCGTCATGTGTGTTTTACACCTACCTCGGGTTCTGCTTTTTATTATTCCGCTGGAACATCCTGTCATGTGTTTTACACCTGGACCGGTTCCGCTTTTTATCATTCTCGCTGGAATATCCTATCTCGTGTGTTTTACACCGGATCCGGTTCCATCTTTATTATTCTCATTGAACATCCTGCTTTGCGTGTGAATTTCACCGACACGGTTCCGTTATTATTATTCTGCTGGAATAACCTCGTCTCATGCGGCACCGCATGCACGGTGATTTCTTTTGTTATTCCATTCTTTATTATACCCAAATTGGTTAAAACTTTGACTTCTATACTTCATGAAATTAGTAGAATATCCTTGATATTTGCGCGCTTTCATCCAAAGATCTTTTCATGGAAATATTCTTCCGATCATTCTTGAATTTTACTCTACGAAACAAAGATTATCGTTGACAATTTGGACGTTAATAATTCATGGATTAAATAATTTTGAACTTGTTTTATTGAATTATTATGTCATTGTCATCATCCTCATGTTATATTATGTTATCTTCGCTTACGCATAGATGAACTTAGTATGATTATGACCAGGATCATTCTAGATAATCACGACTTGATATAAATGATGTGACAAAGTCCTCAAAACATTCAGAATGCAATTGATGGATAATTTTTGGTATGATTATGACCAGGGGTGATTCGGTATAGTCATGACCATCGATAATTTGATGAAAATCCTCGACCGTGGTAATGCAGGGATGATTAGATGTGGTGGTTTATTTATTGTCGAGTCTCAAATGATAAAAATTGATGAAAACCTTTTAAAACCTAAAAGATAGTAGACTTTATTCTCTACTCGACTCTTTTAATGGATTGCTTATTCCGCTAGCTTAAAC
The DNA here is from genome assembly GCA_020205615.1 of Panax quinquefolius. Classification (NCBI taxonomy): domain Eukaryota; kingdom Viridiplantae; phylum Streptophyta; class Magnoliopsida; order Apiales; family Araliaceae; genus Panax; species Panax quinquefolius. The sequence goes on along the minus strand of CM035170.1, from coordinate 81,590,197 downwards.
CGGTCATGTTTCATTGTATTTTATCGCTTTAACACTGTCAAAGGCTAATGATAATTTATTCGCATTATCTTAGTCATAATATTTCTTCTCGGGCTAGTTGAGCTCACCTTTTCTTTCACCGTTTTCTTCAGAAATGAGAACATAATGGACGAAGTCTGGGAACGAAGTAATGGTCCAGGAGGATAAGATTAATAGTCCTCACTATTCGTGAAATAGTGTGATAATAGTTGTAATGAGGACTCCTTTTGAGTTTGTATAATATCTAGTAGACAATATTTGTATTCAAACTCATAGTTTATGTCGTATTGTACACCTACAGCTTATATTAGTAAGTTGTATTTGAATTTATGTACCATGTAAGTGGCGACTCCAAGATGGGTGACGATACCTAATTTTGGGGGCGTCACATTAATGATTTAATTAAAATCATATAAAAATGATTTAAGTGATATAAAATATTTTAAGTTATAACCTATAACTTTTGATATTTTGTCATTAAAATATTAATATTTTAATATTAAAAGCAATTATCGGATAATGAATTTAAGTGTTTAAAATTATATAAATATGATTTAAAGGTATTAAAAATACTTTTGATATATTTTATATTAAATAAATATTAATGATAAAAGAATTATGAGGTATTTAATTCATATAAATACGTTATTAATGATTGAAAAATCTTGATAAATAGTAATATTTTTTTAAAAATTATTACAGAGCTTTTAAAAATATTTCATTCATTAATAAAAGTATTTAAGTTAATTGTTGTTGCTTAGACAGAGTTTAATTGAACTTAAACTCGAAATTTTGTCCCATTAGGCGATCATCTGGATGTCGAGGTATTGTGGTTTCGTTCAACTCGCATCGCAATAGTTTGACTTGATCAATTTAGTCTTATGTGTGTTATAGTATCGATAGTGTTATGTGTTTAGGTTATTCAATGTATATATATATATATATATATATAGTATTATATTGTGATGATATTATTCTAATATTGGAGATCTATATTACTAATATTAGGTCTTCGGATAAAGCGATATAAATTAAGTAGCTTGTAATCAATTCTGCCTGTAAAGTTTGTTTTTACTTAACTCTACTAAGAGTTGTTTCATTCGGATATGCTTATGGTTAATTATTGTTGATTGCCATGTAGAATTGTACTTTATGTACATATTGCATGTATAATTCGTATGAAAAAGGTGATCACCTTTATTACCCTTCTCATCCGGATATATTTATTCATGTTATATACTTGTTCAAATTAGTTTGTTCCTGCTAGTTCACAATTATATTGTTGAATTATAGCCAGCTTATTATTCAGATTCTTTCAATCATGATATATTGTTAAATTATTGAACTTAAACTTGTTGGGCAATTCTTATGCTCACCCTTGCTATATCATGATAAACATTGCAGATTAAGGCGAATACGTCGGATACAAGGAAAGGTTAAAGACATTTCCGGATTAAAGTTAATGTCTGTGATTAGATTTGTAATAGTTGTATAATAATAATGTTATGTGTTAAATAAGTTATGATTTGTGTATTAAGTTAAGGTTACTCGACCTTGGGGAAAAGTATGTAAGTTTAATGTATAAACAATTTATGTTTATAACTTCTGCAAATATAGTAATAGTGTTAGAATGATCAAACCGGATCCGCGATGATTCGGGACCTCGGATTCGGGGACCTCATAGTTGGTATCAAAGTTGTTGGTTATGAATCTTAGGTAGGAATACATGAGACCAATAACCGCAGTGATTAGTATAAGATCTAACTCATATAGAGTTAGTTGGGTCGGAAAGATTCAAAGACGAATCTCGGCGAGTTATAAGATACAGAGTTCCCTAACTCTGATAATAAAGTTGAACAGTAGTGGTGAATAGATAGAGTCTAAAAGACTAAAAGTACAGTGATAGGAGATCGTAAAACAAAATGATCAAGATATAGAAATGAATCATAATATATACGATGAGATCACCCCGTGATCTGATTAGGTGATAGCAGGGAGAAGAATCAATCTGATGATTGAAAAGTTTATAGCAAGATTGATGTGTAAATTGGTACAGATTCAGGAAAGAATTATGAATACGAGTTAAATGAAATTCGTATTGAGAAGGGAGTTAGTGTTAGGTGGGGATTCAATTGAGGATTCATATCGGCAGCTGAGTTGTATGATTCCTTGTGTGGGCGGGGAATTGTACTTGGTGTAACAACTACTTAGTTCTGACAATGATAATCATTGAAATGTTTGTGCCTTGCTTATTTGTTATATACATGTTAAGAGGGTGATTCCTTTCTCATGTGTATAACAGATAGATAGGTCATAGGTAGAGGATATAAGGTTAAGAACGAGTTCTTAAAACTCATACTTATGTGACATTTTTGATTCATAGTTATATGAAATGTTTATGAACCCCTCAACGAATGGACGCCAAAGGTCTGACTAGGATAAGTTCTTAAACTCATATGATTGTGGCAAGTAAATGAACTCATAAGTGTGGTTTGACGAACTGGGTATAGTTGTGTGTAAATGGAGTATTAAGGATAATAGGAACAGATAGATTGTTAAGTAAATGATTATTAGTGGAGACATAAGTTTTCCAAAAGTCCTAGCTATGCTAGATTTCGAAATTTTGACATCAAGCTAAATACGCACTATGTGCTTTTAAAAAAAATATGTAGACTCGTAATCATTTTTGAAACGGTTTAAAGTATAGTCTATGCTACTTATTTCAGCTAGATGCAAATGATTTGAAATATCAAAATATATTTTATTTATCACTCATGTACCATGTAACCTGGTGTAGAGATAATAAAAAGGTGATGGAGTTGTAAATACAGGAATACTTAGTGTGAATTTGATCTAAAATCGTTATTCCACTATTGTATGATGTGTTATGACAAAGTCATATAATGACTGACATCCTCAAACAATTTCATGTTAATACAAGACGCAAGATCATGACGTCATTCTCGAAAATATTTTCAAAAATTTTAATTTGCCAACGGGGTTTGGCTACACCTAAATAATTCGATTGAATTGAATTATTGATATGAGTCTATGCTATTCGATTCAGCTAGACTAATGTTTAAGAAAAATCTAAGTGTTCATTGAAAGAAATTTCCCGACCTAAATTATTTTGCTGAGGAATCCTATGATAAGACTGAGGTGGACTATGTTGTTTGGATAAATAATCCAATCAAGTAGCGTAAATATTCGCTAGACATTATTAATACGTTATGCATGACATAAGAGTACGATAGGCTAATCACCTAAAGTACTAACAACGGTAGTTTACCTTCTTTGTGATTGTAAACATACCAAGTAATGTATTGTTTTGTGGTATGAATATCGTTAAAACTATGTGTTCATGGTCTATATGACCCCTCAACACAATTTGAAAACTTTTACTCTTATGAGTGGAGTATTGGGTAGCATGTGATAATGTGTGTGAATGGTATAAACAGTATGGTGTAAGGTGTAAGGTAAATTTCGGGGACAAAATTTTTAGAAGAAGGGGTGAATGTGACAACCCGAGAATTTAGGAAATTTTTAAAATTTTTAATTAATTGATTTAAGGTTCAAAATTAGAACCTGTATGAGAAAATTAATGTATCGTTTGATATTTTTAAGATTGAATTTTGAGGATTTCAAAATTCGTGAAGGATTTAGGTGAATTATTGAGATTAAGTGTATACGTGTTTATGTTACGTGTATATGGTCATTTATGTATTCGTAATGTGGTTAAGGTCAAGGGTCGACGGATAAATGATATATGTGACAAACCCTAAGTATATATTAAGGACGCCAACGTTCAATTAGAAAACCTAGCGAATTATAAGAAACCCTAAAAATGGGTTCGAAACCCTAATTTCATATCTTGAATCAAAAACCCTAATTCGAAATTTAAAACCCTAATCTGGAACTTAAATGATTATTATGTTGCTTAAGTGCTATTAATTATAATATTAATTAGGGTAAAGATTAATTAATTAGAAAACCCTAATTTCAAATTTAGAAAACCCAATTTCTACATTAGAACCCTAATTTATAAATAGGAAAAACCTAATTGTTAATTTAATAATTGTAATGATAATTAGGAAATATTAATCCTAATTTTCAAGTTATAAGTAATTAGAAAACCCTAATCTAATTAATTAAAATCTAATTTCTAAATTAGAAAATTATTTTATATTAGAAACCCTAATTTTTGGGTTGTAAACTCTAATCAAGTGATTTTGACCCTAATTGCTAAATTAACAATTTTAATTAGGAAATACTAATCCTAATTAGCAATATTTAAATTATGATTAAGAAATTTTAATATAATTAGAAAATTCTAATTATAATTTATAAATATTAATTTTTATTTTTGAAAACCTAATTTGGAAATTCTAAAATTATTTTTCCAACCCTAAACCCTAAATTCTAACCCAAACCCTAAACCCTAAGGGTTTGGCCATTTACTAGAATGCCATTAAATTTAATAGTCTAATGACCATTTTGCCCTTTGTTGAATAATTGAAGGAAACTGGCAAATCTAGCCATAATTTTGGGTGGTTGAGCAACCCTACCCACTCCATGTGACTGAGATCTCTAGCAAAATCAGCCAATATAACATACAAGTATTGTATAGATTAAAGAGAGAGAAACAGGGAACTTTACTTCTCATTAGTGCCAAGCCACTCTCTCATCCATTACAAAAATCTAGAATGAGAGAGAGAGAAAAGTTAAGATATGTTAGCCTCTTATCAAGCCAAGAACAACACTCGTGGAGTCGTAAATCCAAGATCAAAGCTCAAAGTGGTAAAGAACACTAAAATTTTGAAATCCTTAAATCTTGTGTTTTGATGTTAGTTGTTAGTTAGAGTTGTGTATTAGAGTGTCATTTGATGATCTGGGTTGCCAAAACCTAGATCCATATAATTTTGATGCTCGAAATTTGAGTTTTTAGAAATCTGGGAAAAGCTTGAAAAATGGCCTGACAACCATATGTCAGAGGCCATAGATCTTTATCTGTTAAGTGTTAGTGTTGTTTTATGTTTTAAACTTGTAGTACGTCATGTTGTCTATGATCTGGGCTTGGAAACGGGGTCAGATCATGTGTAGATTTCAAGTTATGAGTGGTCAAACTCAGTTAACCAACCATGAAAAGTGAGAATCTGGGCAGCCCAGATAGCTTCTGACAAGTTTTACTAGCCTTACAGTTGTTTGTCATTTTGGCCAAGTTGTTGTTGTTATGTTGTAGTCTGGTATGTGATCTACCTGTAAAAGTCATTATATCATCTATATCCATAACAGAATCAAGGTTGTGAGTGGTCAAATAGGCGTTGACCAACTGCTTGGGCGAAATCTGGGAAACCCAGAAATCGTCAAGAGCGACTTCTCCGACGATGATTTGATTGACCAAATTTAATCTTTCTTATGTTATGATTTTATTATGTTATTATGTAATAAAGTTGTACTGGAATGTGTTCTATACTGATCAAATCATTATATCACACAAACCGAAGTGGGAAGCTAAATTTTAAGGATCCAAAATAGGCACCTTTAATTCTTCATTTAAAAACCGAAAAGAACCCAAAGACGACCTCGACACAATATTTAGAGGCTTAGATCTTGCTATTATGTGATGTAATGACCATGAAATCAGTTTGATATTGTAATATTACCTTAGTACTACAATCTTAACACTTTAGCGACCCGAGAAAAAAGTAAGGATCAAAGATCTTGAATGCGGCCAAACTACCCACCCTTGATTCTCGGCGTGAAGATCTCGAAGCGGGCTCAAAACGAACCAAGAACACATATAGCGATTATGGTCCGTCACTATACGGCCCTTTAGCGACACTTAATTACTTAAAAAATAATTATTTTAATTAAATAAATCAAATTAAATGGTTTTAATTATTAAAAATACATAATAAATTACAAAAATTATCTTAAAGTCCTAAAAATAGTTTTTAATTATTTTGAGTATATTTCATAAATATTTAATATTTTTGGAATATATATGCTATTTAATTTATTTAATTATAATATTAAATAAATTATTTAAAAATAATTTTAATACATGAAAATCATGAAAAATAATATTATGGTATAATAAAATATTTTTAAAGATATTTTCGGTGACTTTTAATATTTTGTGATGAAATTCATTAATTAATTAATATTAATGATAATTAATTTATTTAATAAATATATTAAATAAATTAAGGAAAATAAAATTAATGATTTAAAAATCATATAAAATGATTTAAGTGATATAAAAAATATTTTAAGTTATAACCTATAACTTTTGATATTTTGTCATTAAAATATTAATATTTTAATATTAAAAGCAATTATCGGATAATGGATTTAAGTGTTTAAAAATCATATAAATATGATTTAAAGGTATTAAAAATACTTTGATATATTATAAATATATTATAATATTATGTGATGATTTTCATTAATATTTGATATTAAATAAATATTAATGATAAAAGAATTATGGGGTATTTAATTTATATAAATACGTTATTAAGGATTGAAAAATCTTGATAAATAGTAATAATTATTTAAAAATTATTACGAGCTTACGAAAAATATTTCGACTATTAATAAAAGTATTTAAGTTAATTGTTAAGCGTTTAGACAGAGTTTAATTGAACTTAAACTCAAAATTTTGTCCGACTAGACCGTCGAGATGTCAGAATTGTGTCGGGTTCAACTCAGACTGCAATAGTTTGACTTGATAGCGAGTCTTATGTGTGTTATAGACTGATAGGGTTATGTGTTATGTGTTTAGGTTATTCTATGTATATCTATATATATATATATATAATAGTATTATATTGTGATGATATTATTCTAATATTGGAGATCTATATTACTAATATTAGGTCTTCGGATAAAGCGATATAAATTGTGTAGCGATAATCAAATTCGTTCGAGCAAGTTTGTTTTTACTTAACTCTACTAAGAGTTGTTTCATTCGGATATGCTTATGGTTAATCATTGTTTGATTGCCATGTAAATTGTACTACTATACATATTGCATGTATTATTCGGTATAAAAGGTGATCACCTTCATTACCAACATGGTTCGAGATATATTTGTTCATGTTATATACTTGTTCACCAAAAGTTTGTTCTCTTTAGTTCACAATTATATTGTTGAATTATAGCCACTTATTATTCGATTCTTTTCAATCATGATATATCGTTAAATTATTGAACTTAAACTTGTTGGGCAATCCTTATGCTCACCCTTGTTATATCATGATAAACATTGCAGATTAAAAGGCGAATACGCTTGATACTGAGGAAAGGTTAAAGACATTTCCGATTAAAGTTAATGTGTGATTAGATTTGTAATAGTTGTATAATAATAATGTTATGTGTTAAATAAGTTATGATTTGTGTATTAAGTTAAGGTTACTCGACCTTGGGAAAAGTATATAAGTTTAATGTATAAACAATTTATATTTATATCTTCCGCAAATATAGTAATAGTGTTAGAATGATCGAACCGGGTCCGCGGTGATTCGGGACCTCGGATTCGGGGACCTCACAAAAGACCTAAACCAAATTATTGAATTAGAACCAGAAGAGATAGAGGAAGATTTAATGTATGAAGAGTTACCTGTTAAAATCTTGGATAAGAAGGATCATATTCTACGCTCTAAAGTTATACCTCAAGTCAAAATTTTGTGGAGAAACCACGATGTTGAGGAAATGATCTGGGAGTTATAATCTGAAATGAAATCAAGGTATCCTCACCTCTTGATATACGTGTATCGTACCTTAATTTCGAGGATGAAATTTCATAAGAAGAGGAGATTGTAAGAACCCAACTTTTATGAATAAAAAATAATTTTCTCAAAATATATTTTTGAATATTATGGTGTGGATTTGATATAATGTTATAGTTGTGGGTAATATTTACAAATTTTGCAAAGTAAGCAAGTGGTTATATAATATTCGATTGGTCGGGAAATATTCGTACGACGGCACAATCATTGGTAGACCCCACAACGAAAGTATTATCGTAGTTAGAAAATGACATAATTATCTTTTTATAAAATAACTTGGCAAAAGTGTTACTGAATTAAAGCATTGAACTACCGGTAGTAGTAAAACTACGTAATACGCCATGGTTGCATAGTAGCACACGGTATTGATTATTGATGCTTACGTGAGAAGTCCCTCAGTTATACTCAATTATTGCTAAAGTAATTGCTGCATCATATCTCTCATATTATTGATTCAATTATTGTCACAGTATCATCTCCATAATATTTATTATTATTAAATCAATAATTGAGACGACAAAGTTATTCATATTATTATTTACAATATTGACAATGTCTAGAATTTCTATCAAGGAGAGGTTTGGTCACCTAATTGCGCGCCAATAAGGAGAAATCCTTATCGGAAAGCCCCTTCTTTCCTGGGAACGACCTGGTTGTTAAATATTGTGAGTTATAATGTTAATGATGAATAATTTATGTTGATTAAAGATGAAATTGATAGTTCCATTGTGTTGGGATTATTAGTGTTAGTGGAAATTGACATTTATTTCAATAATAATTGATGTCTGGAGGTTATATTGGCCAATCGGGTTATTAATCGGATAAATGAGAAATTAATTGCTATTATTTCACATGCTTATAACTATTTATTCACATGTGTGTACTATTGATTCATATTCATGTACTATTAGGGGAGATGGTGCAAGATTGATAATACTTGCATGACTAAATTAAAAATGGAGGTATAGTTGAAGGTACTATACTGTAATTAGTTTTTTTACGTGATTATACTATTGAGTCACATGAATGAACTATTAATTCACATTATTTAGTATTAGTGGAGGTGGTGCAAGTTTGATATTACTTGCAGGACTAAATTAAAAATGAAGAAAAAGAGGAAGGTATTATACTGTAATATTTTGTGCCCCAAAACGTGCAATTATCGAAACTATATTTTCCTATAAATAGAAGCTCATTCTTCCTTTATTTCTCACCAATTCACAAAAGCTTTAGAGAAATTATTATAGAGAGAAATTATAGAGAGAAAGAAGAAGAGAAGTCTGCTACCTCACTATTCTAGTATCCAGTTTTTCTAAGGTAAGGGGTATTATTCTTTCGTATTCATGAAGAGAGTTATTTTCTTTCAATACTCGTAAGGGTTGTTATTCCATTCTTTATTATTATGTTGAACAACTTTACATCGCAATCACCGCATACATGGTGAAATTCTTCTGTTATTCCATTCTTTATTATTCTGTTGGAATAACCTGTATGCATGGATCTATCGCATGCCTGGTGAATTCTGTTGTTATTCCATTCTTTATTATTCAGTTGGAACATCCTGTCTATGCGGATTACGCATGACCTGGTTCCATTCTTTATTATTCATTTGAACATCACATGCATGCGGATTACGCATGACCTAGTTCCATTTTTTATTATTCTATTAGAACATCACATGCATGTGGATTACGCATGAACTAGTTCCATTCTTTATTATTATATTGGAATAACTTTTATACGGATTACATGCACGCCGTGAATTCTTCTCGTTATTCCATTCTTTATTATTACATTTGGAATACTCATGCCTACATGGATTACCGCATGGCGACAAAAAAATCTATTTGCGGTTTCATATATTCTATTATACTCAATTGATTAAAGTAAAGGCTTCATACTCCATGAAATTGGTGGAATATCCTTGATATTTGCACTTCATCTAAGATCTTTTCATGGAAATATTCTTCCGAGCATTCTTGAATTTTACTCCACAAAGCGAAGATCGTGTTGACAATTTAGACGTTATTGATTTCTCGGATAAATTAAATTATAAATCTTTACAAATTTATCCTTGAACTTGTTTTATTGAATTCTTATATCATTGTCATCATCCTCAGTAAGACCCTCAAATTTTTTTAAATAAAAAGGAATTTCCTTTATTTATTATTTTGAAATAGTAAGGGTTGATTTGATTAATGTGGATAGTTAAGGGTTAAATACGCAAATATTTCAAAATAAGCAAGTGGTTATAAAATATTCATTGTTGCTTGGGAATATTCGTTTGGTCGTGGAATATTCAATCGCTTGGAATATTCGTGCATTTACGCTGAGCCCATGTAAGGGCCCCATAACTGGAAAGCGATTGGATGAGGAAAACGACAAATATAAGTTGGTTAAAAATAACGGCGTAGTTATTACTGCTAAGACCGTTGGAATACCCGGTGGTTAAAATACGAATACTGGCGTGGTTGCAAAAAGAGCACTCAGTATTGCATGATTGTTGAATTATTGATCCTTACGTAAGATGGCACTACTCAATAATTTTCACAAAGAGTTATCGCTCAATATTTTATTTTATTGATTCAATAATTGTCGTTGATATTTTATATTATTGTTGTTCAATAATTGTCACCGCACAAGATTTCCCATTATCGGATCAATAATTCATATTATTTGAATAATATTATTAGATAACATTATTGGCAATGTCTAGAAAGTTCATCAAGGAGAGGTTTGGTCACCTAATTGCGCCGCCAAGAAGTGAGAGAGATCCTTATTGAAAGCCCCTTCTCTCGAAACTACTGGTCATTATAATCAGTGATTCTCAGTAATATTATTTGTGAATAATTAATTATTGATTCATATGATAAGGAAATATTTATTTTATATGAATATAAATGATGGATTTATTTATGTGATTATTAATGAAGGAATTAATGAGATGTTTTATTTGTATTTTTAGTTTGGATTGGAGGTATTAAAAGATCAAATCAAGTTATTATAGCTTTATTGTGTGAGTTATAATATTTAATCCGACCGTTGATCGTTGTAATTTTGGATATGTTATACATATATAAGTTGAGTATATGTCCACAAATTTTGAACCGTTAAAAATGAACGAATGATTTGTTATAAATTTTAAGAGGTGTTTGATTCTGGAAAGTAGGGTTATAATTGATTTTGGTGGAAAATTCTAGAATTTAGTGGGCCCCACTTGTGGTTGGTGAAAAATGTGCTGAATTTTATTTCAAATGTGGTGGGTGGCAATAGTAGCAGGTAAAGCCATCGTGTAGCAGTCAAGTCTCGCTTCAATGGCTAACATTTTCCTATAAATAGAGGGCTAAGTTAGAATTGAAAATCACACCGTAAACAAAGTTTTCTCTTTTCTCTCTATATTATCGAGTGTATTTTGTGAGTATTTAGATACTTTGAGAGTTGTTGTTCAAAGATAAGTTTCATTCAAAGATCACTTCCGACCTTTCCTTCCGCCAAGCACCGATTCTTTGAGGTAAGGGATATTTTTTTTTTCAGAATGATATTATTTCTTCAATATCATTATCTTCAAATGTTGATCCGAAGTTTTTATCAAATTTGAACTTTTTCATGTTTGGGTTACTATTCATGAGTTACTATTCACGAGTTACTATTCATGAGTTACTATTCACGAGTTACTATTCACGAGTACTATTCATGGCGTGAAAATGTTTTTTTGTGAAATTTCTATCTTTGGTATCTGAGTTACTATTCACGATACTAAGACTATTCACGATACTCACGCACTATTCATCGAAAAATAAAATTTCTTCTTTTCGTCCAAAATATCTATTTTGGATACTAGCTTTGATTGTATCCATGTTTTGATCATTCTTGAATTTTACACCACTATGATTATTTTTTGAGGTATTGTTGGACATGGATAAAACAAAGTACTAAATCCTTAATCCTTAATCCTCGTCATTTTGTTTCACTTTGGATTCGCTCTTTAAAAATATTTTTCATCATCCTCGCCTTAAATGATGATATTATTGAATATCTTTGGCCCAGAGTAAAAAGATGAATGATTTCAAGAATATCTTTGGCCCAGAGGTGCAAAGATGATGAGGTGTTTAAATGAACACGACCGATCGATGAATATCTTTGGCCTTTAGTGCAAAGATGAATGTGTTGAGATGAACATGACCGATTGATGAATATCTTTGGCCTCAGTAGTGCAAAGATGAATATTTGATTTGAGATGAATATTGATTGATGTTACAGGATAAAATATTGATGATGGATCGTTAAATTCATAGATTATAGTAGATTTCATTCTCTACGTAACTCTTTCTATGAATTATTATTTCATCACGCGTAATATTGATCCGAAACTTGTTGTCTATTGTATTCTATCGATTTTTCCTCGTTGGAGACTAACGATAATTTGTTGTATATTATCTTAGTCATAATATTCTTTTATCGGGCTAGTTGAGCTCACCCTTTTCCTTGTTGTTCCATTTTTCTTCTCGGAGAGGCGAGAATGTAAATGAGTACTAGTCTGGGTATGGAATGAAGGTTCTAGAGAGAGTTGTTTAGTAGTCCTCACCATTTTGTAAAATAATGTATCAATAAATGTGATGAGGATTTATTTGAGTATAGATATTGTCTAGAAGATAATATTTGTATTTAAACTCACAAGATATATTGTCGTATTTCACACGACATTTGTATTATTGAAGTTGTAGTTTGCTTCTTGTACCATGTATTTGGCACTTCGTAATGGGTGTTGTGTATACCTATTTTGGGGGCGCCACAATTGGTATCGTAGCTTAGGATATGATCTCCGGCGGAGATCGAGGAATAGAACTAGAGGGGGAGAGAGTAAAAACCTTCGCTAGTGTGTCCTACCTAAGCTTATTTGTTAGTTGGGTCAAGATATAGGGATATTATGTGATATATTGATTTCCTTAATTAACCCTTGTTTTATGACAAGATTTGAGAATGTCGAATCGAGAATATTAACAATGGAAATGAGAACGTGGAGACGCTTGTACTCACCAACGAGGAGAACGTGTAACAGTCGGGTAATGTTCCTCCCGTGAACAACACCATTTAGCGCAGATGATGAACGAGGGGATGTTTAGAAGCTTTTTGCGATTCATGCAAAATCGATTTAGGAAACTCGTGTTCAAAATACAGAGGAAATGATAGCAATTCACGGGTTGTCACAAACCAAGCGCTTCAAAGAGTTGGGACCACTGAAATTTAAGGGAAACCAGATCCGATCATGGCGGAAACACGGGTCAAAACAAATTACCAAGATATTCGATGTCTTGGGATGCACGGAGGAACAGAAGGTTCCATTCGCCACCTATATGTTCCGTGGCGGGCAGACCATCGGTGGAGTCTCATGAAGCGCACCCATCCACCAAGACTCAAAGATGTCTTGGGAGACGTTTCAGAGATTATTTAATGACAAATACTTTCCCGAAAGTGTTCGCTATATGAAGGAAGTGGAGTTCATCGATTAGAAAGCAAAACAACACGACGGTGTCTCAAGACGAGGCAAAAGTTTGCAGAGTTATCCGTGTTTGCACCTCATTTGGTGGAGAATGAGGAACGATGACGCGGATGTTTCTTAGAGGTTTGAAACCCCAGATACGCCAAGATCTCATTTCTCATAAACTTTCTCTATTCGAGATGTTGTAAATGTGGCTCAATTATTAGAGCGAGATAACGAATGTACGGCCAACCGAGGGACCATAACCAGGATCGTACCGAGAGATAGCGAAATAACGTAATAATGATAACTGCGGAGAAAGAAAACAGACGGACAAAAATGGTAACCACTCGGTGGTAAATCATGGTCATGAAAAAAAAGAAGAAAGTCGAGGAGAGATTTTAAAAGAGGAGATTTAACAACGACTATGTGAAGACGCGGTCTTAAAGAAGAATCGGGTTCTAAGGGAGGAGAACGACCACCGGGCCATATGCTACAAATGCGAAAAGAGGGACATATCGGGCCAAACCGCCCACAACAAGTTCAAGGTATGCTATAGTTGTGGAAAGGAAGGACATATCGCTTCGAGATCAGACGCGATAGCGAAACCTAGTTCAATGGGATTTGACTCAAAAGACTATCCTAAAAAGTCAAAGTCAACGATTCCGGAAGAGCGTTTGTCAGTGGATCGTCATAATGCGAGGAACCCAAACGAGGTGATCACGGTAAGCTATTTATAAATTCTTGCGAAGTTTATACCTTACTTGATACCGGTGCTACCCATTCATTTATCTCTCCCGCATGTGCTCAACGCTTAAACTTGACTCGAGAAATTAGACTTTGACCTATCTGTGGAAACTCCGCTAGAGAAACTTTCATCACATCCATCGCTTATAAATCTTGTTTGATTCAAGTTGGCACCATCACCTTACCGTTGACCTTATCTCTTTAAAGATACTTGCTTTTGATGTGATTTTAGGGATTGATTGGTTAACTACTCATCATGCCAAAATTGATTATTTTCGTAAGGTTGTTAGTTTTCATATTCCTAACCAACTTTGTCATATTTAATTCAAGCAACTAAACCATTAAAATCAATCACTATCATATCTAATCATAAAGCTATTCGCTTATTGAAAAACGGATGTCAAGCTTTCTTAGCCCATGTTATGGATTTGAATAAAGACACGCCAAATTTGAATAATATTCTGTTGTTATCGACTTTCCCGACGATTTCTCAAGAACTTCCTGCCTACCCCGAACGTGAAGTTGAATTCTTTATTGATCTTGAACTCGGCACAAAGCCCATTTCTAAAACCCCATATCGAATGGCTCCTATTGAACTTCAGAGTTAAAGGTCCAACTACGGAATTGTTGGACATCGGTTTCATTCGGCCCTAGTACATCTCCTTGGGGTGCTCCTGCTTTATTCGTAAAGAAGAAAGACGGGAGTATGCGACTTTATATTGACTATCGGAATTGAACCATGTCACCATCAAGAATAGGTATCCTCACCTCGTATTGATGACTTGTTTGACCAGCAAGGGGCACAATTCTTTTCAAAATCGATCTTCGCTCGGATATCATCACCAAAGATTAGAATCGAGGATATTCCAAAGACCGCCTTCTAAACTCCCGGTATGGGCATTATGAATTTTGAGTCGTGTCTTTCGACTAACTAATGCTCCTATGCGCTTTCATGGATATGATGAGCAACCGAGTATTCAAGGAATATTTGGATCGGTTCGTTGTTATCTTTATTGATGACATCCTTATATATTCCAAAAGTCGTGAAGATCATGAGCACCATTTGAAGTCGGTACTCCAAAGGCTTCGTGAAAACCAACTATATGCCAAATTGAAGAAATGCGAGTTCGCTTGAGGGAAGTAGCATTTCTTGGGCATGTGGTGTCAAAACATGGAGTATCCGCTGATCCGGCGAAGATTAAAGCAATACAAAGTTAGAGCAACCAAGTTCAGGATCAAGTACGTAGCTTTTTGGGCTTAATTTGGTTATTATCGGAGATTCGTGGAAGGTTTTCTCTCGAATCGCTACTCCATTAACTCAAATTAACTCGGAAGGATACAAAATTCGCTTGGAATGAAGAATGCGAGAAGTGTTTCCAAGAGCTTAAGAGGAGACTTATTTCAAGACTGTTCTAACAATACCATCCGGTTCGGATGGATTTGTTATCTGTGACGATGCTTCGTGCAAAGGGTTAGGATGTGTTCTCATGTAACGTGGGAAAGTCATAGCCTATGCCTCATGACAACTTAAAGAGTATGAGAGGAATTATCCTACTCATGATCTAGAGTTAGCGAAGAAATGTTTTTCAGCTAAAGATATGGAGGCACTATCTATATGGGAGAAAGTGGAGATATATTCGCACCATAAAAGCCTTAAATATTTCTTCACTCAAAAGAACTCAACAAAGGCAGCCGACGCTGGCTCGAACTATTGAAAGACTACGACCACACTATTCAATACCATCCCGGTAAAGCGAACGTGGTAGCCGACGCATTGAGTAGAAGATCATATCTTGAACGAAAAGGATGATGTCAAGTATACGACAGAGCCAACTTTAATAGAAAAAGTTAAGGTTGCTCAAGCCACCGACCCAGAGCTGATGCGTATGAAGAAGAAAGTACAAGAAGGAGCTATTCCGGAAGCGAGAATTGATGAAGAAGGAATACTTCGAGTCCACTCTAGACTTTGTGTTCCTAACGACTCTGATTTGAAGTACAAGATTATGATGGAGGCACACAATACACCATTTGCAATCCATCCTGGAAGTACTAAAATGTATCGTGATCTTCGACATACATTTTGGTGGAACAATATGAAGAGAGAGATTGCAAAGTTTATCTCAATGTGTTTAACTTGTCAACGTGTAAAGGCGGAGCATCTAGTACCTAAGGGTCCGTTGCAACCACTTGAGATTCCGGAATGGAAGTGGGAACACATTACCATGGATTTCGTTACGGGTCTTCCTACGGTTTCTCAAGGCATCAATGCTATTTGGGTTATTGTTGATAGATTAACCAAGTCTGCTCATTTCTTGCCGATACGGGAGACTTATTCCCTTGAACGTCTTGCTAGTATGTACGTAAATGAGATTGTGAGGTTGCATGGCATGCCTGTATCTATAGTTTCGGATCGTGACCCAAGATTCACTTCAAGATTTTGGGTTAGCTTGCAAAAAGCTATGGGCACGGATTTTGCGATTTAGTTCGAGATACCATCCCCAAACCAGACGGACAATCGATCGAGAGGACTATTCAAACTCTTGAAGATTTATTAAGACTCGTGTCCTGCACTTCAAGGGCGGTTGGGATAAGTATTTACCATTGGTGGAATTCTC
Source organism: Panax quinquefolius (assembly GCA_020205615.1). NCBI lineage: Eukaryota > Viridiplantae > Streptophyta > Magnoliopsida > Apiales > Araliaceae > Panax > Panax quinquefolius. The sequence goes on along the minus strand of CM035170.1, from coordinate 81,573,545 downwards.
CTACAACAACAGCTTATCGTGCAAGTATAGGTGTGGCTCCATTCAAGCATTATATGGACGAAAATGTCGTTCTCCAATATGTTGGGATGAGGTGGGTGAAGCAACATTGTTGGGACCCGAAGTTAGTACGTATGACTCACCGAAAAGATCCAAATGATTCGACAACGATACAAACGGCACAAGATCGACAAAAGAGTTATGCGGATCTTCATCGAAAGGACGTGGAATTTAATGTAGGGGATCATGTATTGTCATGAAGTTGCTCCATGGAAGGGAGTTACAAGATTTGGAAAGAGAGGAAAGCTCAATCCACGATTTATTGGTCCATTTCAAATTCTTGACCGAAGTAGGAAATGTAGCCTATAGACTCGCGTTACCTCCGAGTATGCCTCGTGTTCATAATGTGTTTCACATATCGGTACTTCAGAAATATGTGAAAGACCCGAACCACGTTATTGAGTTAGAACCGACGAGATAGCCAAGACTTAACGATGAGGAGGTACCACAAGATTTTGGATAGGAAGGAGCATGTCCTACGCCAAGAAAGGTCATACCACAAGTTAAAGTTTTGTGGAGGAATCATGCTTTATAGAGGAAATGACACGGAATTGAAACGGAAATGAAAGCGAGGTATCCTCACCTTTTCAAACACCGTGTACGTCACGCCAATTTCGAGGACGAAATTTCATAAGGAGGGAGGTTGTAAGACCCCAAATTTTTTTAAATAAAAGGAATTTCTTTTATTTATTATTTTGAAATAGTAAGGGTTGATTTGATTAATGTGGATAGTTAAGGGTTAAATACGCAAATATTTCAAAATAAGCAAGTGGTTATAAAATATTCATTGTTGTTAGAGAATATTCGTTTGGTCGTGGAATATTCAATGCATTGTCGTGAATATTCGTGATGACGGCAGCGACCATGTGTGGGCCCATAATGGAAAGCGATTGGATGAGGAAAACGACAAATATAAGTTGGTTAAAAATAACGGCGTTAGTTATTCAAGTTAAGACCGTTGGAATACCCGGTGGTTAAAATACGATGTCTGCGTGGTTGCATGCTAAGACACTCACGGTATTGCACACAAGATTGTTGAATTATTGATCCTTACGTAGATGGCACTTTACTCAATAATTTTCACGAGAGTTATCGCTCAATATTTTATTTTATTGATTCAATAATTGTCGTTGATATTTTATATTATTGTTGTTCAATAATTGTCACATCGCACAAAGATTTCCCATTATCGGATCAATAATTCATATTATTTGAATAATATTATTAGATAACATTATTGGCAATGTCTAGAAAGTTCATCAAGGAGAGGTTTAGTCACCTAATTGCGCCGCCAATAAGGAGAGATCCTTATCGAAAGCCCCTCTTTCCCCGGAGAACTATGCCGTTGTCATAATTGTGATTCTCGTAATATTATTTGTGAATAATTAATTATTGATTCATATGATAAGGAAATATTTATTTTATATGAATATAAATGATGGATTTATTTATGTGGTTATTAATGAAGGAATTAATCCGAGATGTTTTATTTGTATTTTGTCGGATTGGAGGTATTAAAAGATCAAATCTATGTTATTATAGCTTTATTGTGTGAGTTATAATATTTAATCCAACCGTTGGATCATTGTAATTTTTGGATATGTTATACATATATAAGTTGAGTATATGTCCACAAATTTTGAACCGCTAAAATGAACGAATGATTTGTTATAAATTTTAAGAGGTGTTTGATTCGGAAAGTAGGGTTATAATTGATTTTGGTGGAAAATTCTAGAATTTAGTGGGCCCCACTTGTGGTTGGTGAAAAAATGTGCTGAATTTTATTTCAAATGTGGTGGGTGGCAATAGTAGCAGGTAAAGCCATCAGGTAGCAGGTCAAGTCTGCTTCGGCGGGCTAACATTTTCCTATAAATAGAGGGCTAAGTTAGAATTGAAAATCACACCGTAAACAAAGTTTTCTCTTTCTCTCTCTATATTATTGAGCGTATTTTGTGAGTATTTAGATACTTTGAGAGTTGTTGCTCAAGATAAGTTTCATTCAAAGATCACTCCGACCTTTCCTTCCGGCATCTTGATTCTTTGAGGTAAGGGATATTTTTTTTTCGTAATGATATTATTTCTTCAATATCATTATCTTTGAAATGTTGATCTCAAGTTTTATCAAATTTGAACTTTTTTCATGCTCGGGTTACTATTCATGAGTTACTATTCACGAGTTACTATTCATGAGTTACTATTCACGAAGTTACTATTCACTTAGTACTATTCATGAAGCGTGAAAATGTTTTTTTGTGGAATTTCTATCTTTTGGTGTTTGAGTTACTATTCACGATATACGGTCTATTCACGATACTCAATTCACTATTCACGATATCTAAGCACTATTCATCGAAAAATAAAATTTCTTCTTTTCGTCTAAAATATCTATTTTGGATACTAGCTTTGATTGTATCCATGTTTTGATCATTCTTGAATTTTACACCACTATGATTATTTTTGAGGTATTGTTGGACATGGATAAAACAAAGTACTAATCCTTAATCCTTAATCCTTGTCATTTTGTTTCACCGGATTCGTTCTTTAAAATATTTTCATCATCCTCGCCTTAAATGATGATATTATTGAATATCTTTGGCCCGTAGTGCAAAGATGAATGATTTCAAAGAATATCTTTGGCTCAGTAGTGCAAAGATGAGCAGTGTTTAAATGAACATGATCGATCGATGAATATCTTTGGCCTTTAGTGCAAAGATAAACAGTGTTGAGATGAACATGACCGATTGATGAATATCTTTGGCACAGTAGTGCAAAGATGAATATTTGATTTGAGATGAATATTGATTGATGTTACGAGGATAAAATATTGATGATGGACCGTTAAATTCATAGATTATAGTAGATTTCATTCTCTACGTAACTCTTTCTATGAATTATTATTTCAATGCGAATATTGATCCGAAACTTGTGTTATCATTGTATTTTATCGATTTTTCCTGTTGGAGACTAACGATAATTTGTTGTATATTATCTTAGTCATAATATTCTTTACTAGGCTAGTTGAGCTCACCCTTTTCCTTGTTGTTCCATTTTTCTTCTCGGGAGGCGAGAATGTAGCGAGTACTAGCTCGGGGTATGGAATGAAGGTTCTAGAGAGAGTTGTTTAGTAGTCCTCACCATTTTGTAAAATAATGTATCAATAAATGTGATGAGGATTTATTTGAGTATAGATATTGTCTAGAAGATAATATTTGTATTTAAACTCACAAGATATATTGTCGTATTTCACTGACGACATTTGTATTATTGAAGTTGTAGTTTGCTTCTTGTACCATGTATTTGGCGACTTAATGGGTGTTGTGTATACCTATTTTGGGGGCGCCACAATCCTCATGTTTATAATATGTTGAAAGTCATATGAGGCCTATATAGTCGTAGATGGACTTGGTATGATTATGACTGTGGATTATTCAAATTATAATCATGACCGTAATGTTACAAATGATGTGGTAAAAGTCCTCATTGGCAGTAGTGCATTGATGGACGATTGTTGGCATGATCACTGACCATTGATGAATACATCAATATCCTTGGCACGTAGTGCATGGATAATTTGTGGACGTGATACTAATGAATATCATTGGTCGTAGTGCAGGGATGATGTGGTTTATTTATTAAGTTGAGTCTCAGAGATATAAGTGATGAAACACCTTTTAAATCATAGAAGATAGTAGATTTTATTCTCTACTTGACTCTTCTAATGGATTGCTTGTTCCGCTGCAGTTAAACTTGATGTTTATTATATTTTATCAGTTTAACACTGTTGAAGGCTAATGATAATTTATTCTGCATTATCTTAGTCATAATATTTCTTACTGGGCTAGTTGAGCTCACCCTTTCTTTCACTTTATTCTCTTGAGAAATGAGAACGTGGCAAGGACTTGTCGTGAAACGGAGTGATCGGTCCGAGATGATAGCATTAGTAGTCCTCATTATTATGTTAAATAATGTGATAATAAATGTAATGAGGACTCCATTGAGTGTGGATATTGTCTAGATGATAATATTCTTATTAAAACTCTTAGATTATGTTTTGTCGTATTTTACACGACTGTTGTATAATTAAGTTGTATTTGAATTTTGTACCATGTATTTGGCGACTCAAGATAGGTGATGTATACTATTTTGGGGGTGTCATAAGAATAGGATCTCAAGTCCCGGAGAGGAGCTTGAGACCGACGTAGCAAAGACACCCGGATATATGTTGTGAACCGCATAAATCTTTGTGCATTGTGTGATTGAATTTTCTTCGTCTTCGCATATTAATTTCTAACACTACAAATTAATTGTAAGACCCGACTTTTATAAATAAAGATGAATTTTTCTATAAATATTATTTTTGAATATTATGGAATAAATTTGATATAATGTTATAGTTGTGGGTAATATTTATAAATTTTGAAAAGTATGCAAGTTGTTATAAAATATTCGTTTGGTCGGGGAATATTCTTTTGTTGTGAATATTCGTATAATGGCTCAATCATTGGTGGACCCCACAATGTAATTATTGTTCATTGAGAAAACGACAAAAATATTTTATAAAAATAACTACGAGGTGTTACTGCTAAAACCTGCTTGAACTACCCGGTGGTAAAAGTACAAAATACGATGTCTGGCGTATAAGAGTAGTAGCACTCAGTATTGATTATTGATGCTTACGTGAGAAGTCACTCATTTATGCTCAATTATTGCTACAAAGATTCTTTGTCGATCATATCTCTTATATTATTGATTCAATTATTGTCACAAAGATCATCTCAGATAATATGTTATAGTATTAAATCAATAATTGAGACGATGAGTTATAAATGATTAATAATTGTTGAAAGATTAAATATGTGTTGATGAAAAAAAAAAATGATTTGTGGTAAGTTTGATTATTTTATGGGGGCTCATATGTCATCATCTAAGAGTCTCTTCGTCAATAGTATTTACCTTCATCGAATAGTAATTACCTTCATCAATAGTAATTACCCTTGTGAATAGTATTTTACCTTCGTCAATAGTAATTACCTTCGTCAATAGTAATTACCCTTGTGAATAGTATTTACCTTCACAATAGTATTTACCTTCGTTAATAGTAATTACCTTTTACCAGACGTCAACCACTTGTCGCTTCACATTACAAAAGGCCAAACCAACAATTCACTCACTTTTCACACTAAGAAAAGTGCTAAGCTAGAAATCTTCTATAAATAGAGGCCTAGGGCTTCATTATTTTTCACGAATTCATTCAAGCTATAGAGAGAAAAGTATAGAGAGAATAAGAGAGAAGAAGAAGAGTATTTTGTTACTACACCGCTATTAAGATTCAATCTCCTACCAAATGTAAGGGGTGTTATTCTTTCTTATTCATGAAGAGAACTGTTGTTATTCCATTGCTTATTATTCTCATTGGAATAACTCAGTATACGCGGTTTACCCTATACTTGGTGACATTCTTCTATGATTACGTTGGAACATCCACATGCATGTTTTTACACCGACTGGTTCCGCTCTTTATTATTCTGTTGGAACATCCTGTGCATGTGTTTTACAATCGACCGGTTCCGCTCTTTATTATTATCATTGGAATATCCTATCTCATGTGTTTTTACAATCGGATCCGGTTCCATCTTTATTATTCATTGGAACATCCTGTCTTGGTGTGAATTTCACGACCGACCGTTCCGTTATTTATTATTCTCATTGGAATAACTCGTCTGCATGCGGTCTATCATCGCATGCATGGTGATTTCTTTTGTTATTCCATTCTTTATTATACCCAAATGGTTAAAACTTTGACTTCTATACTCCATGAAATTAGTGGAATATCCTTGATATTTACGTTTCATCCAAAGATCTTTTCATGGAAATATTCTTCCGATCATTCTTGAATTTTACTCTACAAAACAAAGATCATATTGATAATTTGGGCGTTAATAATTCTGGATAAAATAATTCTTGAACTTGTTTTATTGAATTCTTATATCATTGTCATCATCCTCATGTTTATATTTTTTTTTAAAGTCATCATGGCCTCGTAGTGCATAGATGGACTTGGTATGATTATGACCAGAGACTATTGATTGTAATCATGACCGTAATGTTACAAATGATGTGGTAAAAATCCTCGATGGGTCGTAGTGCATTGATGGACAGATTGTTGGCATGATCATGACCATTAATGAATACACAAATATTCTTGGCCCGTAGTGCATGAATAATTGTGGTCGTGATACTAAAGAATATCCTCGCCGTAGTGCGAGGTGATTCGATGATGTGAAATATTTATTAAAGTTTGAGTCTCAAATTATAAACAATGATGAAAACCTTTTAAAACCTAAAAGATAGTAGACTTTATTTTCTACTTGACTCTTTTAAATGGATTGCATATTCAAGCTACCGCGCTTAAACTGGTTGTTCATTGTATTTTATCGCTTTAACATTATCAAGACTATTGATAATTTATTCTCGCATTATCTTAGTCATAATATTTCTTCTTGGGCTAGTTGAGCTCACCCTTTCTTTCACCGCTTTTCTCTTCGTGAAATGATAATATAGCCGGGACGAAGCTCGGAAAACGAGTGATGGTCCTCAAGATAGCATTAGTAGTCCTCACTATTCGTAGAAAATAGTGTGATAATAATCATAATGAGGACTTTTGTTTGAGTTTGTATAATATCTAGTGAATTTATATTTGTATTTAAACTCACGATTTATGTCGATTGTACACCACGCTTATGTTAATAAGTTGTATTTAAATTACGTACCATGTAAGTGTCGGACCAAGATGGGTGATGTATACCTAATTTTGGGGGCGTCACATTAATTATCCAAAAATTCAAAAAGACCTTAGATAATTTTTTAATCTGTAATAATCTATTCAACCCCCTTTCTAGATTATTATTAGACTTTCACTTCATATAAAGCTTCAGATTCAAATTGGGCAAATGTTGTAATATCATTTCTTAAATTTTCATTTTTAGTTGGCAAAAAAAAACTTAACCAAAATTTTTCATGCAAGGGTAAGTCATGTAGAGATTGAACTAGCTGCCAGTAATGAGTGTAACCAACTTTTCGGCTTATCATGGAATGTGAAAGGGAAAAGTCTCAATCTGAGTGCATTTTCAGTAAATCCTTCATAATTGCATGTATCACAGATCTCTAGAAAACTAATTAAATGTTCATTCGGATAGTCACTTGGTGAACCTCTAAATTATACTTAACTCTAGATCATATGTATCATTGTCGACTTTATTTCAAAACTAGTAGCTTGAATCATTGGTCTTCGAAAATAGTCGACTGAATATCCATCACTTAAGGTGTAACATAATCATGTAATGCTTTTTGTTCTTATGTAACCATATTCTCTAAGTCTTGCATTATGAAACAATTTCAAGATTACCTAATAACAAAGTAGAAAGTTGTGCTTAAATTAGAATCAGATCAATTGTAATTGATATTGGAAATAATAAAATAATTAATAGTAATATTCCCCGGAAACGGAGCCAAAAACTAGTTTGTTGATTTAGCAATCAATAAATACGTGCAAGTATACACGGTCAACAAATAATATAATGTAAATAAAGTATCTTTTCCACGAGGAATAATCTAATAATTAATTAACTAATCCATTTACCAACCTTTGAATAATCCAATTCTATTTAAACCAATGAAATTAATCGTTCAAATTACCAAAATTAATTACTAAGTAACTACTTAACAATAACTATTAAAATGAAATATTAAGATTACAATTTCCCCATTAATGATGTACCCAACTCTTTACTTCCTAATTAACTAGTCACTTGTTGCAAATTGTTAACCAAGAATTCATAAAGTATTTAACTAACTTATTCCACGATTAGATAAGTGTCATCATTCCTAATTAATTCACTATATTCCTATGTAAATAATTAAAATAAGGCAATAATTATCAATTCTTATACAAGTTCATGTGACAATTAGGTATAGTCATATCCTTCTTTCAAATTGCATATTCACTCCCAAGAAGAATAAATCCAACACATGTACCATATTTCACACCCGATCTAGAATCAACATTCTCATATCATCTAGATCAATAGATTAATTGTCGCCACATAATTATGACATGAAACACAAAATATGATAAACAATCTTGTAAACAAGTGATCTTAATTAAATAGGAAATAAATCAATTAAAGCCAATCATCAGGTTCCATTGCAATCTTGAATAGAAAATTAGTTCATGTTGAAAAGAGAAAACATAATCATCATCAAATCCATCATCATAAATTAAGTACAAAGATATAAGTATAAAAGGAAATAAAGAATCTATAAACAGTTTCCTCCAATAGCTCCAATCTTCAATCTCTGTCTTTTTCTTCCTTCTAGAAAAAGTCTCGCTGATGATAGTCACAATGATCTCCTTGTATCTCTCTATTTTTAGCCTTCTATATGACTTCTTAATGTCCCAGGACTTCTCTTCTTAATTATTTTTATTAATCTGAACTTAACAGCTGAAAAGGCTTTTTTCTTTGCACTTTACACACGCCTATATACCCTTGATAAGTGAACCAACAATGAGGCTCGGCTTCCCCAAAGCGTCATGACTTATGAACAAATCTATGGTTCCATTTGTGAAGCGTTGCAGCTCCATAATTTCTATATTCTCGTTTTGATCTTCCTTCCTTGCACGCCTAATTAAGCCTTAATTTCATTCCCTTTTAAATCCATATACTTACTCCAAGTCCTTGCTTAACATCTTTAGTTTCATAGCAAAGCTAAGAATAAAATATAGTGACACCACCTGTAAGACCCCAAATTATTAATAAATGAAATTTAATTCCTCTATTTATTATTTTGAAATAGTAAGGGTTGATTTGATTAATGTGGTTATTTATGGGTAAAATGCGCAAATATTTTAAATAAGCAAGTGGTTATAAAATATTCATTTTATCGGAGAATATTCGTTTGGTCGTGGAATATTCTTCTTTATGCAAATATTCGTGCACGACCAAGACGACCTTGTGTGGGCCCCATAACAAAAAAAGCGATTGGATGAAGAAAACGACAAAAATAAGTTGTTTATAAATAACGACGTTGTTATTATCGTTAATCTTGTTGAAATACTCTTATTGGTTAAAACACGTAGAGCGATTACCAGTATTGCACCAATTATTGATTCTTACGTGAAGAAGGCACTACTCAATAATTGTTACGGTAATTAATGCTCAATATTTTATTTTATTGATTCAATAATTGTTACGTTGATATTTTATATTCTTTGTTGTTTTAATAATTGTCACTACACAGTATTTTCAAATATCGAAGTAATAATTCATATTATCTTTATAATATTATTAGATAACATTATTGACAATGTCTAGAAAGTTCTGTCTAAGGAGAGGTTTGGTCACCTAATTGCGGCGCGATAAGTAGAAATCCTTATTGAAAGCCCCTCTTTCCTTGTGAGCAGCTACCGTTTGTCGATGATTGTGATTACGTAATATTATTTATGAATAATTAATTATTGATTTATATGATTAGGAAAATATTAATTTTGTGTGGATATAGATGGAGAAAATTTTAATGTGACAATTGTTGAAAATTAATATTTTATCTTTTTCGATAAAATAATTTATTTAAATATATTATTATATTTTAATAATATAATAATGGTGATATTTTTACAATGAATGTGGGATATATGAGTATATGAGGAGGAAAGAGTATTTTTTGCAATAAATATTTAAAACATGTTTTTTCATGTTGGTGGACCCCATTTCTTGGTTGAAATTTGATTATAGCTTATAAAATCGCCTGGTTTATGGATTTGATCAATTTACTGCTTGGAATTTGAAAAAACTTTCTTACGTAAAGTTGTAGAAATGGAATTTTCTATGGAAAGGACATGAGGTTTGAATTTTTCTGATAAAAGGGCTATTTATTATGAATTATTGAAGTTCGAAGTTAAAATAATTATTTTTAAAAGTTTTAAATTTGTTTTAAAAGAAAACGCGTTTTGTGGTTGGTTGGTGGGCTCATGTGTTGTTAAGCATGCTGAAATCTGAATTCAAAGGTTGGCGTAGACAAATTTTAATAATTATTATATTTTATTAAATTTTTTACTTTGGTGTTCTAAGCAATTTCCTATAAATAGGGTGCTTAGGTTAGAATTGAAAATCACACCGAAACTAAAGTTTTCTCTCTTTTCTCTCTCGAAATATTGAGCGTATTCTTGTGAGTATTTTGATACTTTGAGTGTTGTTATCTGATTGTAAGTTTCCTTCAAAGACTATATTCAATTATTCCGATTGGAAAGTCTTATTCTTTCGAGGTAAGGGATGTTATTTTCTTCTTAAATGATATTATTTTCTTCAATATCATTATCTTAAAATATTATTCCGAACTTTTATCAAATTTGGAACTTTTTGTGTCGGGATTACTATTCACGATATCAAGACTATTCACGATATCGACACTATTCATGTATCGACACTTATTCACGAATCTGACTATTCACCAAAAATGAAATTTTCTTCTTTTTGTCCAAGATGTCTATTATGGTTACTATCTTTGATTGTATCCATGTTTTGATCTTTATTTTGAATTCTGCTTCAAAATTGGTTATTATGGAGTATTATTGAACTTGGATAAAAGCATGTCTGAATTCTAATATTTGTTCTTTTGCTTCACCGATTCATTTTCTTTAAAATATTTTCATAATCCTCAGGTCTAAATGATGATATTCTTGAATATCTTTGATCTCAGTAGTCAAAAGATGAATGATTTCGATGAATATCTTTGGCCGTAGTCTTAAAGATGAGCAGTGTTTGAATGAACATATCCAATTAGTGAATATCTTTGGCACGTAGTGCAAAGATGAATATTTGATTTATGATGTATATTGATTGATGTTACTGAGGATAAAATATTGATGATGGACTTTTAAATTCATAGAAAATAATAGATTTTATTCTCTACGTAACTCTTTCTATGAATTATTATTTTCATTGCGAATATTGATTCTCAAACTTGTTGTTATCATTGTATTTTATCGATTTTTCCTGTTGAAGACTAACGATAATTTGTTCTATATTATCTTAGTTATAATATTCTTTACTTGGGCTAGTTGAGCTCACCCTTTTTCTTTTTGTTCTATTTTTCTTCTCGGGAGGCGAGAATGTATGAAGTACTAGTTAAAGGGTATGTCTGATGATGGTTTTAGAAGTGGTTTTAGTAGTCCTCGCCATTTTTTGTAAGATAATGTATCAATAATTGTAATGAGGACTTATTTGGGTGTGGATATTGTCTAGAAGACAATATTTGTATTTAAACTCAGTTCAAGTGTTGTTGTATTTTGCATGACAATTGTATTAATAAAGTTGTAGTTGTTTCTGTACCATGTATTTGACAACTCAGAATGGGTGATGTATACCTATTCTGGGGGCGTCACAGTTGGTATCAGAGCTTAGGGATATGATCTCTAGCGGAGATCGGGGAATAGAATTAGGAGGGAGACGAGGTAAATCATTCGCTAGTGTGTCCTACCTAAGCTTATTTGTTGGTCGGTCATAATATAGGGGTATATTATGTGATTTGTTAATTTGTTTAATTAACTCTTGTTTTATATGGCGATGATTTAAGAATGGCAACCGAGAATGTTAATGATGGAGTAAATGATACCGTGGAGACGCTTGTACTCACCAACGAGGAGAACGTGCAACAGTGGCAATGTTCTCCCATGAACAACACCACCGAAAGCGAGATGATGAACGATGGGATGTTTAGAAGCTTTTTGCGCAGTTCATGCAAAATCGACGAGGAGACTCGTGTTCAAAATCTGAGGAGAAATGATAGCGATTCACGGTTTGTCACAACCAAGCGATTCAAGGAGTTGGGACCACGAGTGCAGGGAAAGCGGATCCGATTAAGGCGAGACGTGGGTCAAACAAATTACCAAGATATTCGATGTCTTGGGATGCACGGAGGAACAGAAGGTTCCATTCGCCACCTTTATGTTCCGTAATGAGGCAGATTACTGGTGGGAATCTGTGAAGTGTACCCATCCAGCTGCACTTAGCATGTCTTGGGAAACGTTTCAGAAACTATTCAATGGCAAGTACTTTCCTGAAAGTATTCGTCATATGAAGGAGGTAGAGTTTATTAGACTGGAGCAGAATAACATGATGGTGTCCCAGTACGAGGCGAAGTTTGCAGAGTTGTCCAGGTTTGCACCTCATTTGGTAGAGAATGAGGAACGTATGACGCGAATGTTTCTGAGAGGTTTGAAACCCGGTATACGTCAATATCTCATTTCACATAAATTTTCTCTCTATTCAGATGTTGTCAATGAGGCTCAATTATTAGAGCGAGATAACGAGTACGTTCAACCAAGGACCACAACCAGGATCATCTGGATGATGACGAAATCATTAGAACAACGATAACCAAATGGAGAAAGAAAAATACGGACAAGAAATGACCACTCTGGTGGTAATCATAGCCATGAGAATAGAAGAATCGAGTTGGAGGAGATTTTAAAAGAGGAGATTCAACAATGATAATATCTGAAGACGCCGGCACCAAAGAAGAATCGGTTCCAGGGAGGAGAACGACCACCCATCCATATCTTATATAAGTCTGCGGAAAAGAAGGACATATCAGCCCAAACTTCCCACAACAGTTTAAGGTATGTTATAATTGTGGAAAGGAAGGACATATCGCTCGAGATTGCACTGTAGCGAAACCAAGTCCAACGGGGATGGTGACTTAAAAGGTCATCCCCTGAAAAGTTAAAGTCAATCTGGTTCTGGAAGGCGTTTGTCGTGACTAGTCAACATGCGAGGAACCCAAACGAGGTGATCACGGGTAAGCTAATCATAAATTCATGCAAAGTTTATACCTTACTAGAATCTGGGTGCTACCCGTTCATTTATTTCTCCCGCTTGTGCTCAACGTTTAAACTTGACTCCGGAGAAATTAGACTTTGATTTATCTGTGGAGACTCCATTAGGAGAAACTTTCATCACATCCATTGTTTATAAATCTTGTTTGATCCAAGTTGGCACCATCACCTTACCTGTTGACCTTATCTCTTTAAAGATACTTGCATTTGACGTGATTTTAGGGATTGATTGGTTAACTACTCATCATGCCAAAATTGATTGTTTTCGTAAGGTTGTTAGTTTTCATATTCCTAACCAACCTGTTGTGAGAATTCAAGCAACTAAGCCATTAAAATCAATCACTGTTATATCAAGTCATAAAGATATTCGTTTATTAAAAAATGGATGTCAAGCTTTCTTAGCCCATGTTATGGATTTGAATAAAGACACGTCATATTTAAAAAATATTCTGTTGTTATTGACTTTCCCGGCGTATTTCACGGAGAACTTCCCGCCTACCCCGAACGTGAAGTTAAATTCTTTATTGATCTTGAACCTGGTACAAAGCCCATTTCTAAAACCCCATATCGAATGGCTCCTATTGAACTTCAGGAGTTAAAGGTCCAACTACAAGAGTTGTTGGACATCGATTTCATTCATCCTAGTACATCTCCTTGGGGTGCTCTGTTTTTATTCAGTAAAGAAGAAAGACGGGAGTATGCGACTTTCAGATCGACTATCGGAATTAAACCATGTCACTATCAAGAATAGGTATCCGCTACCTCGTATTGATGACTGTTTTACCGATTCTGAGGAGCACAATTCTTTTCAAAAATCGATCTTCGATTACGGATATCATCAATTTGAAGATTAGAATCGAGGATATTCCAAAGATCGCCTTTAGAACTCGATGCGGAATTATGAATTCTTAGTCATGTCTTTTGGATTGACTAATGCTCTACAATTTCATAGATATGATGAACCGAGTATTCAAGGAATATTTGGATCGGTTAGATTGTTGTCTTTATTGATGACATCCTCATATATTCCAAAAGTCGTGAAGATCATGAGCACCATTTGAAGTTGGTACTCCAAAGGCTTCGTGAAAACAAGTTATATACCAAGTTGAAGAAATGCGAGTTCTGGCTTGAGGAAGTAGCATTCCTTGGGCACGTGGTGTCAAAACATGGAGTATCTATTGACCCGGCCAAGATTGAAGCAATACAAAGTTGGGAACAACCAAAGTACGTAGCTTTCTGGGCTTAGCTGATTATTATCGGAGATTCGTGGAAGGATTTTTTCGAATCGCTACTCCATTAACTCATCTAACTCGGAAAGATATAAAATTCGTATGGAGCGAGGAATGCGAGGAGAGTTTCCAAGAGCTTAAGAGGAGACTCATTTCGGCACTTGTTATGACAATACCATCTGGTTCTGATGGATTTGTTATCTACAGCGATGCTTCAGGCAAAGGGTTAGGATGTGTTCTCATGCAACATGGGAAAGTCATAGCCTATACCTAAAGAATATGAGATGAATTATCCTACTCATGATCTAGAGTTGGCAGCAGTCGTTTTCGCGCTAAAAATCTTGAGGCACTATCTAAATGGGGAGAAAGTGGAGATATATTCTGACCATTAAAGCCTCAAATATTTCTTCACTCAAAAAGAACTCAACATGTGGCAATGACGTTGGCTCGAGCTATTAAAGACTACGACCATACCATTCAATACCATCACGGAAAAGAAAAGCGTGGTAGTGGTACGCGCCGTGAGTTGAGTAGAAGATCATATCACGAGGAACGAGGTGCGATGATGTCAAGTATAAGCATAGAACCAACTTTAATCGATAAAGTTAAAGTTGCTCAAACCACGTAACCCGGGTGATGCGTATGAAGAAGAAAGTTCAAGAAGGTACTATGATTTATTGGTATGGAATGATGGGTATGGAATGATGGTTTTAGATGTGGTTTTAGTAGTCCTCACCATTTTTGTAAAATAATATATCAATAATTGTAATGAGGACTTATTTGGGTGTGGATATTGTCTAGAAGACAATATTTGTATTTAAACTCACAGTTCAAGTGTTGTCGTATTTTGCACGACAATTGTATTAATAAAGTTGTAGTTGTTTATGTACCATGTATTTGACAACTCAGAATAGGTAATGTATACATATTCTGGGGGCATCACACCACCTTTATATAACCATAATAACACTAACCTCCCCTTTAGTTTTTTAAGTAACAATTAGTACCTTCAGAATTTTTTGATTGGCTAAATAGATAAAGTTACATATTTACCTTGTATATTATCAAATTTTAATTCCTAAATAATATATATGTGTGTGTGTGTGTGTGTGTGTTTATTATCCTTTTTTAATATTATAATTTTATTTGCAATTAAGACTATCTCATTTAAATTATTGGTAACTTATAAAACTAATTTAGTTTAATTAACACATATTTTTGAATAAGTGATACAAATATAAAACATATTAAATTAAATTATTAATGAAGTTATTCTAATTAAAGTGATTTAGTATATTGATAGTTTAGTTTTTAGTGTTTAACAATAACAAATTTTATTTGAATTCTAAGTTTCATATTATGATTTTTATATGTTAAATTTTCTTGAGTATATGTCATATTTTGGGATGTTTATAATTTTGATTACATATTTTTTAGTATACAAATTGGCGTTATTTTTGTACAATGTTAAATAAAAAATATAATAATATTTATTACTACCTCTATCTTGTAAAAAGATTTTTCTTTTTATATATATTTTTCTCTTTTGAGTAACAACATTTTCATTTTAATTATACTTAAGTGTGACTTACGTTTAGTTAAATATATGAAAAAAAATAATTAATTTAATATTTAATACTTTTTATATGAATAATAAGATTCATTTTGTAATAATAAGTTTGTTTTATGTAAGTTTTAATGTTTGGAAAAAATAATTTTAATTTTAATTATTGCTTTAATTTGTACTTTTTATGGGTATTTAAATTTTACTTTTTAATTACAAAAATATATATTTGACTATATATCACGTATATTTTAATCTTTGAGAAATTTAATTAGAAAAAATTGTATGCCTTATTTTCCTGATAAAATGAATATTTATTATTTTTTAACATTTATGTTATTTATTGCACAAGTTCATAATTTAATTAATTATATCAAGTTAACATTTATGTAGTGGATAAATTAAACATTATAACTTGAATGGTGTATTAAACATTATATTAAAAATATTTTGGGATATTAGTTGGTCAACCACACTAGGGGTAGTGAATGTTACATATTGTAGACTAGAGGCGTACTGACTGTTACTTAAAAAACTACAGGAGTGGTGAGCGTTATTATGATTATCTACAAGGGGTGTTAGTGTATTTTACTCTAAAGCTAAATAAACACCATTTATTGTTCTTTCTCCAATTAAGATCACATCTTCTATCCCTGCATAAAAACATTAAAATGCATCAAACTAAATTATAAATATTTATAAACTAACAAAATAAATAAGTTAAAAGTACATGATTCATGGATATAAAAATCACTCATCATTCAACTTGGGTCACTAGTTTGAACATGTGTGATTGGTACGTAGTTTGAACGAGTGTAATATTGAATCGGTACAATGATTCGGCTTGGGTCACTAGTTTGAACCATTATGACCCTTATAAAGGGTAGATTTGTTTCATGTTATGAGACCCCAAATTTTATGAAATAAAAGTATTTAATTTTTCTATTTTGGTAAATAGTTAAATTGATAAAAGTTTAAAGTTAAGGGTAATATGTGAATTTTTTTTTCAAAGTAAGCAAGTTGTTATAGAATATTCTTTTTGTCGGGGAATATCCATACGACGGTACAATCATTGGTGGACCCCACAACGAAATTATTGTCGGATTGAGAAAACGACAAAAATATTTTTATGAAAATAACGGCGGAAGTTTTACCGTTAACTGTTGAAACACCCGGTGTTAAAAGTACAATAATACGCGTGGTTGTATAGTAGCACACGGGATTGATTATTGATGCTTATGTGATAAGTCACTCAATTTTATTTTATTGATATTATTAATGTAATAAAACAGAAAATCTTTTTATATAAAACAGAATACTTTTATAAAGTTATCTTTTTATTAGACAATAATTAGAATATATTATATTTTATTATGCATAGTATTTGTATTTGCATAGTGTTTGCATAGTAAAATCTTTTATAAAGTTATTCGTTTTATTAGATTATAAATAGAATATATTATATTTTATTTAAAAGATTTTGCTTTAAATATGGACCGAATGATTAAAGTAAATCAATCTGGACCGCTCAAATGAGTTAGTTACTATGCGGTCCATTTTTCTATAAATAGAAGTTCATTCCTTCATTATTTCTTACGAATTATTTGAAACTCTGAGAGAGAAACTATAAAGAGAGTTCTTCTTCTATAATCTTGGCGTATTTCTTTAGAGTTTAAGAAAGCTTTGAGCGTAGTGCAAGTTTTCTTGAGAGTATATCTCGCCTACCAAATGTCGAAATACTTTTCTTTCAAAGGTAGGGAATATTATTTGTTGTACTCGTAGGGGGTATTATTTCTTTTGTATTCATGAAGAGAACTTCTGTTATTCCATTCTTTATCATTCTATAATAACCTGTATGCGCGGGCTACCCTATACTTGGTGATTTCTTTTGTTATTCCATTCTTTATTATACTCAGTTGGTTAATGTTTTGACTTCTATACTCCATGAAATTAGTGGAATATCCTTGATATTTGCGCTTCATCCAAATCTTTTCATGGAAATATTCTTGAGCATTCTTGAATTTTACTCCACAAAGAAGTATCATGTTGACAATTTGGACGTTATTAGTTCCTGGATAAATTAATTCTTGAACTTATTTTTATTGAATTCTTATATCATTGTCATCATCCTCATATTTATATTTTGTTGAAAGTCATCTGTGGCCTGTAGTGCATAGATGGACTTGGTATGATTATGACCAGGGATTATTCGGTATAATCATGACCGTAATGTTACAAATGACGTGGTAAAAGTCATCATTGCCCCATAGTGCATTGATGGACAGTTTTTGGTATGATTATGGCTATGGATTCTCTTCAGCCAAGGGTGCAAAGATGAATTGTTTTATAGCATGATCAGGACCGTTGATAAAAAAATGATTATCTTTGGCCCGTAGTGCATGGATAATTCGTGGTCGTGATACTAAAGAATATCCTTGGCCTGTAGTGCAGGGATGATTTGATGATGTGGATTAATTATTGAGCTGAGTCTCAGCAATGAAATATTAATTCGTGGATGTGATAATAATGAATATCCTTGGCCGTAGTGCATGGATAATTCATGGATGTGATATTAACGAATATCCTTGGCCGTAGTGCAGGGGTGATTCGATTATGTGGATAAATTATTGAGCTGAGTCTCAGCGATGAAATATTAATTTATGGATGTGATAATAATGAATATCTTTGGTCGTAGTGTCATGGATAATTCATAGATGTGATACTAACGAATATAATTGATCGTAGTGCATGGATAATTCGATGATGTGGATTATTTATTAAGTTGAGTCTCGATGATAAAATATTGGTTATACACTTTTAATTTGTAGAAGATAGTAGATATCATGCTCTATTTGACTTTTCTAAAATACGGTTGTATGTCTTTCGGGCTTGTAGTACAAAGATGAATTGTTAATGAATATCTTTGGTCGTAAAGCAAAAGATGAATTTATTAAGATGATTATGAACAAGAATTGTGATTTGGTATAACCATGATTTTGATGTTTCACGTGAAGATAGGTGATGAAAATTATCTTCGTCACAGGTGCGAAGAGGAATTTAGAATCACAATTATGATTATGAGTTATTCATATGATTGTGGGCCGAAATTGTTGATTGATGTTACGGATAAAACATTATTGGTGGAATTTTAACATGGAGAAGATAATAGACCTGATGGTCTATTTGACTCTTCTAATGGATTGCTTGTTCCGCTGCAACTATGGTTGAAAACTTTTATCATCTACCATATGTTCTAAATCTCTGATTTATTGATGATGAAGGTTATTGATATTGTAAATTAGCTTTAGTCATGATATTCTTTACTGGGCTAGTTGTGCTCACCCTTTCTACTTCATAATTCCTTTCAGGTAATAAGAGTGTTGCCGGGTCGAGTGGGGAGAACAGGGGAATAGAACGGTGGTCTCTAGCTGTGGAGGTTCTCCCTAAACAATATAAAAAAGTGTGTTGTATTCTATACATCATTTAGTAGTTATATTTGGTGAATCAAATAGGGTGAGGCGAACCCAATTTTGGAAGAGTGTTTTACCACTATCATACAAGATGTCTAATGACATACAACCTCGTGTTCTCATAAGACATGGTTGTGCACATCCACTTGCTGAATATATCTACGAGCACTACCTATATGATCTTGGGGTTTATGTGAAATATAATTTTCACTTGGAGACAACGAAGATATTTATATGTCAAGAGAAGACTCACCATTGGAAAGAAGATGATAGTAATCTTCTTATTTTTCTTTGGGGACTTTTGGGTCAACCAAGGATAATTTTGTGGACATATGATATCTATCATAACCTAGACGTATGGCCTCCCTTGAACGAAGGTTTCCTTGAGCACTTTTCAAAGATTTTAATTTCTAAAACAGTTTTTGACTATACTTTTATGTAAAGTATCATTGTAAGGTTGTGGTCGAGTTACCATGAGAGTTACATACATTTATATTAAAACTCATAGTTAACTGTGGTCGTATTCCATATAACAGTTCAACAGTTGTATAAATGAAGTTTGTATTTGAATTTTGTACCATGTATCCCATTTACTTCGTAATGGGTGATGTATACCTAATTTTGGGGGCGTCACACATGTATTTTCAAATTGAAAATGTATCTTTCCAAATGAGTGTTTAGAATCCTATAAATAGGATTAGAAAACTCTCATTTAGAGATGGAATTTTTTCACAAGAAATGAATGTTCCATAATTCATTTCAAGGAATTAATTTTGGGTTTATTATTTTCTTCTCTCTTAAATTATAGTTTTGAATTAAATATTATTATGCACGTAGTATTTAATACATATTAATTTTTGAACTTGTCTTATCTTAGAGACGGATTCTTTGTAACCTTATGCAGTTTATATAAAGAGAAAATATTGTTTTAAGAAGAGAATAAACTTCCATTCAATTCATGTGACAAAAATATTATTTTTCAGAATTTCTACAACGTCCTACCGCGAAAGTTCTAGCAGTTCATCAATCCCCATCCCACCGAACCCTAGTGAAATTGAAGGCCCAACCTATACATGTTAATGGATCAGAATTCTCTCCATTTCAATTTGAAATGGAGTCTCTATTTAAAGGTCCAGATTTAAAGTTATTAGATATAAGATCTACAAATTGTCGCCTCATTTAAAAATCACTAACTTAATGACCGCCTTATTTAAAACTCATTAACCTAACTCTAGTCACTTCATTTAAAAACCACTAAACTAACTCTAGCCATTAATTTAAAATAACACTAATATGTTGTTATTATTATTATTATTAGCACTTTGTTATTATTATTATTATTATTATTATTATTATTATTATTATTATTATTATTATTATTATAACACTAATAATAATAATAATAATAATATATTAGTTGTTATATTAAAATTAATAATAATAATAATAATAATTTTAAATAACAATAATTTGTTAAACAATTTTATTATAATAATAATAATAATATATTTGAATTATATTAAAATAATAAAATTTTAAAAATAATAAAATAATGTTATTATAATTAATAATTATTATTATTATTATTAAAAAAACCAATGAAGGAATAAAATAATAATAATAATAATAATAATAATAATAATATATTAATGTTATATTAAATTAATGGTGGAGTTAGATTAGTGGTTTTTAAATTAAGTGACTGGAGTTAGGTTAATGAGTTTTAAATGAGGTGGTTAAAGTTAAGTTAGTGACTTTTAAATGAGGTGGCAACTTAGATCTAATAACTTTAAATCTATACCTTTAAATGGAGAGAATCTTGATCCATGTTAATAGGCTTACGAGGCTTCCTTGCGGTCATATATTTCACTCGGGTTGCTTGGTTAATTGGATATGCTAGAGCAATACATGCCATAATTGTCTCCACGAGTTGCCAAATGACTCGTTAACGCGTGAACTTGAACGATTGTTGGAGAATCCAAAATTATGTCATGGTTTATTGAGTTAAATTGAGAGTTTGGAAGAAGAGGAGTATATATACTATACCCGGGGTTTTATAAGGCCTAGTACAAATTTTCTCAAATGTATCCCTTTATACAAATTAAATAAATAAATTATCAATTAATTAATTTTATTAAAATTAATTTTCTCAAGTGTGCCCTTTATACAAATTAAATGTCATCGAAGCAAAGAATCATCACATGTACCTACAAAATAAAAATATCAATGAAATCGGTAAAACTAATGAAATACCTACTATAGTTGGTAGGTTTTACTGATTACACCATTGAACTTTTAATTTTTTAAATTACACCACTAAACTAATTATTATTTTGAAATTGGGTTATTCCGTTAAAAAAAATAAACGGACGTTAATTTTTTATCTACAAAACTAATGAATTACCCACTGTAGTTGGCACGTTTTACTGATTACACCATTGAATTTTTAATTTTTTCAGATTACCCCATTAATATAATGAAAAAAAAGATTATTTTAAATATTTTTAAAAATTATTATTATTTTCAGTAAAAAATATTAGAAACTTTAATTTTTTCCATAAAATGAGTAAAGTTTCATAAAATATAGATTTAAAAATTAAAGTTTTATGAAACCTTACTGATTTTTTTTTTTAAAAATTCCTTTTGAAAATAAGTTTATTTTTTTGAATCTATATTTTATAAAATTTTACTCATTTTCTTAAAATATGAAGAATTTTCCAATTTTTCTTGAAAATAATATTTATTTATAAAAATATTAATTCCTTTTTGAAAAATTAAATCAATTTTTATTTATCTTTAATATTTTTTAATTTTAATTTCTATTTTTAGTTTTTTAAAAAAATTCTAATATTAATAATGGGTCATTCTGTTAAAAATTAAGTAGACATTAATTTAATTTAAAATCATTTTAATTTTTTGAATCTATATTTTATGAAACTCTACTCATTTTATGAAGAAAATAATATTTTTACTTAAAATAATAATAATTTTTAAAAATATTTATAATAATTATTTTTAATTAGTTTGATGGAGTATTTAAAAAATTAAAAGTTCAATGGTGTAAACAGTAAAATGTGCGAACTACAGTTGGTAATTCATTAATTTTGTAGATATAAAATTAACGTCCGTTTATTTTTTTTAACGGAATGACCCAAATTTAAAATAATAATTAGTTTAGTGGTGTAATTTAAAAAATTAAAAGTTCAATGGTGTAATCAGTAAAACCTACCAACTACAGTAGGAATTTCTTTAGTTTTGCCCAATAAAATCTAAACCACAAAACATCATTTAAAATGTCTTCTTGTCGCACTTTTAGATGCAAAATCATCAATTATACTATCATATTTAATGTTTTCTAACATATCATTTTCAATGCATAATATCGTTAATCTTTTTATTAATTTATTTTTTATACACATAAATACATAAGCTTATAAAAAAATTTGAGCCCCCCTCAACTGTGGGCCCTGGGCAGTAGCCCTGTTAGCCCATGCCCAGGGCCGGCTCTGATACTATAGAGGGACATATTTTTGTGAACTTTTGAGTCAATTGGGACAAGTGTTTTTGTATGACCCCAACTTTTTATAAATAAAATCGAATTTCCTCTAATTATTATTGTGAATAATAACACTTGATATAATGTTTTGGTTATGGGTGAAATGTACAAATTTTGCAAAATAAGCAAGTGATTATAAAATATTCATTGTTGTCGGGGAATATTCGTTTGGTTGTGGAATATTCTTGTTGTCGGAGAATATTAGTACGATGGCGCTTGACCATTTGTGGGCCCATAACGGAAAAACGATCGATGAAGAAAATGACAAGTTTGAGTTTTTATAAATAACAGGCGTAATTGATCTGATTAAACCGTTGAAATACACGGTGATAAAGGTACAGATGTACGGCGTGGTTGCATAGTAGACACTGCAGTATTGATTATTGATGCTTACGTGAGAAGTCACCCAATTATTGCTACAATAATTGCTGCATAGTAACTCACGTTATTTGATTGAATTATTGTCACAGTATCATCTGCATAATATTTTTCATTATTTAATCAATAATTGAGATGACAAAGTTATTCATATTATTATTTGTAATATTGATGATGTCTAGAAAGTTCTGTCGAGGAGAGGTTTTGTGGCGCCCCCAAATTTGTGTAACATCGTTTACAGTAGATGGTGCTCACGGTACAATATACATCATCATCTATCTCAGTAAACTCCAACAACAACAACAACAACAACAACAACAACAACAACAACAACAACAACAATAATAATAATAATAATAACTATTACATACTTATTCAAAATTAAATCCCAAGTCTTGACAACCTTTAATAAACTGAAACTTAAACTTAGCGTTTATCGCTACATTACATCATATGCGAAAATAAATAAACTTATTACATAATTAAATCTCAATATTTCATCTTAGACTTTCCTTGTCCTCGCTTTTGAGCCATCAACCTTTTCATCCTTAATCGAAAGGTTTAGCAAGAATGAGCACAAATTGCCCAACAAGTATATAAAATAGATGGAAAGCATATGTCAGGAGTATAATCATCTGAATAGCTAAATCTCAACAGTTGAAAGAAATATCAAGTGTTAGGAAGGAATATCAACAATAAGATTTGAAGAATTCTTAATATCATACTAAGGGGTGTAGAATACCCTGAACATTACTTTGTTTCATCGAAAACCATCAGACGGTTTAACGATCAAATAGATTGCAAATGGTCTCTGTGACGCCCCCAAAATAGGTATACATCACCTATTCTGAGTCGTCAAATACATGGTACATAAAAAAATACAACTTCATTATTACAATTGTCGTGCAAAATACGACAACACATATACTGTGGATACCAACTGTGACTCTCATCCCTTTACTTGGATAGCACCTCACATTGATACCTTACAATGGTATCTTACATAAAGGTACAGTCAATAACTGTTTTAGAAATTAAAATTTTTGGAAAATTCTCAAGGAAACCTTCGTACATGGGAGGCCATGCATCTAAGTTATAATAGATATCACATAACTTGAGAATTATCCTTGGTTGACCCAATATACCCCAAAGAAAAACGAGAATATTGCTATCATGTTCTTTCCAATAGTGAGTCTTCTCTTAACATAAAATTATCTCTATTGTCTACAATTGAGAATTATATTTCAACCAAACTCCAAGATTATATAGGTAGTGCTCGTAGATATAATCAGCAAGTGGATGTGCACAACCCTGTCTTATGATAACACAAAGTCGTAGGTCATTAGACATCTTGTATGATAGTGTTAGGTGTGTAATATTCAAGAACACAATCAAATTGCATAAAAGTGCGGAAGCGTGTAAAAATCAGAGTTTAAAAAATTTACAAACCATATACCCGGATCACCCTTTTATGCATAATTATTAATTAAACGAAAAGATAAAGAATAAAATCATACCCTTGAAGATCGAGCTTCCTCGTGTACAAGTTCACCTCCAAATCCTTTCGCGTTCAACTTGAATCTCACCGGGTTTTGTTCCTTCCTTTGATCAACATTAGCCACCCATATGTTTGGCCTCTAGAGGTGATCCACCAAGGAGAAATAAAGATTCAAGAAGAAGGGGTGTTTGGCTCAACCCTAGTTTTCTATCTCTATAGAAAGGGCGTACTCACCAAAAAATTGGAATTATTACGTATTAGTAAAAGTCAACAACCCCATCACCCATAATAAGACTCCTCTTATTTATAGATGTGGGCAACCCACCTTAACAATTAAGGAATTGGGTTTTATTTAATTAATTAAATTCTTTTAATTAATTAAGCTCCTTAAACTTATTAGGGATAATTAATTAAACTCCTTTAACTAATTTTCCTTCCTAATCCAATTAGGAATAAATGAGAGTACTTATATTAAATTAATTCCTAAACTCTTTTAGAAATTAAAATAATAATAATTATAATAATATTAATAAGACTCCTCTTATTAATTTATATTTAATATTTCTAAAATATTAAATAATAAATATTAAGCTATTTAATTTATTCTATCACCATAGATTAAATTAAATATGCATAACATATTATTACGATTATGCCATTAACTTCTTAAATAATTATTCTTCCTTTTATGGTGTGACCCTTTAGGTTCTCCATATTAAACCGGTTGTGAATAAATCATTAGAACAATTCTAATCTTATTTAAATAAATAAATTAAACAATTAATTTATTTAAATAAATAATATTTATTCTACAATAGGATAAGCCTCCTAGCGATCAACGACTTTCCGGATAATATAGATTTCAACATTAATCATAAAAAGAACCTTTGAGTAAATAGTTCTTGAAATACAATTCAATCCTTCCACCATCTGATGTCCCAATTAAATATAAGACATGGAATTCTTTGTCAAAGTCTTATTTTATTTAATTATATGTATTTCGATCCTTAAATGCACAACTCAAATAATGCAAATTAGAAACTCCTTTCTAATTTTATTACACCTTAACCAAGGACTCTTTGGGTTGTCATTTATCGAATCACATAGACATTTCTCTTCTTTTATTAGAAGTGGTAGATTCTTTATTGATCATACATTATCTCCATGTACAACTTATTATACCCAAGCATACCCTTTGATATACCCTAAGGGTCTTAAGGAATAAGTCAAAGTATAACTCATCATACACAAGATACTATGATGATCTCAAGTCCAAGGATCACTTGTACTACTATCACTCTGAGAATTCCTATTGACAGCAAATAAAACTCCATTAGGTATTCCTTAGCGAGCCACGTTCGATGAACTTATTCTCTAATAAGCACCTACATACTTGCTTTAGTGTCTCCACACAAATGATCGTGAGATCAATCATCCTCATCCAATGAGCAAGCAACGTATGTACCAATCTATCCGGATTCACTAATCCCCAATTTAGTAATCTAATGATTGGGAACTATTTTAGTTTTAAGCTTTCTAGAATTTAGATCTCATTAGAATGATCATCATCATTATTCTAAAAGCATTGCTTAAAACTATGGGTTTATCACATATTATAAAAGCGACATCGTGTAGATAATTAAAAGCCTTTAATAAATTAATCCTTTTTATTAATAAATGAATAAGATTGTTACAAAGTATATGCTTTATCATCAAACATGATTGGCTTGTGTGCATATTACTTTCAATCTCCCACTTGCACTAAAAGCCAATCGCCATTTGTATCTTATACTCTTCTTCTTCTAAGTGACGATTATCCTGCATTGTTGGATAAGCTTTAGTTAATGGATATGTAATGTTGTTCATGAGAGTCCACTATCTCTATAGTGATTTCCCATCTTTCAATGATTCTAATAATCAAATGAAAGTGCCACAACACATGTTTAGATCCAAGATGAGACTTAGAACTATTCCTAGTTACGTAATGAACTTTTAATCCAAACAATCAACTTGCGACTTCATTTATAGCTATATACTTTGTCTTTATCACTAAACCACAATTCTTTCTTTGTTTGGAACCTTTCGATTCAACTGCACTGCTTTATTCAAGATAACGCTTTACCTTAAAGTGGATTTTACATCATCTTAGTGCATCGTCTGAAAAACTTGAGTCATTAAGCCCTCTAGTTTTAATTTAGACCCACCATGAATATGATCACATCCTTAGTACTTAGGTTAAGCACTTTAAGATGTTTTTCACTTTGTCTTACAATGAACTTCTCCATAATATGGTGATCGACATCGGTCTCTCAGTACATTTCATTGCATACATGATTGTCACTCATGCGACCTCTCTTTTCAGAGTCTGTGGGGACTATTAAGAGATACACTCCATAACTCATTGACATGAGACATCTCTTGGAGTTTGCCATGCTAAGCGACTTTAGCATCAAATGAATATATCGTTCCTTGGGCTAAGTCGAGCATCCTCTTGAATCTATCTATATAGATTTTATCCCCAATTAAGATACTCTTCCCAAACCATTCATGGAGGAATGTTTAGACAACTTTATCTTTACTGATTGTAGCATTGGTATGTAATTCCTCATCCGTAGTATATCAACATATAATACTAGAAATTTCATGATGCTCCCACTGACCCTTTTGTACACACTAGGTCCATTCTTATTTTTGATAAAATCAAACTCTTTTGATTGCCTCATCAAAACGAATGTTCCATATTTGAGAAACTTGCTTGATCCATTTCTCTCGAGAGTGTCTATAACACTTACCTCATCGTATGTAATCGGATCATCATCTTCTATGATGTGTACCTCATCATCATCATCCATGATGAATCCATACCTCCCCAGGTATCTTGATCTATTCCAGTTTGATTAGGTTTGTGGTACAATAGGTCTATCTATAGGTTCCTCTTATTTGACTTATAGTGTTTTGTGGTTCTTGAACTTTTCAAGATCTATTATCCTCCCACTAGCCCCTTGATAATAAACACATTTATCTTAGAAGGCGTGTGTTTATTAACAAACACCTTTTGCTAAGTAGGATTATAGAACATATACCCTAAACTTACTTTAGGATGTCCCACAAATTGTACTTGTCAAATCTTGTCCCAAGCTTATCCTTTGAAACCTTTTCACATAAGTTGGACAACCCTTATCTTAACATACTTAAGATTAGGAATCCTCCCTGTCCATAACTTTTATGGAGTCTTGGGGCCTAGGATTTTGAGGTTACCATTTTCCGTGATATGCGACCATTTCTAGGACATAACCCTGAGAAGGATCTTTGGAATGTCGGTAAAATCATTATGGACCGCACCATGTGCAACAAAGTGCGAATTTTCCATTCGGATACATCAATCAATTATTACGTGTCGGGATGTTTCCATTATGAGAAAACCATTTGAGATGATTTAGAAACTTATTGCACAAGTATTTATTCCTTGATCTAATCAAAGAATCTTAATACTTTGTCAATTTGTTTCACTTACAATTTTTTTGAACCTTTCAAATAATTCACACTTGTATTTCTTCAAATACATACATTCAACTCTTTGAATGATCATCTCCTTTTCTTATACTAATTTGTTCGATATGAAAAATTATTTTCATGTAAGTCAAGTATACAAAATTTATTAAGTAATATTCGATTCTATACAAAACATTATTATTATAAATAGAACAACAATTGTTCTTAATTATAATACCAAAAATTTTATTGTCCAACAATAAAATGGAAATAATATTTTTTAACAAGAACTGGAATACAATAACAACTTATTGACTTAATAGACTTGCCCATAGGCATTGCTAAACTATAAGTTTCTATGGCTAATGTAGCAACCTTTGCTTCATTTCCCACACATAAGATTATTTATCTTTGTTTAGCTTTCTACTTCTTCTTGGTCCATTCATAAATCTATATTTATGATAACCAAAGTCGGTATCCAATACCCCAGTAGAACCTTGACTTAAAGAAAAATTTATTTCAATCATGAACAAAAAGCGTATTATGTAACCAACTTCACTAAGCTTCTTTGGTTAGCCTCTGCAAGATGCTTCTCATGCAGTTTCTTTCCGATGTCGGGCTTATTGTAGGAAGCAAACTCATTTGCTATCCATATCGATTTTGTTCTTATTATCCTTTGTTTTGCCTTTCTATTTACCTTCTTTGAATCGTTCTTCTTTTCGGAAGATTCTTTGGCCCCTACCAAGAAGAAGACTTGATCTTTCTTGGTTGGAAAGTGACTCTCAACATTTTTCAATATGTTAAGCAAATCGGTGAGGCCGATATCTAGCTTGTTCATATGAAAAATTCACAACAATTAATGAAAAGAGTCCGGAGTGAGTGCAAGATCAAATCTTGGCTCAACTCTCCATCCATAACAAAACTCGTTGTCCTAATTGATCAATCAAATTGATAATGTTAAGGACTTTTATACATCTCAGAGTGCCATTGGCCATTCTAGATCGGAAGAGTTCCTTAGATATGTCGATATCTATCGGTCCTACTTTCCTCACCATCAACTACTTGTTGTGCGGGGAATATAGTAGGTGCATCCATAGTTTCATCTTGTGGCAAGGCTCGTTACTCATGGATCTGAGCATGATCATTGAGCCAACTGTGCATCATCTTGCCACTTTCTAAAAGTAGCAATCTCTTCCTCAGAGGCATTGTCTGCAACCATTGCAGGGATAGGCGTATTAAGGACATAAGATAGCTTTTCAGCCATGAGAACTATTCTCAATTCCTTAACCAATCCGTTTAATACGGTCCAATTAAATAACATCTAATATGTTTCGCAGTGATAGTAATTAAGACATTGTAAAATTTTGTAAATGAATTTGTAATTAACAACATTTTAGCATACATTCTTTTATTAATTACCAAAATAAATTAGGTCTTGTTTTAAATTGGTATCTCCCACTATTTTCTTCAAACTATATTACCCTCACTTATATAGTTCGGCAAAATCTAATTAAAGATTTGCTAGTGAGAATAAGGATCCCATTTCAAATGTATATAGCCTTGTGGTGACACAACAAACTATATATAAATAAATAGGTGAACAACTTTTATCGATTACATCAACTATCAACTCCTTTTCTTTTGCCTCTTAGATTATTTTGATCAAGTGGTGGCACATCCGAATCAAAATTATCCAAGTTAAGTCCGACCTAGCACTCCATATATTCAAAAAAGAAAAATATCATCCTTGTGGTGACACAACAAAACAATATTGTTCAATTTTCTTTATAAGCATCAAATGTGATAAATTAACATCTTAAATACTTAATACTTGCCTTGTGGTGACACAACAAACTCATATTAAATATTTAATACTCTATTAATTTTATCATGCTAGAAAGCGACGTTCGATATTCCAAATATCTTTGAGCGCTTAGGACTTAATATAAAAATTGAGGGTTTGTTATTAAATTTGTCTCATCTTGTTTAAGCGTATGCACATATATATATATAAAATATCGTCGTATTAATGAACATCTGAAGCATGTTTGCATAATATATAATATATATATAGTATAAGCATGCACATATAGAATACTATATTCTACTGGATTGATTATGGACTTTTATTCTAGTTTGGTTCACTAGAGCCACTAAGTGAACCAAAAGGTCAAACCCTAAGGGTGCAAGAAATAATATTTAAATATAACTATTACATTTAAACTTGGGCTCCATTACAAATGGGTCTTCAAGCGCTCACTTGCTCCTTGATCTCCAATTTTTCAAAATTAATTCTAACTATTCCTATTACAAAACTATTTAAAATAAATAGAAACCTTGATCGTGATCGAGGGAAATACATAGGAGAGAGATAGAATTTACATTAAGAAAAATTAGAGAAGGCGAGTCTGTGAGACCCCATTTAATAAAACTCATACATTCATGCATCCAACTAAAATAAAATCCAATCACATTGGTCAATAGTCCATAATCAATCCCATTTATTATCATACACATCATCATATGCATCGATAAATAACATTCATCTTATGAATAATAAACATTCAATATATATATTGATATCATTTAATGGGCAACTTTAGTTAGTATAAAATCTATTTTTGAATTAAAATAAACTCCTTTATTTTAATCCAAATTTAAATCAAAATAAAACTATTTTATTTTAATTTATCTAATTTTGAATAAAATAAACTATTTTATTTTAATCAAAATCTTTAATCAAAATAAACTCCTTTATTTTAATTAATTACGGAATCCAATTCCATGTAAAAAAATCTTTAATTAAAATAAACTCTTTTATTTTAATTAATTATGGAATCCAATTCCATGTAAAAAAATATTAAAGGAAACACGGATTATATTTCCTATTCACAAATAAACTCCTTTATTTTGAATAATATGAAATCTTATTTCATATTTAAATAAACTCCTTTATTTAAGGAAAGACTGATTCTTTTTCTTATTCACAAATAAACCTTTTATTTTTGAATAATATGAAATCTAATTTCATATCAAAATAAACTCCTTTATTTAAGGAAAAATAGAATCCAATTTCAACTACAATTAGTTATCATGGAATCCAATTCCAACTCTAATTAGTTAGCATGAAATTTAATTTTAAAATTAAAATAAACTTTTTATTTTAATTATAAAATTATTAAGATTAAAATAAAACTTTATATTTTAATATTAAAATAAACTTTTATTTTAAAATTAAAATAAACTTTTATTTTAATTATATAATAATTAAGAATATATATATATATATATAACTATTATATATATATATATAAAATAATCGTATATATATATAAGTATATCAAATATATATATATATATATATATATATATATATATAATACGTTAAGTAGAATGCCTTGATTTCATGAATCCGTAGCCTTTTTTTTTTTTTTTAACTTGTTAACATGCTTCGATTTCCGTGC
Organism: Panax quinquefolius; assembly: GCA_020205615.1. Lineage (NCBI taxonomy): Eukaryota > Viridiplantae > Streptophyta > Magnoliopsida > Apiales > Araliaceae > Panax > Panax quinquefolius. Next base: position 81,541,945 of record CM035170.1, on the reverse strand, counting down.
GGTCCAATATTTCCAGCCTTGATTTCTTTATATTCTTAGAGTCCTTGTATAAAAAAAAATAAACAGTTTTTTTTTTTTAAATAAATTTTATCTGATAAAATTATGCCCAATTAAATTGTTCTAAACACATATCAATATACATATTAAATTAAAACAATTAATAATTTGCATAAAGGTTTGGCTCGATGCCACCGTAGGTGTGTAATATTCAAACCTTGATCAAATTGCATAAAAGTGAGGAAGCATGTAAAAATCGAGTTTAAAAATTTACAAACCATATACCGGATCACCCTTTATGCATAATTATTAATTAAGCGAAAAGATAAAGAATAAAATCATACCTTGAAGATCGAACTTCCTCGGTACAAGTTCACCTCCAAATCCTTTTCGCGTTCAACTTGAATCTATCGGGGTTTGTTCCTTCCTTTGATCAACATTAGCCACCCATATGTTTGGCCTCTAGAGGTGATCCACCAGGAGAAATAAAGATTCAAGAAGAAGGGTGTTTGGCTCAACCCTAGTTTTCTATTTCTATAGAAAAGGCGTACTCACCAAATGAAATTAGAATTATTACGTATTAGTAAAAGTCAACAACCCCATCACCCATAATAAGACTCCTCTTATTTATAGATGTGGGCAACCCACCTTAACAATTAAGGAATTGGGTTTTATTTAATTAATTAAATTCTTTTAATTAATTAAGCTCCTTAAACTTATTAGGGATAATTAATTAAACTCCTTTAACTAATTTTCCCTCCCTAATCTATTAGGAATAAATGAGAGTACTTATATTAAATTAATTCCTAAACTCTTTTAGAAATTAAAATAATAATAATTGTAATAATATTAATAAGACTCCTCTTATTAATTTATATTTAATATTTCTAAAATATTAAATAATAAATATTAAGCTATTTAATTTATTCTATCACCATAGATTAAATTAAATATACATAACATACTATTACGATTATGCCATTAACTTCTTAAATAATTATTCTTCCTTTTTATGGTGTGACCCTTTAGGTTCTCCATATTAAACCGGTTGTGAATAAATCAATTAGAACAATTCTAATCTTATTTAAATAAATAAATTAAACAATTAATTTATTTAAATAAATAATATTTATTCTACATAGGGATAAGCCTCCCTAGCGATCAACGACTTTCCGGATAATATAGATTTCAACATTAATCATAAAAAGAACCTTTGAGTAAATAGTTCTTAATGCAATTCAATCCTTCCACCATACAATGTCCCAATTAAATATAAGACATGGAATTACTATCAAGTCTTATTTTATTTAATTATATGTATTTCGATTCTTAAATGCACAACTCCAAATAATGCAAATTAGAAACTCCTTTCTAATTTCATTCTGCCGCTTAACCGAGGACTACTGGGGTTGTCATTTATCGAATCACATAGGACATTTCTCTTCTTTTATTAGAAGTGGTAGATTCTTTATTGATCATACATTATCTCCATGTACAACTTATTATACCCAAGCATACCCTTTGATATACCCTAAGGGTCTTAAGGAATAAGTCAAAGTATAACTCATCATACACAAGATACTATGATGATCTCAAGTCCAAGGATCACTTGATTACTACTATCACTCTGAGAATTCCTATTGATAGGCAAATAAAACTCCATTAGGTATTCCTTAGCGAGCCACGTTCGATGAACTTATTCTCTAATAAGCACCTACATACTTGCTTTAGTGTCTCCACACAAATGATCATGAGATCAATCATCCTCATCCATGAAAGCAAGCAACGTATGTACCAATCTATCCGGATTCACTAATTCCCCAATTTAGTAATCCAATGATTGGGAACTATTTTAGTTTTAAGCTTTCTAAGAATTTAGATCTCATTAGAATGATCATCATCATTATTCTAAAAGCATTGCTTAAAACTATGGGTTTATCACATATTATAAAACAGCATCATGTAGATAATTAAAAGCCTTTAATAAATTAATCCTTTTTATTAATAAATGAATAAGATTGTTACAAAGTATATGCTTTATCATCAAACATGATTGGCTTGTGTGCATATTACTTTCAGATAGTGGTAAAACACCCTTCCAAAGTTGGGTTCACCTCACCCTATTCGGTTCACCAAAATCAACGGTTAAATGACGTATAAAATACGACACACTTATCTCAAATTCTTAATAAAATTATTTTCATATTGTTTAGGGAGAACCTCAATAGCTATTGACCACCGTTCTATTCCCCTATTACCCCCGCTCGACCCAGCTACACTCTTATTACCTGAAAGGAATTTTGAAACAAAAGGGTGAGTACAACTAGCCCAGTAAAGAATATCATGACTAAAGATAATTAAATTATCAATAGCCTTCATCGATAATAAATCGAGATTTAAAACATATGGTAGATGATAAAACTTTTCAACCATAGTTGCAATCTAACGAAGCAATCCATTAGAAGAGTCAAATAGACCATAAAGTTTATTATCTTCTCCATGTTAAAAGTCCACCAACAATGTTTTATCCTGTAACATCAATCAATAGTTCCCATCCACAATCATGTGAATAACTCATAATCATAATTGTGGTTCTAAATTCCTCTTAAGCACCGGGATGAAGATAATTTTCATCACCCGTCTTTACGAAATATCAAAGATCATGGTTATACCAAATCATAGTTCATGTTCATAATCATACTAATAAATTCATCTTTGCACTATGGCCCAAAGATATTCATCAACAGTTCATCTTTGCACTACAGGCCAAAGATATTCAACAACAGGACATCTTTGCACTACGGGCCAAAGATATTCATCAACAGCTCATCTTTGCACTACTGGACCAAAAGATATTCATAATAGGTCATCTTTGCACTATGGGCTAAAGATATTGACAACATGTCATCTTTGCTCTGGACAAAGATATTAATATCTCAAAGAAATATATAATCATTTTAGAATTTATATAAACAATAATTATAACCATGTTGATCAATTCACCTTTGCACTTAAGCTAAAGATAATCGTTTATAAATTCAATGGTCAAATGATCATACCAGTCAACAATTCATCTTTTGCCTTCGGCCAAAGAGAACTCATAGTCACGATCATACCAATAATCTACCCATCTTTACACTCAAGTGAAAGAGAAATTCCATCACTGAGGTTATAAAAATGTTATATATGATAATAAAAACAATATGATCAAAACATGAATTTAATTTCAAGAGCAATATTTATAAATCAACGATAATTTGGTCAGAAAAAGAAACCAAGTTTATTGTGAATTGTAACTCATGAATAGTAACTCGTGAATAGTACTCTATATTCGTACATAGTACCGTATACGTAAATAATGTCATATACGTAAATAATGCTATATACATGAATAATTATCGATCGTGACTAATGTCGTAAATATCGTGAATAGTAACCCGAAGCGAAAAAGATAAAAATTTCACAATAAAATTCATATTAATATTTCGGTATAATAATATCAAAACAAATAATATCATTTACGAAGAAAATAACATCCCTTACTATCCCTTACCTCAAAAGAACAGTACTTCTGACTGGAATATCAGATATAACGCTGAAGGAAACTTGCTATAAGACCCCGAATTTTTTTTTATATAAATAAAATTGAATTTCCTCTATTCATTATCTTGAAATAATAAGGAGTTAATTTGATATAATACTTTGGTTATGGATGAAATCTGAAAATTTTGCAAAATAAGCAAGTGGTTATAAAATATTCATTTTTGTCGGAGAATATTCGTTTGGTCGTGCAATATTCTTGTTGTCGGGGAATATTAAATGCGACAGTATGACCATTTATGGGCCCTATAACGAATAACGATCGGATGAAGAAAACGACAAGTTTGAGTTTTTATAAATAATGGCGTAGTTATTACTGATTAACAACATTGTAATACCCTTGGTTTAAATACTGATGTATCATTGGTTACACAAAGATGCAGCACCAGGTATTGCATAGTATTTTTGAAATTATTGATTCTTACGTAAGAAGGCACTACTCAATAATTGTTACAGTAATGACTGTACAATATTTTATTTTATTGATTCAATAATTGCTACATTGATATGTTATATTATTATTGTTTCAATAATTGTCATTGCATAGTATTTTCCATTATCAGATCAATAATTCATATTATTTGAATAATATTATTATATAGCATTATTGGCAATGTCTAAGGAAGTTATGTCTAGAAAAGGGGTTTGGTCACCTAATTGCGTGCCAATTAGGAGAAATTCTTATCGGAAAGCCCCCTCTTTCCTGGGAACGACCTAGTTGTCATAATTGTGATTCTATCATATTATTTGTGAATAATTGATTATTGATTTATATGATAAGAAAATATTTATTTTTATGTGGATATAAATGATGGATATATTTATTGTGGTTATAAATGAAGGAATTAATGTTGAGGTGTTTTATCAGTATTTTATCGGAATGAAAGTTTTGAAAATCGTCCGTATGTGGATTTCGGTCATTTTTCATTTGAAATTTGGAAAAACTTAAACTTGCAAAGTTGTAGAGAATTTAATTTCATATGGAATAGACATGAGATTAAATTTTTCTGATAAAAGAGCTATTTATTATGAATTATTGAATTTTCAGAAATAAATGTTTTTATTAAAAATATGGTGGGCCCCACTTTTGGTTGGTGAGTAATGAAATGTACTAGAATTTATTTTTAAAAGTGGTGAGCTTGAATAGTAACAGGTAAAGTCATCAGGTAGCAGGTTAGTCTGATATGGCGTTCTAAGCATTTTCCTATAAATAGGGTGCTTAGTTAGAATTGAAAATCACACCAAAAACAAGTTTTCTCTCTTTCTCTCTCTATATTATCGAGCGTATTTTGTGAGTATTTAGATACTTTGTGAGTTGTTATTCATCGATTGCAAGTTTCCTTGACCTTATCTGAGATATCCCGATCGAAAATCGATATTTTGAGGTAAGGAATGTTATTTTCTTCATAATGATGTTATTCTTTCAATATCATTATACCGAAATATTGGTATGGATTTTATTATAGAATTTTTACCTTTTTGTGTTGGGTTACTATTCACGTATACGGCACTATTCACGAATACGACACTATTCATAGAAAAAAATAAAATTTTCTTTTCTTTGTCCAAGTTGTCTATTATGGTTACTGTCTTTGATTGTATCCATGTTTTGATCTTTATTCTTGAATTTTGCTCCACAATTGATTATTATAAGGTATTTTTGAACTTGGATAAGCTAAAGTACGAATCCCTAATCTTTGATCTTTTATCTCACTGAATTCGTTTTCTTTAAGATATTTTTCATTATCCTCAGTCCTAAATGATGATATTACTGAATATCTTTGGCATGTAGTGCAAAGATGAATGATTAACTGATGAATATCTTTGGCCTGTAGTGCAAAGATGAATGATTACCTAATGAATATCTTTGGACCGTAGTTCAAAGATGAACAGGTGTTGAGATGAACATAACCAACTGATGATACAAATGAATATCTTTGGCCTGTAGTGCAAAAATGAATATTTGATTCAAGATGTATATTGATTGATGTTACAGGGATAAAATATTGATGATGGACTTTTAAATCTTAGAAGATAGTAGAATTCTTTCTCTACTTGACTCTTCTAATGAATTGTTGTTTCACCGCAGTTGTTGATCTAAAACTTGTTTATCTATTATATTCTATCGATTTTTCCTGTTGAAGACTAAGGATAATTTGTTCTTAGTATATTATCTTAGTCTAGTTAATATTCTTTTCTTTTTGTTCCATTTTTCTAGTTGAGAACTCACTATTTGATGTAAAATATTATCAATAATTGTAATGAAAACTTATTTTTGAGTGTAGATATTGTCTAGAAGACAATATTTGTATTTAAACTCACGAGATATGTGTTGTCGTATTTTTGCCCGACAATTGTATTCTTGAAGTTGTATTTGTTTACGTACCATGTATTTGGCGACTTTCGGAATGGGTGATGTATACCTATTTTGGGGGCGTCACACTTGATATCAAAGCTTAGGATATGATCCCCGGTGAGGTGTGAGATAAGAACTAGGAGGGAGAGACGGGGAATTCCTTCGCTAGTATGACCTACCTAAGTTTATTTGGTATTTAATTGGTATGTCAATTAACCCTTGTTTTGTGGCAGTGTTTGAAAATGGCATCTGAAAATGTTGTGATAAGCAATGAAGCACATGAGACCGCTGAGTCACCAACGATCAATACCCAGGATAATGTGCATCAGGATGGAAATAATCCTCAGGTAAATAACAACACCGATCAAATGATGAACGATGGGATGTTCAGAGGCTTTATGCAATTCATGCAACATCAGGTGAGAGGGACTCCTGTTCAAAATGCAGGTGGAAACACTGGCAACTCTCGGATAGTAATTATAAAAAAAATTGAATACTTTTATTTATAAAAATTCGGGGTCGTACTGTCTCTGCAAGTACTCCAGGTGATCAGCCTATCGTACCCTACATTGTGCACAAGTATTAAGTTTAAACTGCATAAGCATAAATGAGACTATTTACCCGACATCTATTTTCCCGTTTATTCGGGTTGTTCATCTCAGTAATAATGAGAGACCGCACCAAAGAAGTTTGGATTGGTAGACATTAAATAGCTTCAAAGGATTTGAATTGTTTAAACAATATACTATATTTGCATCAATAACATCTAGCTGGAACAAAAGCTATAAAGCATACTTGAATATAGTTCTTTAAGGGAATAAGAACTTTAAAGCATAGCAGTTGCAATAGGAACTGAATCATCAATAAAGTTTCGCAAAATAATTTAAGTTATAGAACTTTACAATAAAGGAGCTTGCACGAATGATTAATTAATCACCAGCCCGAACTTACCCTCGCTGCAATCAACTGAATAAGAGTTGAATAAATTCATAATAAAAAATAGGGTAAGAAACATGCATGATACGTCTTCAACAATTTACATTATCTATTAGCCCTTCACGTAACCTATTATCATGTGTCACATTAAGCAATTAGGTTCTCGAATACCACTTGAAGTGTAATGGTTTCCTTTTATTTTAATAAGATGATTAAACTCGCATGCGTATTCAAATATAATTTAGTTACATAACATGTTGTTTCATTATAGACCACATGTTTCAATAAAAGAATTTGGGAAAAATAAATTTTGACATTTTTCCTAATTCCTACCAACCCGAATCCATCCCAATCAAACCTCCATAAAAAATCTGCATAAAATATGCTTAAGGATCTCAAGTCAGAAAACCTCATTTTCCATAAATATGACATCACATATTTAATTAAACTTATTTATCCATATAACATCATTTATACGAAAAATACCAAATCAGTCTCAAAAATATTTTTTTTCTGGGATTTTTGCAGAAAATAGTCCCACATTGAACATATATTTTCCCCGGAATTTTCAAAATCCATTTACTATTTTTAAATAGTCCATAATAGCCAAATATTCTCAGATTTTTCATACATCAAGATTAGCTCCAAAAATTCTGAAATTTTTAGGGTTAGCTCCTGTTATATACATGTACTTCCAGTAAAAAGTTCGTAATATTTGGACTTATACACAGAGAGTTATTCGGGTATCTTTTCAAATAGTGTTCATAGCCGTAAAATCCAAAACTCTTAAACCGTATAGCCAAAAATTCTTAAATTTTTACAGGACCTTCATATCTTCTTATATTAACACTCCAAATTTTTTCAAAATTTTTAAAGTAAAAAAGAGCGTACAAAAATGTCCCAGGACGGTTTAATCCAAAATAGTCCCAAGAAAGATATCAAATTTTTGTTTATTGCAGTCATTTTTGCGATTTTATTCCCACTAATCTACAGATGATATGACCATGATACTTGGACATAATAAACTTCATGTAGCAAGGTATTTTACAAAAATATAACATTCATGAAACTAGCATGCTAAGACCACAAACCAACTGCATAGAAAAGCATGCCAACACTGGTTCTATACTTAGAAACAAAATCTGGAAATTCCAGATTTTTTGAAGATTTTGATATGAACATGCTTGCTTACGATTTTCATAACTTGCTCATTATAACTCTGATTCTAACGAAATTTGGGACAAATTAGACTTCATACTACATACTATTTTATAAAATTATTACATACTCTAATCGAGACATATAAACGACGAATCCAAGGCTCCGAAAAACCCAAAAAGTCACATATTTTAGTTTAGTTCAATTCGACAAAAATCCATGTTTTCGATTCGAGCATGCAATGGAAAGGCTCCTACTGTTCAGAACTCATATACTAACATATATGCACGTAACCAAATATTCAACTTCACGAAATTAACATGATTTGAAAAAATTGACATCTAAGAGGCATAATATCAAACACTTAGCATGCATACATGAATTCCTTGAATTTCTACGATTTTCGTGGTTACAATCTATTCTGACTACTTTCGATGTTCCGGACTCAAATACGTAGTCCGCATTTCTAAATTCCGCTCTGAACTCAAACTCATGCTTTAAAGCCATCCCACGAAATTAAAAGAATTAATTCCATAATTAAATCAAATAGTTAAATAAAACTAAGCTTACCATTTAAATACATCTCATCACATATCTTAAAATATCACATATACGTATACCACATATACATCTAATAAATGAAGTCACACCAGAGTTTCACATAAGTTCATTTATTGATAACTATTAAATTACATAAAAAACTTGAATATTACGGGTTTATCACCTAATTGCTACCATAGGGAGAAATCCTTATCTAAAAGCCCTCTTTCCCAGGAATAATCTAGTTGTTAAATAATGTGAGTTATAATATTAATGATGAATAATTGTTAATAGATTAAAAATGTGTTTATTAAAGATAAGTGATTTGTGGTAATTATTTATTCAATTTTTGATATAAATAGAGGGTTTGTTATGAGGTGTTTGTTATAAGTTTGGCTTATTATTCCATGAGGGGATGTGCTAATTTTTTAGAACGTTGGTTGAAGATATTATTGTAAATCAATATGGACCGATGGTGGAAAGTTATAATAGTAAATCCATATGGATCGTTGGTTTAAAGTTTTAATACCGTCCATTTAAAAGTAAATTAATCTGGGCCGTTCATGAATTAGTTACTATGCAGTCCTTTTTCCTATAAATAGAAGCTCATTCCTTCATTATTTCTTATGAATTCACTGAAACTCTAGAGAGAGAAACCATAGAGAGCAAGAAGAAGAGTATTCTGCTACTACTCTACTTCAGTATTCAATCTTCTACCAAGGTAAGGGATATTAGTTGTTGTATTAAGTAAGTGGTATTATTTCTTTTCATATTCATGAAGAGAGTTATTTTCTTTCAATACTCATAAGGGTTGTTATTCCATTCTTTATTATTACATTGGAATAACTACCACGCATGAACTCTGCATGCATGGTGAAATCTTTTCGTTATTACATTCTTTATTATTACGTTTGGAATAACTTTTCTGTCTCACGCGACTCTAGCATGCATGGTGAAATATTTTCGTTATTCCATTATTTATTATTCTGTTGGAATAACCTGTCTACGCGGACTACCGCATGCATGGTGAAATCTTTTTGTTATTCCATTCTTTATTATTTTGTGGGAATAACATCTCTACGCGGACTACCGCATGCCTGATGAATAACCCTTCGTATTCAATTGTTATTAAATTGTTGAAATGATCTGCTACGCTGCATTACTGCATGCATGGCTTTGAAAATTTATTTATAGTTTAGATATTATTCATTTCAGATTCCTAACTCTAAACTTACTACGGTAAGTATTGCTTCTATAATTCCTGAAATGATCATAATTTCCTTGAGTTTTCTTTTCTATATCCAAGTTGTCTGTTATGATTCCTATCTTTGATTGGATCTATGTTTTGAACATTATTCTTTAATTTTCCTCCACAATTGATTATTATGGAGTATTCTTATTCTTTATCTCACTGGATTCGTTCTTTAAAATATTTTTCATCATCCTCGGTCTTAAATGGTGATACTTGATGAATATCTTTGGCCTGTAGTACAAAAATAAATGATGCCCGTAGTACAAAGATGAACAGGTGTTGAGATGAACATGACCAACTGGTGATACAAATGAATATCTTTAGCCCGTAGTGCAAAGATGAATATTTGATTCAAAATGTATATTGATTGATGTTACAGGGATAAAATATTGATGATGGACTTTTAAATTCATAGATGATAGTAGATTTCATTCTCTACTTAACTGTTCTAATGAATTATTATTTCCGCTGCGAATATTGATCTAAAACTGGTTGTCCATTATATTTTATCTGATTTGTTGAAGGCTAAGGATAATTTGTTGTTCATTATCTTAGTCATAATATTCTTTCTTCGGCTAGTTGAGCTCACCCTTTTCCTTTTTGTTTCATTTTTTCTTCTCGGGAGGAGAGAATATAGCGAGGAACTAGTCGGGTATGGAATGATGGATCAAGATAGTTGTTTAGTAGTCCTCACTATTTTGTAAAATAGTGTATCAATAATTGTAATGAGGACTTATTTGAGTTTGAATCTTGCCTGAAGAAAATATTTGTATTTAAACTCACAATATATGTGTTTTTGTATTTTGCGGGACAATTGTAATAATAAAGTTGTAGTTGTTTTACATACCATGTATTTGGCAACTCGAATGGGTGATGTATACCTATTTTGGGGCGTCCACGGTTAGTATCGTAACTTAGGGATATGGTCTCCATGGAGATCGGGAATAGAACTAGGAGGAGAGAGACGAGTAAATCATTATAGTGTGTCCTATCTAAGCTTATTTGTTGATCGGTCATAATATAGGGGTATTATGTGGTATGTCAATTTCTTTAATTAACCCTTGTTTTATGGCGGCAAGATTTGAGAATAGCAAATGAGAATGTTAACAATGGAGTGAATGAGACCGTGGAGACACCTTTAATCACCAACCAGGGGAATGTGCAACATGAAGGCAATATTCCTCTTATAAGCAACAACACTACCGAACAAACGATGAATGATGGGATATTTAGAAGCTTTTTGCGCTTCATGCAAAATCGAATTTAGGAGACTTCGTGTACAAAATATGGGTGGAAATGATAGAAACGCGCGGCTTGTCACAACCAAGCAGTTCAAAGAGTTGGGACCACCAGAATTTGTTGGAAAGCCGGATCCGATCAAGGCGAAAATGTGGGTTAAACAAATTACCAATATATTTGATGTCTTAGGATGTACGGAGGAATAGAAGGTTCCATTTTCCACCTTTATGTCTTCGTGGTGAGGCAGACTACTGGTGGGAGTCTGTGAAGCGTACCCACCCAGCCACACTCAATATGTTCTTGGGAAACGTTTCAAAAACTGTTCAATGACAAGTACTTTCCTGAAAGTATTCTTCATATGAAGGAGGTAGAGTTTATTAGACTGGAACAAAACAACATGACGGTGTCCCAATACGAGGTGACGTTCGCGAAGTTATCCAGGTTTGCACCTCATTTGGTAGAGAATGAGGAATGTATGACGCGGATGTTTTTGAGAGGTCTAAAACCCGAGATTCGATAATATCTTATTTTTCACAAATTTTCTCTATATTCGGATGTTGTTAACGAGGCTCAATTATTAGAGCGAGATAATGAATATGTTCAACCGAGGGACCACAACGAGGTCATCTTGGTGGCGGCGACCATCGGGAGCAATGATAACTAGTAGGGAGGAAAGAATACGGACAAAAGCGGTAACCACTCGGGTGGTAATCGTGGCCATGATAATAGAAGAAGTGAGTCAGGAGGAGATTTCAAAAAGAGAATGTAGAACAATGATAATGTGAAGACGTCAGTACTAGCATCAACTGTTTCTAGGGGAGGAGAACGATCACCGGTAATATGTTATAAATGCGGGAAAGAGGGACACATCGGCCCAAACTGCCTACAACAATCCAAGGTGTGTTATAACTGTGGAAAGGAAAGTCATATAGCTAGAGATTGTCTTGTAGCGAAATTAAGTCCAACGGGGATGGTGACTCCAAAGGTTGTCCCGGACAAGTCAAAGTCGGTGGTTCCTAGAAGGGCATTTGTCGTGACTGCCCAAAATGCGAAGAACCCGAACGAGGTGATCACAGGTAAGCTAATCATAAACTCTTGCGAGGTTTATACCTTATTAGATACCGGTTATACCCATTCTTTTATCTCTCCTGCTTGTGCTCAACGTTTGAACTTGATTCCGGAGAAATTAGACTTTGACTTATCTGTTGAGACTACGTTAGGAAAAACTTTCATTACATCTACTGTTTATAAATCTTGCTTGATTCAAGTTGGAACCATCACATTACCTATCGATCTTATTTTGTTAAAAATACTTGCATTTGATGTGATTTTAGGGATTGATTGGTTAACCACTCATCATACTAAAAATTGATTATTTTTGTAAGGTTGTTAGTTTTCATATTCCTAACCAACTGTTATATGCGAATTCAAATAACCAAACCACTAAAGTCAATCATTGTCATATCAAGCCATAAAGCCATTCGTTTATTGAAAAACGGATGTCAAGCTTTCTTAGCCCATGTCATGGACTTGAACAAAAATGCGTCAGATTTGAATAATATTTACATTGTTAGTGAATTTCCTAACGTATTTCTGAAGAATTTCCGGTCTACCCCCCAAAACGTGAATTTGAATTCTTTATTGACCTTGAACCCAAAGACAAAACCTATTTCTAAAACCCTATATCGAATGGCTCTATTGAACTTCGGGGAGTTAAAGGTTCAACTCTGAGGTTGTTAGACATCGATTTCATTCGTCCTAAAGACATCTCCTCGGGTGCTGCTCTGTTTTATTTGTAAAGAAAAAAGATGTGAGTATCGACTTTGTATTGACTACCGAGAATTGAACCATGTCACCATCATGAATAGGTATTCCGCTACCTCGTATTGATGACATGTTCAACCCGATTGCAAAAGCATAATTCTTTTCAAAAATCGATCTTCATTACGGATATCATCAATTTGAAGATTAAAAGCGAGGATATTCCGAAGATCGCTTTCGTAACTCGAGACGGGCATTATGAATTCTTAGTCATGTCTTTTGGATGACTAATGCTCCCGCTTTGCTTTCATGGATATGATGAACCGTGTGTTCAAGGAATATTTGGATCGATTCGTTGTTGTCTTTATTGATGACATCCTCATATATTCCAAAATCCATGAAGATCATGAGCGCCATTTGAAGTCGGGTACTTCAAAGGCTTCCGTGATAACAAGTTATATGCCAAGTCAAGAAATGCGAGTTACGGCTTGAGGAAGTAGTATTCCTTGGGCACGTGGTGTCAAAACATGGAGTATCTGTTGACGGTGAAGATTGAAGCGATCTGAAAGTTGGGAGCAACCAAAGTCGATGGTCAAGTAATGCGTAGCTTTACGGGCATAGGTGGTTATTATCGGAGATTCATGGAAGGATTTTCTCAAATCGCTACTCCATTAACTCAGTTGACTTGGAAAGATACAAAATTTGTATGGAGCGAGGAATGTAAGAAGAGTTTCCAAGAGCTCAAGAAGAGACTCATTTCAGAACCTATTCCGAAAATACCATCGAGTTCGAGATGGATTTGTTATCTCTGACGATGCTTGAGCAAAAGGTTAGGATGTGTTCTCATGCAACATAGGAAAGTCATAGCCTATGCCTCGCGACAACTCAAAGAATATGAGAGGAATTATCATACTCATGATCCGAAGTTGGCAACGATCGTTTTTCGTTGAAGATCTGGAGACACTAAGCGTATGGGGAGAAAGTGGAGATCTATACATATCATAAAAAGCCTCAAATATTTCTTCACCCAAAAGGAACTCGACATGCGGCAACGGCGTTGGCTTGAGCTTGTTGAAAGATTACGATCATACCATCCAATACCATCCGGAAAAGTAAATGTGGTAGGTGACACATTGAGTAGAAGATCATATCTTGAATGCGAGTGAGATGTTGTTAACCTGAAGGCCCATTTTGTATGATTTGCAAAGGATAGAGATAGAGGTAAAGGCTCCAAGTACCCGCGTGATGATATCAAACATACAAGTAGAACCGACTTTAATCAATAAAGTTAAAAGCCTGCCAAGTGCGGACACAGGTGATGCGTATGAAGAAGAAAGTGCAAGAAGGTGTTATTCGAGCGAGAATCGGCGAAGAAGGAATACTTGAGTCAACTCCAGTTTTGTGTTCCTAACGATTACGACTTGAAGCATAGAATCATGATGGAGGCACACAACACACCATTTGCAATCCATCTTGGGAGTACCAAAATGTATCATGATATTGACGTACATTTTGGTGGAGCAATATGAAGAGAGAGATCACGGAGTTTATCTCGAGATGTTTAACTTGTCAATGTGTAAAGGCGGAGCATCAAGTGCCAAAGGGTCCATTGCAACCACTTGAGATTCTGAAATGGAAGTGGGAACATATTACCATGGATTTTGTTACGGGTCTTTCCAAAGTTTCTCAAGGCATAGATGCGATTTGGGTTATTGTTGATAGATTAACCAAATCTGCTCATTTCTTATCTTTACGGGAGACTTATTCCTTGAAAGTCTTGCTTTCGTATGTACGTGAATGAGATTGTGAGATTGCATGG